>JXOR01000408.1:0-123440 GCA_001014335.1 Coboldia fuscipes
CCATGTCCAGTATAAGTAATATACTATTTTTCACTGTCCCCACCCCCACATAGAAGAAATAAATGAAGAAGAGAAGAAGAAGCGAATAAATGAATGATTGACTGGAATAAAGACTCCATGTGTTCGATCAGGAATAGCTTTTATGAACGGAAATGAATATGAAGAATGATAAAATATCATCATTTTTGGTTTAACTTTTTCATACTAACCACCAAAAATTTAACTAATAATAGGAAGTTTCCGTCACTTGAACAAACAAACTGAAATACACAAAGAATAAAGAAAACTGAATACAAAACTCTTTAACATCGTTAAAAGAAAAAAAGAACCAAGCATAATGTTTTCATTTTCATCAGACCAAATAAAGGAAAACGAAAATGAATATTTATGTAAAGTGGCAGCAACGCTACAAGAAAGAAAAAACATGAAATTTAGAATGAAATTTGAGTCCGCATAAAATTATTATGTTTAACCTCACTCTTGTGTATTAAGGGGATGTTAATATCCATACCGATTTTCCTTATAAAATACTTATTACACTCAAATTATTAATTTTTTAACTTCTCATCATTTATTTTTTTGTATGTTCAGGGTTTTAGAGGGGTTAAACAGTTATTAAGTAACTAAAATATTATGAAAAGAAATCATTATATTTGTATATACATTGCAGTATATATGATTCAAAAAATCACCTGAGCCAAACGCAATAAGGTAATTAAGAATTCACGCAAACGTTTCGTTCATTTCAATAATTTTGTTTCTTTTTTTTGTGTTTGTTATAATGTTATCATCATTTCGTATTCCACTTGGCACGCGATTTCTTTATTTTTTATTTTATCGTCTAAGTAGGCATATTAAAATGAAATAAAACACTGAATAAAGAAGCGAATATTCACCATAAAAAAATTGGAAACAATTTTCAAGTCATAATTATTTTATGTGGAACATTTCCTTTCTGGTCGTTTTGGATATTGTAAAATAATTAAAGGTGATTCCACACCTCCCACAAAAAATAGACGAATTCACACTCATCCACTGCCATAAAAGTATTAAAGTTCATCGAACTAGAGATGATCTTATGGTGGGAAATCAATGTATTTTTAATGAATAACACGATAAACCAGTTAGACTTTATCATTGTAATTATTTAATCAGAAAATCGGTTAATCACTTTCATAAAATTCTAAACTTATAAATCAGTAGGTTACCTAAGTCATAATGGTTTGTATTAATGAACACTTGATTTTAATATTCAATACAATTCCCTATTCTGAAGTAATTCCCATTAATTCATCAATAATAAGTGTGGATGCACCACTGATTACCTTTCATTTCCATATAGGATCTACTCCCTCAATTGCATTTAATTCCAATTTCAATTACACACAGTGAATAAAATGAAATACTCAGCATGGTTTTTACCACCCACCTACCACCACCTGTACATAGACTCCATATCAGGACAATGTACAGAAAGATATAATTAATGTTTATGGGAATTCGACATGCCACTCATATCATGTTGCGATTATTTCAATCTCAAATGAAATTTATTTCGTATATTGTAAATTAGAAATTGCGTTATTAAATGCATACATAATATCAGATTGTATTTTTTTTTATTTTCCTTCTCACACCACCTTGTTGCTTACCATTTAGAAAGTAAAATATAGAATGTGGAAAACATAAAATTACATATCCAATTTCCATTATATGGAAAATGAGAAATAACATAATAGCATAACGATTATGCTACTTACCACCCGATGAATAGAAACGATCATTTTAGGTAAGTCACCCTTGAACACTTGTCGTTTATGTCACAAACGGAGAAAGAGGAAATTTAAACCCATTCTGGAATGCGGCAATTGAATAACAAAATTTCGTTGGTATTTTTTCTCGTATTTATTAGATTCAATGGAATTTATTAAAATTCTATTATCTTTGAATGTGGTTCACCTTCCACAATAGGAGAATACCATTCTCCATCATACTCCACTTAAACATACATAGACAACAAT
The DNA here is from genome assembly GCA_001014335.1 of Coboldia fuscipes. Classification (NCBI taxonomy): domain Eukaryota; kingdom Metazoa; phylum Arthropoda; class Insecta; order Diptera; family Scatopsidae; genus Coboldia; species Coboldia fuscipes. Next base: position 2,022 of record JXOR01000408.1, read on the forward strand.
CAAATTATCAGAGATATTGAGTTTTTTTTATTCACTTTAGTTGTTTGCGATTTGATATCGTACTTGTGTTAATATTACCAACAATAAAGAAACTCCTGTTTACTTTGACCGACAAAATTAGATTTACTTCTCTTTCTCGATTGATAAGAGAATTCCTTTGATTGATGGCAAAACGAAACTGTGACATACGATATTAAAAAATACCACAAACTTTTATATAAAACGATGTTCAAGTGATCCATAAGATTCAATTTCTGTTTACCAACATAAAATAATTTCAATCGAAGTACCTTATAAAAGGAGAACGATGTGGAGAACTAAAGAATCAAAATTTTCTCTTAAAACATAAAATTCTGAATATTTCAGGTTCTTGGGTATTCAAGTGTGTCTCTAGTAGATGTTAATTAGGATTTGTAGCATAAAAATCAAAAGGATTTCTTTAGTATTCAACTAGGCAGATGATGCACTCAGATAATTAATTAAAAATGATGCAGTAAAGACAAAAACCGTAATGCAATTATTTAGAAACGAGTAAACGTCAACGGAACATGTAAATCTATTTGTATAAGTAAACAAGTAGAAGATGAACATGATTTTGGTTAATGAAATCATTTGTTTTGTACTAAGAAAATGTTTAATCGTTTCCATTGTTTCAAGGAATACCCCACGCACTTTTAAAAACAGAAAACTACAAATTTCATTGACATGACTGACTCGTGTCTGTTTGGTCAAATGGAAATAACTCAGTCTCAATTGATTCACATAACATAATTGACGAGAATCGTTTGATGAAATTAGCCCATTTGTCCATTGTGTCATGGAACTCATTATTTAAACAATTCTATTTTGTCGTTGTACAATAAACGAAAGATTCAAATTCTCATTAGTTTTCTACGGTTAATTTAAAAATAAAAATGATTCAAATCGCAAGAACATTAAAAGAAAAAAAAAATGTTTAATATTTTATTGTCATCATTTTGATTATTTGTAATCGCTGTTTTATATCAATAAATTCAGTTTTATTGTATAAAATGAGTTAAATTATCATTGGATGGTTTCCTCTTAGAAAAGAATTGATGGTAAAAGATAGGACAGACGGTAACAAAAAAAATTTATATTAATGATCTCACCATGAAGTTCTTGATTTTTTCGTTACTTTATTCTTGACTTGGTAAAGGAAATTGGTAAAAAGCGATGAGGGAATCGTTCTATCAGTGAAGCAATTCATTATATTCAAATAGAAATCTCTATTTCCAATTTATGATAATAATTTTTATGTTTTTATGTTACTTTAGAGTGACATCCAAAAATTATGTGATTTTAAACATTTGAATCACCTACCGAATAGAAGAAAGAGTTAATGGGCTCATTGGCCCATATCAATTGTAACAAACTAATTTCCATCACAAAAAGAGAACGAAATAACTTTTTATTAGAAACAAAGAAATAAAGAAAAAATGTTTAGAATTGAACATTCTGATATTTATATTCATATCGAAACGACATATTAGATTCATAATTTAAATAATGTTATTGCATAAGACATAAATATGATAATTTATTGTTTTACATTCACCATTACGACAATCATCACACATAAATGAGCATAAGAATTAAATTCGATTCGAATAACATTTTTATCTTCGTTAATTTAAATGAATGTACAATTAATTTTATCACCGCTGTGTTTATATTTATTGCTTTTTGATTGCATTGATTCCAAATAAGAGCATCATACCAGAAACAAATGAATAAAGAATCCAGTTGTTTTGGTATCATCAGAGATTCAAACTGTGAATTTCTTTGAAATATCTCATTCCTTTAACTGTTTAAAGCTGACGAGAAATCGATGAGATTCCTAAAGAGAGCGTACCGATAAAAATTGTTTTGAATTTAGTGAATTGTGTATTAAGTAGATCCTTTTCAATAAATTCAGTTGATCTGGTTCAATAGAAGCGTTCAAAGATAATTAGAATATCATAAATGAAATATCTTCATTCATTCCCGTTTACATATTTTTACCCTCAATTTGAAAATAATGTAAGATCCCATTGAGATTACACTCCAGGTTCCATTTTCGATTGGATGAAAGCCTAAAGTGGAAATAATGAAAAACCGGTAAACAATATTGATCACTTCTGATATGAGAACCTCTAAAGAGACGTAAACAGATAACAAGAAAAAAACCAGCGATCAGGCCAAAGATACAAGACCCAGATAACTTTTGAATAACACAATAATAATCATCTTTTAACCAAGTTAAACGACTATAAAACTGTGAGTACTACTTGAACCAACTCAGTTTCATTCAAAACAGAAATAACCAAAACGGAATCAAAGACGGTGTCTCTATCAAAAATTCATTTCTTTAGATAACCAACAACGGCATACTTGTCCCTGGAGCCCATTAACAACCGACTAAAATCCCATACTTAACGATCTACCCAAAAAATTGGCCACAAAAAAACTCATCGAAATACAGCGAAGGCAATTCCAGAATCAAATCAATTGAATTTCAGTTTCATTTAAGAAAGAAACCTCATAAAAAAAAACAGCGGACACCATCAATAGAAATCATTGAGAGCAGTCGAAAATCCCATTATTCTTAACGAAATATAAATCACTAATGAGATGAAATTTCTTAAGACGAGAGTCGCGACTTTTTTGTTCCATTCAATAAACATTGGAAAAATATTTCTTTATAATAAAACGTGAACAATTATTATGGTGTGAATCTCAAGGTCTGACAATGTTTTCATTTCCCTTCTTTTGCCAAGATAAAGAAAAATTTAAAGACTGCATAACCAAAGAATATGAAAACAACAACTCTTTGCTATATTGTAAGTGTAAGACACCAATGATTTTAATAATAAAACGAAGAATACCCATCGTCTTCATGGATTTCTTTAAGATTTTTTTTAATGAAAAATAAAAATAAAATTTTACAAGAAAGAGTGATCTTTTGAATAGATTGACAACAATGGATGGGTAATAATTCGTGATGAATTCAAATAAAGATTTCCACCAAAAGATAGTTCACCAGAAGATACAAAAAAAAGGAAAAACCATAATAATGAGAGCAATAACTGAGATGAAGGCGCGAAACTGTTGTTCGATTGGTCATTATTTATCTTAGTATGTGGCTGGACCTGTAACTTTTAATTCATTAAAATTATTAATGTTTGATTCATAGCTTTCTCAAGCAGTTTGTCTTTCTTTTTCGTGTTTAACAATCCGAAAGGAATTTTTTTGTTTGATTTCTTGGTGCCATATTGGAGAATCCCTATGAAAACCATTCAACTATACAACTAGACTAAACCAAAATTCGATTTTAAACAATTTTTTTGTTATGTAATTCAGATCCAATCGATACAATTCCTAATAATTATAACATTTTTAAATGATAATCATGTTCAATATAATAAACCATGATGAATCAGTTGTATGCATTTCAGATCTTAATTCAATACAGTCTCTCGATTTCTCATCAAACAAATTCAAAAATAACGAATTTCGTTAATAATTCAGTTGATAATTACTCAGTCTATTACGTTGAATCGATTCAACTATTCGGTCATAGATTGATAATTTAGATATTAAATGTACATTTGGTTCATATCGACATATCATTCAATACATCACCACACGATTGGCCTTTTGCCCATTATTACCAAAGACCTTAAACTAAGAATACATCACTCTCACTCTACAATGATTATCTGTTTCAATATAAATCGAATTCATTGTATAATTCATATACAATTCCCCAAATGAAATAAAAAATGATAATGAGAAATTTCATGGTATGTGGCAGTGTTATAAGTCAACAATTGTGACCAAAAAACACTTTTGAGAGGAACCATAAAATTTAAAATGCAAAACAAAAAAACCAGTTAAAATTCATTTGGAGGAAAACGCATTATGGAAATTCTTTGTTGCATTTTACACCAATCATTCATTACATGAAAACAATGAATTTTTAAAATAAGAAACTCAAAATCATAAAAGGGTAAAACATTAAAACACCATATCGAATAAGGGGTTTCTAATTCACCTTATAATTTATTTAAACTTTTAAGAGAATCAAAATACCACAAAATAATTCATTGTCGTTCTTTCGTAATTCCCAATTGTGAAATAGAAAAGGTGAAATCAACTCAACAAGATAATTAGCTATTAGAACTGAATATTTAAAATAGACGATAAGATTATCCAATTATTATTGTTCCAAGTGTGCCAACAGTTGAAAATTATTATATAAAACATACTACACGGTCATACATTACATAAACTTTTTTGTACATTAAAAACAAAAAATGTCCCCTTTTGTTCTAAACTTATTCGTAAGTCCTAATCAACAGAAAACCAACGAATAACAAAAAAAAAGTGTAGAATAGATAAAATACTTTGTGTGTGGACCCTTTTGTTCCTGTAATTTATTCCATAATGTTTCTGACTTTATACTTTTTAGAAAGAAACTTTTACACTGTCGTTATAACCTAAATATAGAGGTTTTTACCTGTAATGAGTTTTAATATGCCATTTATAACATCGTATATTCGTTATTTTGTACAGAGACATACATTTACCGTTGAATTATAAAATTAAATGGCTTAATATTCATTGTCATTTATTCATTAGTTACTCGAGAAAAAAGAGTGACTTTAACGCACTCTCAAATCCTTTGGTTTAATGAGGGAAACATAGAATGTGTTATTCGGTTGATTATTTTTAAATCACTTGCATCAAAATGGGATTTTTAGTAGATAAAATTTCACATAATTCACCATTAAATAGTTCCATTAAAATTTTAATAGAAGAGTTCTTCTCTCTATTTCGATTATTTTAAAAAGATAATTGAGAACCGTTGAAAATTGTGAATCGTATGTGGCATCTACATATGAATGTTAAAGTGTGACAACTTACAATTTCCTTTTAAAAACTAATCAGATATTGTTCAGTTTTCCCAAAAAAACTTTAAATGGTGTATAACTTTCACTAATCAAATTATTTGGTATGTAGGAATCTCTTCTTATTGTTTTCATTACAAACAGCATTGTATCCCAATGGCATTGGATAATTATAGTCGAATTGGTGATAATAGAATCAGTTCCTCTTCCATAAATATCACAATACATAATCGTCTATTTTGTATGTTGTGTCAAATATCCATTTTAATGTTTTGTTTCCCAAATGTCACGACAAATCAGTTCAATAGAATCATACTGGGGGCTCAATTTCTTGGCTAACGAGATTCTTTGATCGTCAATTATTGTCTTTTTGTTCATTTTATCATTTTTTTTTCTTACAGAGACACGGCACTATCTTCTAACACAAAAGGTGTGTTAAACAACACCAATAATCATCACATTTGGTGATATACAACATATCAGATGGCATTATAAAAACCATTTGACATAAAGTCGTTTCTTATTTTTTTTACTTTCTTATACTTTTTCGCAATTTTAACAATGGAGCAATGATATCGCTAAATATTGTCGTATACTTCGTATTATTTTAATGCTGCTGATTTTCTATCTTTTAAACATTTATGTGTTTCATTTTGGCGCATTTAGAACAACAAACAAACTTCAAAATGTTCACAGCATCATTGAAAATGATTTATCTCTTTATGATCAAGAGAATACGATAATTTTTCGTAAATTTTTCATGTAAAAATGTTGAATTCTTTCATTTTTATTCCTGAAAAAATTCCACATCTTTTGCCATTTACGTTGAAAATATAGTGCTGACCATTAACCTGGCGTTGGAATTGAATCGGTTTCTTATACGTACATTATGAAGTTTCTTTTCATGCAATTTTCTTGCACGCCCCGTTGTCTTATAAATTAGATTCAATTCATAAGAACACTTCTATACAATTCTTTACAATTCGTATAAAAACGTGTACATCATGACAATAGATTTTAAAATCAATTGTTTTCATGATAAGAAAGTGGACTCTATTTCGTTCTAAATGCAATACACACAGTCAGATCCCCATTCAATGAACGTTTATGGTACAGTGAAAACTAAATCGTATACGAAATATTATAAAAGGTGATACGAATTTTTCAAGAGTGATTCCTTAATGTTTAGCCAATGTAAAAGAGTAAAGATAAGAGTTTTTAACTCGCTCTTTCTCTCTCTCATTGTTGGTGAACAACAATTGACGTTGTTAACTCATAAAATATTCTTAGCATTAAGTTTAAACAGAATTGAACGTATAAACCAAAAATCAATATCAATAGACGGTGTAAAACACTATAATGAACTGGCTGATATTGTCACCTTCAATGAGCCTCTTCACGGGTATTCGAAAAGATTTTCAATGGCCCATTAATGGCAATAGAAAAATAAAATAAATAAATAAAATACCAAAAATAATCTATGATAACGTAAAATGGTCAGCACAATGCTAACTAAATGATTGGATAGATTTTTGTCTCAATTGGACAATGGCCAAGACATCGATGGTATTACCATTTGAATTTCAACCATTTACCATTATGCGGTGTGTGATCTGAGACTGAGACGAGATACCAGAACCATTATCAAAAGAATAAGGGAATTTTTTGACCATTGAATACAGCAATAATAAATTTAATTCAAAATCCCCAACCATAGCTGATCTCACCATCTATACCGGTATAATAGTGATAAAAATCCATTTTAAATGGTAAACGAATTGTGTATATTTACTAAATGGGCTACTCTCTTTTCTATTTAATCCTTGTAGGAAATTGTTGTATGGCCAAACGTATTGAGAGAGAGAGAAAAAAAAACGGTTCAAAACCAAATCCATTATGGAAAATTAAAAATAAATCAAGAATTACATTTAAATTCAGCTTATTGCGACCGGACAAGAAATGATAAACCCCAAAATGTTTCTGTTTTGTACTTCGAAATGAATGTATGCAATCAAAGTGATTTTGGTCCTTTCATTCTATTTGACTCTCACCAACCGTACAGAAGCCTCTATTGATTATATTATTATTCTTTTTTTTCCTTATTTTTGTATACAAAACTAAATGTATAAAGGGAAACGAACCCCATTCACTCTTTATTTTTATATATAAAATAGCATATAGAATAAGAATAATTTATAAAAAAAGAAATAACGAATCCGTGAATGGTAGTGGTTGAGCACCACCCAAAGTGTGCATTCTGTTCTAATAGGAATAAAACCCAAAAATAAAAATAATAATTATTTTAAAAGCCAAAAATAGACAGCGAATGGTTGTAAAATGCACTCATTCATGACCAAACAACCATAAATAATTTATCACGTATGAATATGAGGGGTTGAATAAAAAGCCGCGGATTTATACCATACAATTCAATGTAATTGAATATAAAATTATTTAGTCACCTTACTAACAGGATGAAAATCTTTAACGTCATTCAGTACTCAGCTGTGTAGGAAGTATAGAATAACATTTTTCCATTAACATAAATTCAAATTCGTTTTTGTTTTGTAAAATTCTCTTAAAAATCTATTTTTGGTAATTCTGATTTTAAATGAAATAGAAAATGCTTATTGCTACAGGGTGAATTGAATCAATTAATGAGTATTCAGGTAAACATAACAATCTATTTTGGCAACTTAACAAAAAGGAAATGTATACAGCCGATGGGAATTAACAATCAAAAAATATTTGAATTAAATATGTATGGAATTTAAGCCGACCAAGATCATTATGTTTAAGAAACCTCAAAATTATGGAGCGGCGAAATTTCAAAGAAATACGATATCTGCACACGAAAGAATTAGTAGATCGTTTGAGGGCTTTGTGACTCCAGGAAGATTTGGTTCCACTAATCGGCATTAACTATAGAGTTTCATTCTTATTGATCTATAAACATTTGGATTATGCAATTCATCTATGCTATTATACACGTCTAATGGCTAAGCGTTGGCTCAAAAGGATACAGCAATCCAGTGATTTAAATTTCCACGTGGTGAATCTTTAATTTCACAAGTTCATGGAAACAACCACCTACACGTGATTAATAATTTAAATGTTTTCAAATAAGATTCAGAAGACTGTCAGAATTTCAAGTATCTCTGTTACCAACGTTGAAATTTCATTTCAACAACCAACACTCATAATTGTAAACAGAAAATTGAATTTCTTAAAAGAAATTTCATAAAAATATTGTCAAATACGATTTCATTTGATTCATATTTTGTTTGATTTAAAACAAAACATTTTTATAAAAATTGTTTTAATCTACTTGATACCATAACGGATGACGGTGATGATAAAAACTGTCCTTTGGGAAAATCATTTGATTTTCTTTAATACACAATCGGGAAAACTAAAGCAACAATTGCTACAATATCAAGACCCCAGATGGTGAAAGCGTAAGAAAATTAAATTATTCGATTTTATCAGTTTTTCATCAAATCGAATTTTTTTCTTTCACTTTTTTCGATTTTCATTTGACTGGAACAAACAAAAAAATAAAGAAACGATGAGTCTATACTGTCTTAGAGAATCAACGGGCATACATTTGATCGAAGATGGGGAGTGGATGCTTGAGATACTTTTTGTGGATGCATCGGAATGGATGTTAAAGTAAAATGGTACCGAACAATAAATTAAATTATAAACTTTTCTCTTTATCGACAGGAAAATAATTGAATCAATCTCAATATTGGAAAAATCATTTTCAGTTTGAGATTAAATTTTTGTTATAGTTTTTCTTGGTTGCTGTTACATTTTCGTTTACATTACTTGGTCCATATGAAATTCACCAGCACCCAGAGTTCATCATGACAGGAATGGTGTAACACTGGATGGTTGGATTTCTTTACATTTTATATTAGTCGGATGTAATGTAATTCAACAATTTTATAAAAATTTTATGTGTCTGTTTGGTTTGGATAATCTCAAGGCTATAATTATTGGTTATATTTTGTCTATCGATTGTGACAAATTTAATGGCCGGTTGTGTACGAAACTGAATCTCAGGTAAAACGTAGAAGAAAACATGATAAGACGAAAGGTAAGATGTTACATCCAATGGCAAATTAACACAATATAAAACGGAAGTTTATTGTCAGAAAAAAGAAAACGAAAATATCTCTGATTCCTTTTTTTATTTATTGTCATCCCCTTAGTCCTTTCAACGGTTTCTATAGCCCAGGACCTTTACTATTTCATATGGGTTTTGGATTAAATGAAACTACATACTATTCAAAATTTAACACCCGAGGGCCAATGCACTCTTATTTTTATAAGAAATAAGAACCGCCAAATAACATAGAGAGTCAGAACAAATAGTGTGGATTCCTTAAAGCAATGAAAGTGATTTCAAATAATGGAGACAAATACCAAAGGAATAAAACTTTACATTCTTCCGGTGCTCAGATTACATGAAATCCTTCTTTCTTGGTTTGATCAATAAAAAACAAATCGAATAGAAGTTGAATGAATTTACAACATTGGCCCATTAAGTAGTATACTGGAATTGATCCAAATCAGTTGTTGGTTAAGAAGATTCAACTATAAACTTCTTGCTTTTATTTACTGGTAGGCTGATTGTTTATTTATTTATGATAGATTTTGGTTTCTCTAGTCAGGATTTACTATTGTTTGTTCACATTGTTGTACCAAATAACATTTATCTGGTTTTATAGCAATCCTATTCTTTTGTGTGTCACTAGAATACTCCGGCTGGTTTTGCATTTCCGTTAAAGTACAAGAACTTAAAATTGTAATCATATTTCAGTCTAATTATTGTGTAACAATACTATAAAGAAACACTCAACGCATTCGTATTTAACAAGTTTCATTTCAATTCATATCTCTCGTTTTTAAATTAAAATGTTAACGTCAGATATATTGAATGATTACTCTCTGAATACTTTGAATTCTTTCAGCCGATTGCTTCAATTACAAGATAATTATCTAATATGAATGAAATATCATAGAAATAAGAATACAATGAATTTATCTCTTTTAATTTTATAATTGCATTTGCCTTTACAAAAATAAACGAAACTAAAGAGCACACGAGATGAACGCGACTCAATAGTTAATTTGAAATAATCATCGCATACTCATAAAATGAATTGAATACCATAATGATCTCTTGACCATAATTACCCGACTAAATTTTGGGCGCTTTACCAACGGAAATTACTTCTTAAAATAGACGGAGTTTTGTTCAATTCATAATTATCGTTATAAATGAAGATGATGTTTCGTAATAAAGCAATTATTTTTGTTATGTCACGATTACCGATACGTTTTTTTTTTTAAATAACCAAAAATTGTCCTCTCATCAACGAACTAAATTCATATTTGGTGGTCAATCAATGACTTTAAATGGTATTGAGTCAATCACCAGCTGAGAGTGAAAGACGTTATGTATTTTAAAAGACTGTGAGCGCGTCTATACAATCATCAATTGATCGAAATGTTTTGAAAACATTCAATTATTTTAACTTTCGGAGATAATCGATTTCACAGTCGAGTGCCTAAGACTTGATAAATATAAATAACAAAAAAGGTAATCACTGACGACAGCATCAAGCCAGGTGTGCTCATCATCCCCATAATAACACTCAGCTTGCAATTTTATTTCTAATAGAATTGATAATTTCGTTTTTTTATATTTTGATTTAATACAAGGGTGCTCCCCCCTACTTAATCAATACTTTTGGATTGTTATTTTATATTTTTTGCATTTTGACATTGCATTTGTTTTTTTGTTATAACACTAAACCATAAATAACATTCAAGAAATCCATGATGAAAAGTTTTGACGCAAAACAACTAAACAATGTATCCGATCGAACTATGATAGCGAGAGAAAGGCGTGTTACATAATAAACCAGCATGTTTAGGAAGAGAGAAATTATATGTTTCTATCAACTGTGAAAATGATTATGAAATATCAGTCAATATTGTTTTGACTATAATGTTTCAATCAACCCCAACCAAATTTTTCACGTAGGGATGATGGCAGCAGCCAAAAAACTTTTGACATCGAAGTACTTGCGAACCAAAATCGTAACGAAACGTATAGCAAATATTCCATTGATTTTTTTTATGAAATTAGCAAACGATTCTTGTAAATAGAATTCGATACGTTTATGATATTCCATTGATTTCTAACCAATAATTTTAGAAAAATGAAATGAACCGCTCTCTTTTCATTATTGATGATTAATGGCCATACAACCGTACGAGTTTGTAATTGAAGTGCACACAAATTTGTTTAATTTTATGGCCAAAAAAAAAATATACCAATACAATTGGCCACTTGAGAAACCGAAAAGGTTTGACTGAAGATTCTAAAGAAGAGATAGGCGCACAGCTACACATTTCCAATTATTACCATTGTATATGAACAGAAGATCAACTCAAAGTCCTTTTGTTTCTTTAAGATAAAAACTCAACAATGCTCTTGTTGTTTTTTACACCTGGATGCCTTTATTTTCAATTGCAAAGACTATAAAGTGAGAAATGTTAACGCCGTTAGATACTTTTTTTTCTGACCACTCGTTGACCAAATTTAAAAGAGACTCTCCAGTTTCTGCTGTGTCTTTCTTATTGATTCTACGAAAAATTTAAATTGTTTAAGAAATAAAGAGTATTTGGCAATGGCGACACTTTAAATTTGTTAGTGTTCTTCCCATTGTTCTTGGACCAGAGAATAAAGAAAAATTTGTGATTTATAAATAATTGATGATTGATTCTGTTATATTTTTCTCTGTTTCGAAATCCATAAAAATCCAATTTGGGCGTTTTACAAAAGCATCACATTTACAACAAAATTGATAGTTCTCTTGCAAAAGGTTAGAATCGTTACGGGGATATTTAATGGTTCATCTTCTTGTATTTTATTCTTTTAAAGTTCTTAGTAATTCAGTTGGATTGTTATGCTCAGCATTAGAACAGAGATAGGTCATTATAAATTTATTTTAAAGTCCATTGAGCCAATTTGGATAAAAATTACAGACAAAAGGCTGGACAAATAACCCAAATGGTGGTTATATAATACCAAAACTAAAAATAGATAAATTAGTATGGTACATTTAGAAACTAAATAAAATACCTAAATTGTAACCTAATTCAGTGCATCAGTAGCTCTGTTAATAAAATTCGAGAAAAGGTGGTACATCAACAGAATTATATGGGTTGAATCTATCAGAGTCGGCAAGGGAACTGAAATTGCATTCAATTTTCATAAATGAAAAATGAATTGCTCCCGAATAGAAATTTAATGGGATTTCATCTTTTATGTTAAACGATTCAATGCATCAGCAGATGCGTGCAAAATATTTGTATCAGTTTATCGTTAGGTAGAAACGCAACTTTGTAAATTGATGATGCGACCACAGATTCGTTTTGACCTTAACACTATTAATGTCATGGATAACCCTGAATTCTAAGAACATCTTAGTTATGAATGAAGGAAACAATCCCTTAAATAAACTATCACAGAATTACAATTGGATAGCAATTCAATCCCACAAAAAAATTATAACTAATCAATTTGAAAGTGATAAATATTAATAAAGATCATGAACGTTTTCATATTGGATTACAGATAATATCACCAAACAACTGAAATTTATCAAACAGATCTAAGCCAAACAGTTCATCACTTATTCTCTTTCTTTCATTGCAACCAAAATGATTGAATAGTTTGCCTTAGAATAGTCAATAGAAATTCCATAAGAATGAAATAGGTTACATGATGTGCATTGATATCATTCAGTAAGCATTAACTTCTAGTATTTAATCCCTTGAATTTAGATATTTTTTTAAATCTCTGGAGTTCCTAATTCTTAGTACCAAAAGTTTTCAGTTAAAAAGAAATCAGTGTTGCGTAAAATATCTCTTCTGAGATTTTTAATAACAAATTTGTGGCCACAAAACCATTACCAATAGTGTTTTCAGAAGTTAGTTATTTTTGGCAAACAATAACACAAGTTTTAGTGAAGAAGAACAATAAAATTTCGTTAATCATTGAGACACATAAGACTACCACATAAATCCCATAAGAATAGTCAGAAGGTGATCGAAGAAAATTAAGACATGGGTAATCATAATACGGTAATACCAAAATATAAGATTAAGCCAAAATATTTATGTTTATCACCTTTATTTTTATGCATTCAGTACCACCATAAATATTTGAAATCAACCGGTATTTCATCTAACCATTTATGTTATTAAAAGACATAACAATTTATGTTCACTGCAATGGAATCATATTACATTTCAACCGCATATAATAAAAAAATGGAAAATAATCTTTAAATCTTATAGTTAGTGTGGATTTTTAATGTCCAATTTCATTGAAATGTATATGATATGCCATCATGTGTTTAGATGACAGCTTTATTGCGCTTCCAATTTTATATTCCATGATGGTATGCCATCATCAGTGTTTCACCATACGTTTGCAAAAGTCCAATATTGAAAAGAATATAAAAATCAAATATTTTTGATGATTTTGTTATTTTTTTTTTTCTTATTTTTGATTACGGAACACCATCAGACATTTAATTGATAAAATAATCAAAACAGAAGATTGAAATATCCTTCGAATATAAAAAAGAATCAGAAAGAGACTCTCACTCAGTGTGTGGCAGACAACAGCGACAGGAGTTCTTTTATTTGCTTAACGAAAATAAGATAAAAAGTAATTTTTTTTTATTTTGGCAAAAGGTATGGTTACTTTAATTTTCTCATCTTGATAAAAATCCAATCCATTTATACCGTCATCTTTATGAGAATATGAACACAACGGACCGTATGGATGCAACACTAACTAAATGCATGAGCGTCTCAGTTCATATAATGCAATAAAATATTATCATTGAATTTAATGAAGGTATTATTTTAAGGATTTCCTTGAATAAGGACTCAATAACATAAATTGAAACTACTTGGATACCAAATGCCCTCTAGCGTTTGTATTATTCAAGAAGATAAAAACATCGAATTGATGTGCCAACGTAAAATTGTGGATAACGAAAACCAGATAACATCTTCATTATACCGTAAGACGAAATTATATGGGATTATGATTATGATCAAATTCTACATTACAAAACCGTATATAGATTCACGTAAAGAGCAGGTGCTAATACATAATTTCGATAGATATATCGTCTCAACGGAATACATCAATTTTGGGACTCGTTAAATCGGAAATAAAGTGTAAAGCGTGTGGCACATAGTGAAAAGAACATACTTTTGTGTGATTTTCTGATTTATTCGAATAGGAAATTCACCAAAAAAATCAACAACAAAAAAAAACTCACTTTTTATCCATTATGTACATATAATTTCCAAGGTACACACAACTCATAATAATCACAATACGATGGTTCAGTTGGTTCTGTAGTTACCAATGAATACGCTGCATCACTTTCCTGATATCCTTTATGGCAATATCCTTTATATAAATTTTGATTAATTGCTTGTTTATTTACAATAATTCGAATATGAGTTTGTGTGGATACGATTGATTTCACTTCGTATATTATTTGCAAAGTGAACAATTTGTTTAGGTTAACACAATACAACCAACTATCCCCCATTGTAATAGGAGCTCAGTTCTTTTTTTTTTGAGGATAAACGTTAGTGACTGTGCGGTAAAATACAATTGAACGGAAGTCCTTTGATTATATCGTCTTGTTACCTGTAAGGTAAATTTATTATCAATCGATTTAATTCTAGTGTAACTGAAGCTGTGGAAACTCTGTTTGGCTTCGATGTTATAATCATTTTGAATAGAAATGAGAATTTGAATGGAGAATATGTTTTTTGTTGAAACAGACCAATTGATAGAGAGAATATACCATTGGTAAATGAACGAAATGGTCAGGAAGAATAATAATCGTTTAACCTGGAACGTAATGAGATCTTTCTGTTATACACCATAACACATCGAATAGTCGTATTTTCCAATCGTATTCATATTGGTTCTATATATCCGTATTTCCATTTAAATCATTCTATTATAAAGAAATGATTTTATGTTCTAAAAGACTTTTGAGACTCTGATGAACATTGGGATTGAAAACAATTGAAATTTATAAAGTTCTCTATCGATCATTGAGTATTTGATAAATCAAATTGAATGAAAAACGGAATCAAATTTAATAATAAAATCAATGCATTTTATGAACAAGAATATTTGAATTGATTTGTATAATGGAGTTAAAATCATGATTTATGATTTCCGATTTCTATTTAATTGGATCCATCGTGTTAAAATGTTTGTATCAGCCCCGTAGACACCCACTTCCGTTTATCACAATATGATTAGATGACTACCTAACAGCCAGTTGTCTCAAAGACATTCATTTCTGTTTATTTATCGTCCATAAATAAATTATTCTTAAGCAAATTACAATTAAAAATATGAATTTGAAATAAACAAATCGATTAAAATAACATTCGTACAAGATAAAATTCATTGGTTGTCTTTTAACAAATCACAAACAAACGAAACACAAAATCTTTATAACTTAATTTCCAACGATTTATAATTGTAATCGAATACACCATTTGTTAAATGTTTCCAATATGAAATTATCAATCTTAAATGGCTACACAATTAGTAGAATTTATGTTTTAAATTAAACTTAATGACATACCCATAGATTGTGAATTTTATTAGATTAATTTATATTTTATTCAAAATGATATCTCGTTAGTTGGACTTGTATCATTCAATTCTATTACGGTCTTTAATTATCGACCATAAATTATAACGTTTCAGCATTAACTGTAACATTAAACGTGAATAACAAAGTCAACATGTTATCTGTATTATTTAAATCGAAATTGTGATATTGTGGTTAATCACACATCGTTATCTAGTTGTCGACATTTCCAATTTTATTTATGCATCCGATTAATTAAATTGCAATAGCAATTACACTGTTTATCGTTTCAATACTCAGCTATAATCGATATCAATTGATTTCATTTTAATTGCTTTGGATTTTATTCACTTTTTATTGATATTTCATCGTTTTCATTGAATCATATTTAGTATTTACCTTTATGATTTTATTGGTAGATTTAACAATTGGAATATGAATATAAAAAAAAATCCACAAAAGAATATGGAAACATATTAAAACTACAGTGGATTGTATAACTCTTTCTTGAGTTTTATTTTATAATTCCGATTACCTTTCCACTGTCACTACGTGATTCAATATGTTTCTTGTGGCCTTTGATATTTGAGCGGCATTTCTTAAATGAAATTCCTTGATGGTGATCAATAAAATTATGGAATTTTTATATTATCCAATTGTTTACCATCCACTTTTATAAATTCAAGATTGCTTGTTATTTTTCTCTTTAATGTGTCTTGATCAAGTACTTCAATTCCGTAAAACGGGATCATAAAGTGATTGAGAAACTCATCCAAATACAATTTAACCGAGATTGAGTTAAGAATTCTTCTTTTCTTTGATTACATCTATTTTGTCTTTGAAGATTTTCGTTATGAAATTTTAGTTTCGTTTTTTCTTTATCCTTTCATGGATTTCTCTTTCATTGAAATTTTAATATTCCACAAAATTTTCATCAGCGGATTTGGCTTATAATCGAAATTCATCTCATTAAATTATTTCGGTATTATAGTTCGATTGCAATTCAATAATGATTTTTGAATTGGTAACGTTCTCTCAATACGATTAAATTGATGTTGTCCAGGTGCATTATTCTTTTGTATTTCATTTATTTCCAATACCATCAATTTCCGTTCGGTATAAGAATTTTACCTTGAGCGGTGGGCACCGATAAATATCGTTGTACCATTCGAGTCTACTGAGTTAAGCAACTAATTTATTTGCTGCGTTCAATAAATCTCCACCGTAAATGAATTTGTATCGTTTTCTTGTAAGCAGGTGGTTTTTGCTCTCCGGCTTTTATGGTTTATTATTCATCTGATCCCAAATTACAGCAAATGAAACTAGTTCAGAGACAATGTTAAATTGGTTATTCGCTTTTTTTTCTAACCGATAAACAGAATCAAATAAGAAAAGGAAGCGATAAGTTGTACATGATAAACATTAATAAATCGATCTCGTGGTGTTTTTTACAAGTATTAAGTGATCCCGGGCGACCGTAATAAATACCAAACGAGAAAAAGGACTAAAAAGGAATGAAATCCCATTGAGATTTTTATATTTCGTGAAAGACAAAAATACACCTGTAGTTCATTAACATTGATGTATAACACGAAATGTTTGTGAATGATCGCGAACAGGTAAACTGAATACAGGATCACCGTTGAGAATTACACAAATAACCACTCAAAATTTTCATGTCAGATTTGAAATTCCAATGAATTCAATTCACCTGCAGTATCATCTCATTTGATCATATTATTCAACGGAATTGGAGTCTCATTAAAGGCTTTTTCATCTTTTTTGACGTCGTACAAAATACAAAATTATCTCATGTTATTGATACTAACATCAATAATTTGATTGCATTTCGGATTCATAGTTCTCAAGCATTACCTTGATGGTAGGTTATCCGTAATAAATAATAATCTGTTTGATTTACAATACACAAAAGTTCGATATTTCAATAATTCTATTTAATATGAAATTATCTCATTGACCTCGGTCTCTATTCACAACGGGAATACCTTCAATAACGCCATAAAATGATTATTATTTCATTTGAAAAGGTGAACGCGAATAAAACCATAAAAATAACACGAAATAATTCAATGACTTTGCATAATATTTTTCACCTGTCTAAATAATAGACTAACTTGATTATATCATTCGACTAATACAAGACCAACAACAACAGTAATGGGGTTTGCATCAGTTCTTTTATTTTATGTTTGAAACATAAAAATATTCTTTGATCAAATAAAACTGGACGACGCATTAGCTAAATACTGAATCTTTTTTGGTTTTAGAATTTCAGTATTCAGTCAGCCAAATAAGAGAAAAGAGTATTTTAATATTCATTCCAAATGGTTTTTTTGGCTTTATACACAATTAAGTCTCATGATTTTATAATGCCATAATTAAATGCAATTAGAATTAATTGTTTCTTGAAAAACGAAAAAGAACTAAAAACAGAGCAACGAATAAAGTGGTTTCTTTGATACAAAACTATGGATCCCCATGAAAACGCGTTCTCTGTTAATGGAATTGAACCAGAAGAAAAGGTGACCCCCATTGAAATCGAGAGCAGCACCTCATATAAAATCCAAATGGAATTTACCATAATGAAGGGATTCTTATGGTTCCGACGTTAAGCCAATTCTTTTTGTGCATATTTTATTGTATAATTATGGTGATTTTGTTATTACTTCTTTCATTTGACTTCTTTATATTTTATAACCCCAAATTTAAGTATTTCTGTACGATATTTTTTCACTTTCGTCAATTCGCATAATCTTTATCGCACCAGAACAAAATAATCATAAATTTTATCATAATCATACAGTATAAATACTGAATTTATTATACCGAATCAATGTGTTGGATATAAATTATGTTTTCACATAGATAATAATCTAAAGTTTTTTATTTACATAATTTTTGTATTTTGTTTCTTTTAAATTTTGCAGTTACGCGTCTGCGACTATTAAAATGAATTTTACAGAACCGGATTATAAAAGAATAAAAATTAAAGATTAAGAATGGTCTAAGAGAAAAAAAAAACACTAAACTTTTGAGATATCCATTAATAGTCCATTATAGAGATTTGAAGGAATAAAAACATGGAAAGACAATTAACGCCTTCACCGGTGAAATGTGGTCTTAATAAATCGTTGAATAACAAAACAGAAACTTCTGATATTTAAAAACTGAATTGTAAATAAACCTGGAGATCTTGAATGGAATGTAATATAAACTTTCTTAGGCGTACATTTTTCCAAAAAGTCCACAGCATATAAGAATTAAGATGCTTTTTGCACTTCTTTTTGATTATGACTGTTGTCCAAGTTGAACACGTACAAGTGATATTAAAATAAATTCACGTTCGTGGATATTTTTATCGACTAATATTTGAATGGAGTCCAATGAAGATGGACTCTTATATACGATCTCCATTGTGCGTTTGATATCGGAATGGGTCATTATCATTATGGAAGCGATGATGATTCTTCTTATCTTAAAAACCATTTATGCGTTTGACCGTTTACGTAATTCTTCTTAACCATTTACTGGTTGTATTCTGACTTACATCTTAATTAAAATGAACCAACAGATAAACGGAATGAACAGATGCATAATAAAATGTTATTGAATTGTCGTATACGTGCACCATTCAAGCCACTCTTTGACTCTTTAATAACACTGTTGGTTCTTACTCATCCAAAGGAGTTTAAAGTACCATCATACACGCAGGTTACACAGAGAAAAAAACTTTTAATTTATTTCGTGATTTTCTTAACAGAATGAATAAAAATGAATTTTGTTGAAATTAAAATAAAAAAACTCCTGAGCATAGAATGAATATTATTTTAACGATAATGTTTAATACACATAGAAAATTAATGTTTCGGAATAATCAGTAAAATTCATATAAGCAAAAGATATGCTTCACTTATCTTTCATTTAATCACGATTTAAACGATATGGAATAAGTATTAAGTTACTCTGTAATATTTTAAACTTACAGATCATCGAATGAATATGAAATATAAATCTACCGAACCAATAACTTGATGGTACAATAAGAAAACTCTCGTTTCAAAGGATTTTTCATCGAATCATTTTTATATAAATTGGCCAAGGTAATGAACTCCCTTTGTAACCATCATTATGTTTATGATTTCATATTATTGTATTATCTCAATCAATGTTTTTATATCGTTATTCGATCATTATTCAGTTGAGATCTATAGGAATTCTTGTTACGATTAAATTGGTTATCAATCCGCTTATCTTATACACAGCATGAAGAATATCAATTTAATGTTTACGTTTTAATGTAATATTTTTATCTCTTTACCAAATGATTTTCTTATTTTCTAACAAATGAAAATGCGTTATGTTATATAATATGTTACACATCATCACATGGGAATTGCTATACATATGTTATTGTCTTATGGATGACATTTAGACCGCAACATTAATAATTCGTCAATTGTTTTGGGCTGCCAAAACGAATTTCAAATGTTCCTGGATAGAATATCCATAAATGTGTGTCATTCGATAGCTTAGATCAGAAATAAAGTGTCATAAAACTGAATTAGATGTGCGATATTATCCGTTTTTTAATATCAAAGGATGTGTTGTGTCATACATATGTGGAATGTAATACGATTCAAATCCACAAGGATCTGCCCACAATTCACTACCAAATATACGATACGGTTTCATATTTCATACATAGACAACGAAATGATCATCGTATTTGTATGATACCAAGACACTTACTTTTCATTTTGACTTTGTTATGTGACAATCTCATCATAACTGTATCATATCAAACTAAGACGACATCAATTATTCTATATAAAACAAGATGTTATACAGTGAAGAAAAAAAAAGGAACTGTTGACTATTTAATTCATTTTCAACACATCATGGTTCATTATGACAAAAACCCGTCATTCGAATCTTTGAAGAAAAAAATACGAAAAAATCGATTACCATGAGCCATCCGTAACAGTGATGGAACTCAATTCCATTCCAGCTGGTGGAATTAATTAATTTCCTAACGAAAATCAAAATCAGTGCGTGAAGTCTCTTAAGAAATTAATTCTATTTCAGATACTTTAAATTCTTCCCCATGTCTGAATGTCATCACACAAAAGGAAAAAAAAAAACTAAGATGAATCTACTAAGCGCCGTTCAATATGGAAATGAGACACATTTCAAGATGATTATTAATACTTGAATATCCAAATGACTTTTTGTTTCATTTTAAAATGTTGAAGACAACTAACTGATCGTGAGATGTGTAATGAATCTTATAATCTTATTATCGTCAACCATTAAATCTCATGGTATAGCTGCTGTTGTAATGACTTTTTGACAGGTGCACTAGATGAGGGATCAAGACTGCAGTTACATTGTTGAGCTACCAATACACATATTACCTCCCATTTCGACAGTTTTAAATTAAATTAAAGACATTTCACGTTTGTTTTTTACAGTAATTCTCAATTCAATCAGCTTAAATAGTTATTCTATTTTTTTTATTATTGTTGTCTTTCAGTTAATGAAAATTCTATAAATACCAACGGTGGTGGGTATATTTTCAGAAAAAAGAATGGTCGGGTATAAATGATTTCCTTGTTATTTGGTAATACCTTAAGTGTTTAGGATCCAAATACCTCTTTTAAACACAATAAAGTTATAAAATATAATTTTAAGATTACTCTCAATAAAACTTAAGATATTCGTTAAAGGAACAATAATTGTTTTGTTTTATACCACGACCATATTAAAATTCTTCAGTTAAGTCACATTGAAACATTCAATTTTTAAGTTTCGTTAGAATCAAACCGTCTTATTGAGATTAAATACAAACAAATTTTTTTTTCCTTAAATAATAAAAGAATTGGTCTCGTGAATTGTCTATTTATAAAAATGGTAAACTAATTTAAAAGACAACGTCCAAGATGTTGATGGGAGTTAGACAGGTTGAACTATCTCAACCAGCAATGATGATGGATGAATTGTTCTTGTTGCGTGCTATGATCACATTTTCTATATAAACTATAAGAGATACTTCTTTGTTGGCCACTCTCTCAATTATTAGTTTCGCTTTATTCAAACTCACGTAAATTTCAATTGGCTATTCTTATAGTTACGTATTCTATACCTCCATTGAATTGTTTAGAATAATTAACTTTAGTTTTTTTTCCATCTAACTCTTGAACAAAACCATAATGAAAATGAATAAACGAAAAGTCCAACTAACTAGAAAATACAATCATAAACATTGAATGAATGAATGAGAGAAGGGGTCAATTAATTGAAACATGAAAACCCATTTGAAATTCAAATTGATCATGAATCAACCACAATAACATAACATCATTAGAATATACATGAAAGAGTTTTCTGATTATCTCTACAATTGCATTTTAACCGATAAACACGAATGAAACTGCCTAAACTAAATCGAATTATAAATATGATTAATTACATTAGAATGAACTCATCGATCCACCTTGATGCGATACAGAAGGAACACATGAAACATAAAAATCCTTTTATAATCATCCAAATGAGGTTGAAGTTCATTTGTTTTAAAATTCATCAATAATACCGATTCGTTTCATCTCTCTTCTGAATTTCTTTATTCATGTTTGGGTACTCGTGAGATCTAAAACACATTCCATAGACCAAAAATTTGGAAAGAATAATAGAATCGAAGTCCTCCGGCATCTGATAACTAATGCATCGTCAACCAGTGATGACTAATATTGAATCTCACAGAAGTGCATAAAATGGAAAGAAAATTGTTTATTATTTAATTTATCCGTTCTTCATAGATTTCATATTCATTGGTACTCTCGTTACTAATCCATGTTTTTGTATCAATTCTAGATCGTTAAGTGTATTCTTTTATATTGAAGCAAAAACCAGCAAAAGGATTGACGATATGGTCCATTGTATTGTACACTGATTGTCATACAAACGAGAATCGGTAACAATAGGAAATCTGAATGAATTTGAATGTTAACATTCTTTTCAATTTTTATTTCAGGATAATCACCTGCCATTCCAATGTTGAATAGAAATCATTTAAAAAGGGTCAAACATTTAACAGTGATTGACTATAAAACACCGCCGTTACCACCTTGTTTTGGCATACAACAATACATTGGCCTTGAATTGTATTCAGATTATTTGCATTTCATTCAAAATCATATTTTATCCGGTACTGAATTGTCATTGTTATTCATCTTACTCATCATCGTTTTTTGTCCAATAACATTTCTTTTTGTTGTTGTGAATATCAATCTTCTAACCAGCATACGGTATAACCAGTTAGAACTATACAATGCGAAACTGTTACCGAAATACAAACAGAAATATTCGTTTTTTATTATTATTTTCATACGATATCATATTCATCTTTTAGGCCGCAACCATTACCCATCCAGGTGTTGATGATTTTGATTCCAATTTAATATTCATATCGTCAGAGTCACAGTATACAGTCAGTGATGACTTTATTCGTACTGTTATTGTTATGGGCATCTCACACTCATTCGCCTAACATATCCATAAGATTTGTGTTTTTTTTGTTCTTTATCTTTTGGGTCAAATATTACCCGTCCCATCTAAACACTTTAAATCCTTTTTTACGATACTGTCAATTGTGTGTTAGATTCACCTTTTGTTCGTAAATTTCAATTTAAACTCAATTCTTTATTCATTCGTTCGTTTTCTTTTCAGTTTTTATTTTGGACAATTTCAGCGAAAGGATTTTCATAATAATTTCTTTTGAAATGTTTCGGTCCATATTTTTTTTAGTACAATGATCATATTGCAAAAGATCCGAGTTATGATAAAAATATATCGTAATTGAAGTAGCCATTAAGTTTCGGTTAAATCATATACAAAGAAAAAAAAGGTTTAATTTCATCTGGACCACCTGAAGATTTAATATGGTTCACGCACAATGTAAATATTATGGAATCCCACCTGCCACTCGTAAATATCTGCACTAAAACTGTTGCTATTTCTTGCTAAAATATAAATAAAAATCCTGTATGTTTAGTAACAGACAATCATCGTGTTTCAATTAATACATGATTCGAAAATTAAAGGTTTTTCCAATATGTTCAGCAAACTACCACAAAATGTAACAACAAACATACACCATAACGTAGTACCATAACGAATACAACAATGTTTATAAGTTATAACTGTGTAGTGTGGAACTGTCTGAAGTAATGCGGTTTTACGTACCACATCAGAGTTTAATTAATTTTCAAGACCCTTCAAGTGTTACATAATATTAATTATTGTTATACCGTTAAAATTGTAAGTGTATGTCAAAACATTGTATTGGTAATAAACTCCATTGAATTGTGAACAACAAAATAACCGACAAAAAAAAAGAAACTAGGAAATAATAATCAGCCAACATGAAAAAAGGGAAAATTATGTTTCATCGTACATTAGCAGTTACAAATTTCTGTTGACTAAAAACTTTACAATTTAAAAGTTCATAAATTGCATCATTCTGGTATGGAAATGCATGAACATGAAAATGCAACAATTTATTTATCTAGAATTTTATGTTCTCCACCATGTTTTCATTACTTTTCGACCCAAAAAAATAATAAGAAAACAAAGAAACAGATCATAACACTTTGTCGCACTAAGTTGTTATTTTCAATTGAAATTATAACTAAATATTTGGGGTTAATTCTATTTGGTATTCGTATACAAATATCCAACAATGTACTACCATAAACTGTGATTTAACAACCAATTCGTTTAAAAATATTCTAAAAATTGAAACAGTTGATCATTTTTAATCTTTTAAAAGAATAATGATTTGTCAGTTGAAGTAAAACATAACACCAACCAGTGTTAGTAAATACAAAGTTAAGTTTAATAACTTCTTTTTTTCAACTGGAATATATGAAATTTTATTGATTTCAATAAGACGAATGGTAAACATTGAAAAGAAATGATCTAAGAAACTATAAAATTTGTAATAATTTCATCAATACAATTGCTGCAACGTTCAATTCTTTGATAGATAATGTTAGAATAAAATTAAGTGTTTCTCTTCCAATGAATGATCAGTTAATCGGAAATATTAACACTTGATACACATAATATTTACATGATGAATACAAAATTGATGACTTTGCAATGAAATTGAAACAAATTAAACGGAGTACTTTACTGACAGATATTGAAAAGAATCAATGCCATGTAACCCAATGTATAACATTTTGAACCATAAAAATACTTGCGAAGAGCATTTCGGTAAATAAAATGCTGAAGAATAACAATAAAACTCACGATAAATACCATAAAAGTCGATTGCCAGGTTGTCGAGGTGTTAAAAATTAAATAATAAACAATTCCATAAAAAATCATCATCAAAAGGAATCCACCGATTCAAGAATATCAAACATCGTATGAGTAAGAATCAATTTCTTTGTATTCATGTGAATTCCTTTAAGTCATACCGATGAGATCAATTATTGGCGGATTCGGTTTTACTTCAGAAAACGCCCAAGTACTTTAAAATGGAACACGATAAGTAGTCACATTACATTGACAATTTGTATAGCACTTTCAATACGATTCGATAGAAAGTACCGAATTAAATTGAAATTCTGTGGTTTTTCATTCTTAAATTTATACTTTTCTTCCAATCGATTAAATTTTTACCGTTAGGATTGAAATAATTCTTATCACAAATAGAATTTTCTTTCCTCTAACCTTTTTTCCAATTTATCGAGAATAAAAATGAAAATTTTCTTTTACTCGGAACATTAACGGAAATGGATTCCATTTTTATGTATCGTTCGTCAAGTACTAAGAAAACCTTCAAGAGGATGCTGGCAGGCTGGTATAATCTACTATGAAGAGTTAATGGATTTTATTTTTTTTGCTTCGTTAAGAGTGAAATAGCGCACCACTCAGGAAATCAAAAGTTCTTGATAATTTCTTTTAGCTCCTTTGTTATTTTTCTTATGAAACACAATGATTCGTAGCCTTTTTATTCATTGACGGTACCACCCATTGAACCAGATGAACTTTGAATTTACATAAGATGCACAAAATATCGTTGGTACTTATTTTTATTCCATATTGCCGTCCTCCCCATTAAAAAGTGCATTCACCAAATAATTCAAATTTGATAAGTAACATGTGGAAGTTTAATTTTCATTGTATCCACAATCTTTATGGACCATCATCTTTAACAATGTGCGAATATCCGATAAAGGATCCAAATAAAAATCGATTGGCAACATTTTTCTACTCAAAAAGAAAGAAAATTTATAGTTGCACAATGTAATTTGGTCCAAGTATCGGAAGAATATTAAAAACTTTGTGTTATTTTTCAATGTTTACGAGTTGAAATGTTACACAATGAAGATCGTTTCACATTGAACAAATATACAAACAATTCGTTTCATCTTCAAATAAAACTTGTGCAATATTCGTTGACCGGATTCTTAAATCATATAACAAATTAAAAATTGAACTTAAACAGTGCAGTATGTTACATACTAATCGTTAAATACTTATGAGATTTAAAAGTAAATTATATTCATTTATCCGATGTTTAACCCTTATAAATATGAGCTTGACTATGTTAAAAACACAGTTTTTGTGTGTCTTTAAATCTCCCGAGATATCTGTGAGCTAAATCTATCGAATACATATTAGAGGTAACATAGTGATTATCCAGTAGGATAAATAATGGATATGAGAAGTACAAAATATGAGTTGACATTAAATACTTCCTAAATGGAAAAACGGGTTGGTAAGACGTTTGGCGTTACCATATCGTATATCTTTGCCAGGATGTTAGCAAACAGAAAAGATAGAAGAATTCTATGTACTTTTACTGAACAGAATCACATATTGACTCTTGGAAATCCCTTACCGTATACAGTTAAAACAGTTGGATAATAAATCGTTTAGCCGGATGAACTACATTATTACAATGAAATGGTGGATAACGGAATATAATCAGGATTTATGGATTGCGGTTGAAACTCTAG
Organism: Coboldia fuscipes; assembly: GCA_001014335.1. NCBI lineage: Eukaryota > Metazoa > Arthropoda > Insecta > Diptera > Scatopsidae > Coboldia > Coboldia fuscipes. Next base: position 28,719 of record JXOR01000408.1, read on the forward strand.
CTCGACTTCAGATGGGTATGTCATCATTAATCGTATGATTCAAATGATTCGAGATTCAATCATTCAGAGTTTTCTTTTTTCGTTAAACGTCAACCGGTTAAGAAGGCCGGAAAATTAACAAAAAATATAAAAAATAAAATGAGAAGAAAATCAGTTAAGAATTTAACGGATGATTCTCACACTTGAGCACAAACAACTTGATCTCAATGAATAAGCCAAATCACACAAAATGATGTACTTCCATTTAACGAGTGATACTTAAAATCTCAGGTTTGCTAGTTTTCCACATTTACTTATGTTTATTCCATTTTGTGAAGAGATGCAGTCGAAAGGTAAACACTGTAGTTTGTTTCGCATATACATAAGAATAAACTGTAATCAGAAGAAGACCACATTTCATATACCGCATAATAAAAACAGAAACTCACTTGACGAATGTATACGTTATTCTTTTGCCGTTTTCTATTTCGAATGAATCGCCTTAGATGGAGATGGAGAATATAGATTCTGTTACATTCATGTCATTGAGTAGTAAACTAAATAAAATATATTTTAGAATCGTGATGGTTGATTTCATGTTGCAATCATTGATAATGGATATCATCATGAGAGTCTACAATTCATTGGTAACCAGAGCATGACGTACTTTAACAGGGAAACACTATTTAGCTTTTCACAATATTTGGCCCACCTTCTCAATGGATTCTTTAATAGAATTCTTAAATCAATATGTACAATTGTTTGGCATCACTGTTTAGAATGGATTTTCATGAATTCTTTATACATTCTTGAGATGTAATTGAATTTAATTCACTAGAAGAATTAATGTTGGAACTCTTGTTCAACAGCTTTCGTTTTGATTTTATTACATATTTGTCTCAGGTGATATTAATTAATAAGCATCAGAGTATTAGATCGAAACTATGAATTGTTGTCATATGTTACATTCGATGAAATATAATTATTGCATTCATAAATGAATGAAAATTAAATAACACGCAAATATTTCACATTTAAGTCATTCAATTATTTGAACTGAAAAATTTAACCGAATTGTATATTTCACTTGAAAAGAAGATGTTCTTAGGTTCTTACTATACGATTGATTTGATTTCAAATATTCCGTACACAATCAATTTAAATATTCAAGATACAATTCCACTGAATTTATTCAACTTGCACTTAAACATTGAAACCTTTTGTTTTTGCCAGAAATGCAAAAATAGTGAAAATAGCATAAACCGAGCAAAAGAGAGAAAAAAAATTCGATTTACCATCAAGATGCTGCTATTTTCTTTTATTTGTCTGCAGTTTTTATTCTTCAATTTTATAGTATTTCCATAGTATTTTTTTCCCAGTACTACGTTTTTACGATATACCATTTAATATAAACGTGACTTTGAAAAGTTTCCAACATTAAAATTCTGATTTTCTATCAGTCTGCAGTGCTAAAATCAAACGAAAATAGCAAAAGCGCACAAGGAAACTGAGAAGACGAACACGGTTTCATCTTAACTTTTGTTTAAGCTTAGATAAATTAAATGTTCTTATTCTGTTTTTTTTTTTATTTTGGCAGAGCGAGAGGTTCTGGGATATTTTCAATCACATAAGAATCGCATTATATTTATTGTTTATTGAATATCTTTAAATCTCCTTAATTGTATATTAAAATTGAAAATGGCAAACAAGTGAACAAGTAAAATTGAACTACCGATAAACAGTCAAGCATATTCGATATTCATTGATTCGCAAAAGTTTAAATGTTTTATAAAACGATTTATGCTCAAATTGTCATTCAAATGGAATAAGAACACCAAAAGAAATTGTCTTAAAGAATTATAAGAAAACCACCACCCATCAGACACAGATAGTATGCAAATAAATTTTTCAACTGTACACGATTGTGTTGCATTGCAACATGAACCTGATTTAAGACTTTTTTTCACTGTTTATTCTGTCATGGAAAAATCAACGGATTTTCTTGTTGCATAAACTTTAATTTTGAATTTTCAATGGATGTGTGACAAAGTACGATACAATTTCACATCAGATCCAAATGAAAAACTCATTCAATAAATACGATTCTTATCCACCAAAAAAATATTTATTTATTCCATTAGTTTATGCACCAAAAACAACGATAAACGTGTCACTTGTGAAAATGCTTTAATTTGATTTTTAACAAATGAATGAATCCAGATTAAATAGAATTTTCACCAATAAAACTTCTACATTGCGAATAGTTCATCTCATAATGTCGCATTGTTTTGCATATGACACATCAAAATGTTTATGATGTTACAATTGCAGTTGTTATTTCATGTACTAAATGACAAATAATTCACTCACGCGTTATAACAGTTAAGAAGTTAAAGAACTGATATTTTACTATTTACTTTTATTTGACGAAGTGAAATGAGGAACTTGCTGATATCCATAATTATGATTGTTGAAAATTCTAGTATTTTTCTTTTGTCATTTCACGTGTTCTGTAAAAGTCATTTTCCACCCAATTCTCACTCCTCTCAAAATAAAGTGTTCACATTCTGTTTCCGATTTCACAGCATTCACATTTATTCTGTATTTATTTTGACTCTTCTTTGGTTTAAAATCCTATCGTTTTGCAGTATCAAAACGAAAATATTATACTTCCACCCATTTATTTTATACTGGAGAAATGGTTATACCAATTTCGGATCACGTACTTGACGAATTTTCTTGGTAACATATTTTTCTTACAGCCTTATGGCAAATTTTCCTTCACGGTTCTTTATATTCGTGTGTTTTTAGCTGGATATTTTGTTATACGTTTGTATTTTCTTGTTTTTTTTTTTTTTTTTCGTTTACCATTCACTTGTTTCCATTTACTTCTTCTGTTGTTCATCACACTTCCTCTTTTATTTAGCCAATTGGCTATAGAATAAGAAAAAAACAATATCGAATGTTTTCATTTCATTTGAATGGAAAGTAAACGAATTGCACATTAAGACAAGACCATTTTCTCATCATTTGTTATCAGTTGCTAACTTACACGATTTCTAGTCGTGTCTTCTCATATCGTACCATTGGTAAACTATGAAAAGGTATGGAACTAATCCAGAGCCCAGTATATTCCATTTACATAGAATTGAAATACATACGTGAGTTTCAAGTAGGTTGCGTACTCTATTATTTATGCGTATCCCATAAATTATCCTTATGGGCTGTAAGATAATTTATACTTTAAATGAGAATAGGAAAAAACATGAAATTGATTAAGATATACTCGAAAAAGGGGTTTTTATTAGTCAACTAAGAAATCCATCTCCATAGACATTCAGTATCAACTTTTAAATCTTTTTGTTCTTATGAATGCTGGTCGAGTACTTTTAAAAATTGTAATCCAACAACAGATGATACTAACAATGAAATTTATTTATATACTCTGCTATAGTAAAAGGTTAAATCTCAATGTCATTGTGATCAAAATATAGTTAAGACTTCTTTGATATGCCGTTAAATAGTAACCAAAAGACCAGAAGTTATTTTGATAACTCAATAAAAAAACAGGAGAAGATATTCAAAGAGCACAAGACAATAATAAGACAAACACCGAGTGATAAAAAAAGCGGTAAGATAGTCTTTGGTCTTCCTGTCTGATTAATGACTGAATTGATATCGTTTAATTACAGGTAACACGATGAATAAAAAAACAAGAAAAAATGGAAGTTTAATATAAACGCGGTTTTTATGTATTATAAAATCATCTGAGATAGAGCCATATAAAATTGTTATAATTTATTTAACTAGAGTACCCTCCAGAGGTCACACAATAACTTTATATTGTCGTACTAGTTGACCAGGGTGGTCACTATGAATCCACAACTGGTATGCCGAAAGGTATTTAAGATAGTCACCTCGTTTTACCTTTACCAAATAATTTAATTAAGTTGAACACTTTCCAGGCAAAAGACCTTCTGGATAGACCGAAAAAAAGAAGAGAAAATTTCAAGTAGAATGCGTTACATCTCAACAATAGTGTGACATTAGTCTTTAAGGGGAGGTAGAAGAGCATCATAAAACTTTTATTGATTGGGTGCACAACACACATTCCTCAAATAGCAAAAAGTACCTTAATTATTTTGTTCCAGATGAACTGATGCATATCAACCAAACGACATCGTTGAACTGAATACATTAATTACCCTTCAAAATTGACTTTGTTTTAGGACGTTTCCACTTCACATTAGACTTTTCCGTTTAGAGACACACTATAAATAGAGACATTCTGTTGAGCTTAACAGTATGGGTGACTGGACACTTGTAATTTCATGCGGACTCCTTGAGACATGAAACCGTGTGACGTAAATTAACTACATATCGTAATCAGTCATAAATTACTACAATGATATCCTTTGCACATTATTTTTTATAAATGAGATCAAATCGATTTAATCTAAACGTCTGTTTGTGAGAATGACTTATTACTTTTACCATTCAACGTTCGACTAACTTCTTAGAGTGGCCGAACTTCTGAAAGCCAAAACAGCAAAAAAAAAGGGAAGAGAATGGAACTCCTCAAACGTATTTATTAAACATCATAAGCAAAACGAAGTCCAAGCCAATCATCTTTCATAGTCAATCATTAAATAAAAGTTGTCCTTTAATAGTTTTCGATCAAATTGATTGATCGCATTTATCGTTTTATTGATATCAAAAATTTAATTTTTTGGTTCGTCAATTCCATACGAAACTGTAGTAATGTGTCGTCTTGATATTCTTCCACTTCTATTAATTTCTATTCACAATTGAAGACATTCAATTTTATTTGATTAAATATTTCTAAGAAGAATAAATTAGTCAATTTGATCATAATGAATAATCGAAATAATATTTCTTATCCCGTGAGTATTTGATCTAATAGAAGAACTAGAAAGTATTTAATCAATGTGATTAGATTTGAATTTGGTACGTGCGTATGGTAAATTAATGAAAAAGAATTGTTCTGTTAATACCGAAATTGGTTCACTACTATACATAAATTTAATATTCGATATTCTGTATTGTCTAGAGAGACATAAACCCAATGAAACTTGGTACGATTGCAGTTAACATCTTATTCAACTACGATTGAATTGATATCACTTTCGCTATTCAATTCACTCAACATATTCGTTACGTTCTATACATTTTTCGTTTAAATACCAAGCAACAATTTCTTGATATGTCGTCAGTACAATTCACTTACGTAGAAAATGAAACAACAATCGATGAATAAGTAAAACCTTGACAGAATAAAAAAGAAAATTGAGGCAAAAAAGAAAAATTTCATCCAATTTCCACCAACCATTTGATGAAAGGAAATCGAATTAAATTGTTACTTTCTTATATCGAATACAACGGGAAAATTCAATGTTTCTTTTCTCTTCTATTTTATACGGATAATACTAAAACCGTTTAGATCTCATTTCATCAAACTGATGTGGCTATTGCACATATATTGGATACCCCAGGAATAAAAGAAAAAATGTAGTGAAAATATATTGGAAATGACAAACAAGATAAGATTACTAAATATCGTGTGAATGTTCGATATTTAATGTTGTGCGTTTTGGGGTTATTTCTCTATCCCCAATACACTGATCTACATTCTCATCCTTTTTTAATAGAAAATGACTCCGATCGAAAAGCCACAAATCCGTTATCAACCTCCCATTGGATCTTATGGACCCCAATGGGTAGAGGCTGTACCGAAACAAGAAAATAAACTTTAATGAAAACCTTCAACGAGTAAAAGTATCAGTAAGAAAAATGGCTACATGAAAGCTCCTTGAGAATTTTACACACTTCTTTTGCTCTTTGTGTATCCACCAAGAGTGTTTTTTTCCTTTTCATTCTTTCTTTTTTCCATTCAGTTTTCTTCTGAATTGAATTTGCTTACATGTGCTTGGATGAAAATCAAATTGGATTCGGATAGCCAATAATCCCTAATAGATTTTATTGAATTGACACCATCATCCCCCCTATTTACAGCCGATATAACGTATTTATAGTCACATAAACAATCGACCGGTCATATGAAATTAGTTTTTCTTTCGTCCTTGCTTGGTATTTAGAATCGCAATAGAGATTCATTTTTAAAGGTACCTGATGATATTGTAAGTGACAATCGCTAAATCCCATGAACATCAGTATCTCGTCTATTCATTTGATCAAAACGTGTTAATACCTTCATTGACATTCTCATCCATTCGACCACGAAAACCATTTGGTAACGAGAGTAAATGAAATACGCAGCTGGTGTGCTAATTGAGTGACAATTTAGATAAGCCACGAATGAACGTAAAAAAAAATAAAATCATACAAGAACCAAGTCTTTTCTCACTTTGGTTTTGCTCTTATCAAGAGTCGAACAGAATTTTTTTTTATTCTTCCTCACTCCAGTGTCCTTTGTACCCCAACCTATCAGTTCGTTTGTTTTACACCAATCAAAGACACAAACACTGACCGTTACTAACAATTTGAAACGGTGACTTTATGTGATGTTCGTTTTTTTTTTATCCCACTAATTTCATGTGGTTTACAGGAGCAATTAAATAACAGTTATTTGTATGAAACCACCAAGCACGTAACATTGAACAGTTGAGTAATAGTAATTTTTCACTGTGACATAATAATCCCAGAAGTGATTCAGTATAAAATAAAAGAAAAAAAATTGTGTCTCTAACTGTAAAATGATATTCCTCAGAAGGAAATTCTTTACACAGTTTCAAAGGATCATCATAAATTTCTTTTTAGTTTCTCTTTGGCAGTGGATTATCATTAAGGCAACCCACTAAAGAAATTTCATATCTCTCTATTCTTGTTCTTATTAAATCTCATATTGCGGTTTTTTATGATTATAATTCATATGAAATTGAGACGATTTGATGCTATGCTGACAGAAGAATTTATATTTAAAACTATAAAATGCTGTGTAATAAAAAAAAAATATTCAAGAAACATATGGTTTCAGTGTTAAAATTAATAACGAGAAATAAAAATATTCAGTCAGCATAGACAAATCGTCTTCTACAGTTCAGTACTATCAAATGATTTAAATAGATCCAGTGTCTTAATGGAAAAACGCGCCACATTGATTTACGCATCTGTGGTATGCACGCACCTTGTCTCATCTTTTCTACACCGAAAATGATGGATAGTACTTTATGTTGTAAAATTCTTCAATACCCAACACTAACAAAAATGCCCGAAAACCATCGTTTTTAAAATTTATTTGACTTCAACCCAACAGATTATCCTTCAAAACATGAACAAGAGAGATGCTGTATATTAAATCCATTGTATATCATTTGACACAAGTAAAAAAAAATACTCGCGGTTCATAGAGTAAATTAATCAATATGATAATGAAGCATCGCTAAGGGACTGTTCATCATTTAGAAAATGTTTTTTTTTTACTTGTGAATGTTGTCTCTCAAGACAGATTCAAAACTACCAAAAAGATATACGAGAATACTTCAGTACATTGAATGTCAACCCTGGAATGCAAGAAGAAAGCCAAACAAAAATTCAGTAAGACATAAGCAAAATAAGAGATTTTATGTAATCCCATCATCAAAGATAGCACACGATTGGAGTACAGAGTACGATGTGAAAATTAAGATTAATTAGAAGAAAATGTTAACGTCATTTAAAAATCTTCTCATACTCCTATGAACTGCGGTGTATCATTGTCCCAAAAAAGAGTTCAACATTTGTTTGTACATTTCCTTCGAACCAATAATAATATGAAGAAGTTTTACATATTTGAGTCAATATACAAAGTTCATTAAAATTTTCATCGTATATGTACACATATGCATGGGAAAATCTCTTATTGTAAGGTACATTCTTATCCACTCCATCCATTCGCATCTCACATAGACATGTTATGAAAATGGTTAGCAATTTTCTTTTTCTTTTCGGTTCTTATCAGTCTACGAACAAATATTATTGATGTTTCATTCCAACTTGGGACGATATAGATAGAATAATTATTTTTAATACTTTCACTTAATATCTTTGGGTACACATTACATTAATTATATGGAAAATTTTGTAAAAGGTTTTTCATTGTCAGCAAGCTTAATAACACACATCGTTGTGATTCGTTTTTTTTTTTTTTGGGAACTCATAACATTGGATCCAATGCGACAAAATCGAGTCATATGAAGTCACATAGGAATGGTGAAACTGTATGATAAATTAAGGTTATTTTGACCTACGTAAAGACACCTAAGAGACGCTAGACGATTCTGTTTTATTTTAGCATTTTCCATGATGGCAAAATAAGATTGGCTTTTCTCAAGCCAACAGAATATTATACGGTTAATATCATTACGGCAAATTCAAAAGTTCCTTACATATCAAACAGCAAAGCAACAAGGATAATTAATCACAATTTAATTTCGTCACTTTATTTTTATAGAACAGAGCACAAAAATGAATTTCCCATATTCTTCAAAATGGATTTTATTAGATTTTCAACCAAAAAAAAAATTTAAGAAACGCGAGAAAAGGATAAACTCTATTTCATACAATTAACACCCAATCACTCAAGAGAATAATTCACCATTTAATTGAGCCTCTAAAACAAATATTTATGTAAACTCCTTATCCATTCGTGTATATTTGATGTATGTTATATGAAGGAACGCGCTATAAATTCTATGTTATGCATAAATACAGGACAAATTAATTATACATAAGACAGTGTGATATAAAACCAAAAATTTACATGGAGAAATGCAAAAGCAAAAGGTGAATAGACCCATGAAAATATCTATAGGAAAATATTCACATTATTTATGTATGTTTACATATGCATACAGGTTGTGTTGAGCATTAAATAATTGAGCATCTAAATGTTTAGAAATTGAGCATTCAATTGCCATAGAATATAAATTACCATAAAAATTTTTGCCACACAACAAAAGATTGGAACAAAGTACTTGAATCTCTATGTATTACCATACACATACATATGGTTGTTAATTATGCGTTGTCGATGAGATATAATTGAATATTGAATAAATTATTACAATCCTGTTCAAGTATATTGTAAAGGAACTGAATACAAACAACAGGTAAAAAATAACATTTTCCATTCTACAATTATTGAATCATACAGAAAGAAATTGAATGAAAAACAATACCTAATTTCCTTGTACATTTGATGCATCACACATTGAATAAATTCACATTTGGTGTCTTGTTAAAATGCATTCCTTTAAACCATTTTCAATTCGCATATACTTTTCGACATGCACAATTATCTCATCTCCATTTAAAATTAGATTTATTATGTACACCGTACATGAATTTTATAATTCAAATATTACGTTTATGCATCTTTAAACGTTAATCAAGAAATCTTTCAACCAGAAAAGCATAAATTTAAATATTAAAAATATATAACGAAAATTATAAAATACATACAACGAAAACCATTTATGGAATATATTTAACAGGTAAGAGAGAGAGAACGAATTCTGTTCAGGTTTCAACAGGATTAAAATATAACGATGAATTCTGGTATAATAAAAACAGCAAAAATGATTCTGGTTTCGTCATTCATTTGAATATGATTAAATATTATTAAATTTCCAGTTGAAATGAAATCATTATTAAATACTTGTCTTACTTTAGTGTATATCTATCGTACAGAAAATGAGAAAACTAAATGTAATTAAAATTTTATTTGAAATCCCATGAAAAACTATAATAATTTTCTCCCTTTACATAGAATATTTTACTTTATATTTACGTTATGAATACCATGTAGATTAAAATTAAATTATGTGAATTCAAATAAAAATGAGAAGAAAAATTATCATAAATGGATTTGAAGTTAAAGCTAACAGTTCTACGTACGTTGTTTCATTCCCATCAATTATGATTTACCGAATCGATTAAAACCCAATTTAAATGACGAATAATGAAGACCTTTTTCCATTTGACTCTAACTCCAATCTATTTCCATTCAATTGAACCATTCATTGGGGATTTATTTTATTACACGTTCTGAGACCCTTTGACGCCCTGACAATTAACCGTTTTATAAAGAAATAAAAAAAAAAAAGAAAATCTAAAATCAGTTGATAAACTACACATTGGTTAACCGCACCATTGATACAAATCTAATACCCATTGATAGACCAAACAAATTGAAGTGATTTTCAATGTTATGCTAATGGCAATCACCCTCAAATTATTGAATAACATTGATTCATACATACCCCCATGATACAAAGAATTACTCAACATATTTTTCTCGCCAATACCCAAAAGGGTTGTATGAGGCCATTCAATGACACTTTTCTACTTTCACACGCAGGATTTTCATGATTTTTTTTTTATTTTCCGTTCTCAAAAGGAAATTAACATCGTTGCTAAGCGATTTAAGTAAGTAAAGTTAAATGAATTTTGTATTTTGAATGAAAGACAAAAAAGAATGTATTCATCGAAGGGTAGAACAGAGCAAAATCCAAATCAAATGGCAAACAGGAAATTACAATGTTCTACTATTCCTAAAAGTGTTTTGAATTTGATTTCAAATGAACTATGCAAATCTATGCCATAAATACGATTGTAATTTTTTCCCCCGTTTTTTTTTTTGTTCCATTTATACGAAATACCAAAAGAACTAAAAGGTTACAAAACATAACAAATAACGATGAAATTGCATTTACCGTAATAACATTGGCATCAATTCTTTTATATGAATCCAAGAGAACAGCGGTAGACAAAAAAATTTGTAAGTTACAAAACATTAAAAGAACAAGAAACAGTGCAACACTGAATGATGTCGAAAGAATTGAATTCGTATGATGAAAAGTGAAGGCGAATTTAGTGTAACAACTACGACACCCCCACAGTGCCAGTTATCCCAATGGAAAATCTGCATTGCATAAAATAATCGTTAATATGGAAATTTTTATTTGATCATTTTCATAACAGTGAAAACTGTGTGTTTTTTAACTTTCCTAATTCGGTATTATTCGGTTGTCTATTTGTTCTATGTTTCCATTTTTTTTTTCGTTTGATTCCACCAAATGTTAGTAAGGGATGTAATTCAATATGTTTTCTTGTTTCATACGCAAAAAAAAAAGAAGAAAGAAAATGAACGGTTTTTATTCAATTCAGCCGTTATGTTATTATGAACGTACAAGTGAACAAGCACATAGAAAATTGCATAAAAAATTATGATATTCATTCAATGAAAAATGATTATTATGAATATATCCGAATCAAAGACCAGCCACAGAACCACATTGAATTATATGGAAAATAAAAAGCAATTCTGTACCGTAAACCATTACACATTTTCATCTACCTAGTCAACGTTAAAAAAAGCAATCATAATAGCAAATATCCTGAGGGATATTATCTTTTGCGCATCGCTGTTTTGCTCCACAATATAAAATCCACAACAAAAAATCATCTACATACATAATCATCCAATATTGTTCGTTTTGGGTTATTCCACATTTCATTAACTACAAATTAGAAGAATCCTTCTATTGCACACGATTGTAAAAATTCCAATTTTTTTTTTTTTTTTTATTTTAATTTCATCCGCTACATTTTTGACTTACTGTATTGCTGGACTGTGTTACAATTAGCAAAGATACCATACATTATCTAGTTTCATATAAACTGAACACAAAAAGTACATGAATTCAGTAATATTTGGAGCTACAATATGCTTACAGCTAAAACATGATGGAATCATACATTTTTCGAACAATTTTCAATAATACAACTCTTGTTATCCCGTCTGGTTTTTATGTTATTCTCGTTTTTTGGTTCAATTAGTATGACGTTTATAATCAGGTGAATGATGATGCGATAAATTTCCCATGAAAATTCAAATAAACACCAAAACCGTTACTGAGAATTCATTGATCCACATTAAACGCCTTTTACTTATCACCCTTAAAAAATATTTAAGATGTCAAAACTCACATTTTGGTTATACCAACCTTAAAAAAAAACCATTGGAGACATGTGACAGTACCCTTCAGGGATTCATCTTTCTCTGTATACACAACAACAAAACTGATGACCATCGAATAGAATTATAGCTAAATTCAATATTTTAATATCAAAAAATATCAAAAGTAATATCGTTATCCCTTCTGTATGGCTTCTGGGTATATCAGAAATAATTTTAAACTTTCATCCGTCTATTGTAGCAGATAAAACCCCAAAACGCCTTCAATCACACTCTATTCTAGGATATACGAAGACTACTAAATTCTCTCCATCGCATTCATCCACCCATTCCCCAATAATATATCACGTATAGTTGAAAAAACCGCATATTCAACACTATAGTTTCCTTTAATGGCATGGAAAATCATGAAACCGAAACATAAAAAACCAAATTTTGAATACAAAATATATCTTCATCCCTATACATAAAAGAATCATATTGAAGTCTATCTTCAGGAACGCATTCGGTATATCATATAGAATGGATATCCTCTTTTCATTTCCAAATGGATAGCATAAACCGTCACATGAGAAATAACTGAGATATTAATAGGATGAGTAACACGATGGGTAGTAAAGCATAAGAAAAAGAAATACAGTTCATCGAATCAACCCCACTAGCCACCCCATTCCATCAAACAATCAACCGGCATAGTATTTGTAAACTGCTGATACCTATGGGATATAAAAGAAAAACCTTTATGCATAAATTGAAATAAAACCGAAGGAGTCTACCGAAGAAATATGAGATGCTAGATGTCAGTGTGTATGTGTAAAGATCGTATGAAAATAAGTGTAAGAAAAACTGTTAAAAGAATTTTCTTCTTTGGTTTCTCTCTTTTTTCTTTTTTTAACAAATCCAATATAAACGAACTTGTTACGTCCATCATTTTGATATTGAATGTTATGAAAATATTTTTATATCATAAAAATCCCCATGAGATATTTATGCTAACACATCCGATAACTTGGATAAATTTCCTCGGGTTACACATATTCATCTATGTTATGCTTAAAAGATTCTTGATTTACACTTTCAACAAAAAAGAAAAATAAGAAAAGCGTTTGTACCCAAATAGAAAATTGCATTACATCAAATGATGTTGACCTCAAAGTCCTACTGAATTACATTGGAAAACCTCACTGAACAAAACATAAAAAACAAAAAAACAAAACAACATCAAGACAAAACAGAAAGATATTAGATACAAAGGATGCTGGATATCAAAAACTTGTTGTGACGAAACTAATAGAATTTTCTCTATTCGTTTGTTTATTGCAGAACATTAGTTAGAACTGCTGTTGATGTTCTCTGTATATTTCGATATAAAAAATATAAATTTGATGAATCGAATAGATTTAGCCGGCAGCAATAACACCAATCAGTCAATTTTTCCATCTCAATTTCAATAAAACTTTTCCATAAAAGCTATTAGCATCATCTTTCCATAGTTTATGTTTTACCATTCATGAAACGCATGAGTCCTTTTTTTTTTATTTAATGCTATCTCATTGAATGGTATTCTGGTTACTATTCATGTTGTGTGTTACCTTCCAGAACTCTTTTATTTTATCCGTAATTTATTCATGATCGTGTTTGGTATATCAAAAAATATTATGCATATTAAATCAATTTAATGGAAAATACTTTTGTGCAAAAATCTCTTTTATAAAAGTTTGTTTGAGGAAAATTGTGTATCGGTTTTTTATTTTTAATATCAATGAATTGATAACAACATACAATTTGCAAGCAGATGAAAACATTTTATTTAGAAATTTTCTGTTTTCTTTTTGTGCCAATTTCTGAAGGAGAATTTGAAATATTATTAAAAACAATTTAAATTCTTATTAATGCCATTCATGTTTATAGCCATTAAATCGATATAAGAGTATTTTACCATTTGAAATGATTCTTGTATTTACTTGATATGAAAATATTATCATTTTTATTTATCTACCAACGTTGCATTTCCATTTATTTGATAGAAAATTCTTTTGAATTTTTACATTTCATTTAAAGGTGATAGTTTCGATACATTAACTGAACGAGTAACTTATGCTGAATATAATCTGAATTAAAAGCAAAATGCACTTCTCATCAATTCAAGATCTTTTAAGATTTTAACAAAACAAATATCTGCCAAGAATTTAGTGAAATATTTTAACAGATTTTCTCATTTCACCCAAATAATATGGGCAATCATCATATGTGAAATAGGTAAAGAACCTCATCGTTTTTGAAAGAAAAACAATTCGGGAAATTCTCATAAAAATGTTTCAACATACTCAATTCCATTTCAATGATACAAAATATAAAAAATTCTTAACACGAATCAAGGTAACATGCGAATAATTTTTTAATCTCACATTCTATCCACTTTGCAAGACGTATACGCGTTAGTATCAACTTAAAACGCAAAACTAAAAGGAATTCAATCCAAAATAACGATCTCTCAATGATTCCACATTAACAAAATCTAATCTACTTTAATGTTTTTGATGTTAATGATTATTGAAATAGATAAAAAAATAAATTTAAAATATGCAGATCATTGTTATAATCTTAAGAATTCTAAAGCATTTCAACAATCAACCAATTATTTGTGATCAACCGAATCCATTGTATTCGATTCATCGATGATACCAAACCATTTATGTTTGAATGACTGACAATGATCGAAACCAAAATAACCATGAACTTGACACCATCAGCTTAGGCCCACAGACCATCAAAATTAAATGAAAATCCAAACTTCAAATAAGAAAAAATTAATTTGAATTTAAATTCATGTCGTACCAACTAATCGAAATGGTTTGTCTAATGACTTGTTATTTCTCATTCATCTTCAAAACAAAGATTTTTTAATTTGAATCTCAATCAAATGTTGTGTGTATGACCATTTAAGTCATTACACGTATCGTTACAGTTTAACATCATTTTGGTCACGGATTCTTTGTATTAAAGCTTTCGTAATGTGTTAATCGGTTCACATTGATTTCTAGAAATTCAATTAATTGGACAATTCCACGGTTACCCATCCAAACGAATCTATTTAATTAAATTAATTAGTTGACGATAGAAGTAATCCGGGCTCCTCTGTACGAATTAAGGAATTTTATTTTCATTTCAGTAATGAAATAATCAAAGGAATTCCAAATAAAAATCGAGATGTAATAAATCCTATTGCTTACTAACCAGCTCTCTCAGACCATACTAACTGGTGACCACAAATTCTTTACGAATCATAAGAGGAATGAAAATATATCGTTCACATTCTGTTAAACTATTAGGATAAATTGAAACAGGATGAAGACCATCAACCATAAATACCCTCCTCAAAGTGAAATTCGTTTCAGTAATTATTTATATTGAAAATGGCAATTCATATGTAATGTATAAAATGATAAAGTAAACACCATTCAAGCATAAAAAACATACAGTATCCGAGTGAACTGTTAGTTATGTTTATCGTTAAAAAAAAGTATTCTTGATTGAAAACTAAATGGGTATCGGACAGGAACTATTGATGCCATATATTCCGAAGAATGAAGGGTGAAACGCAAAAAAATTGTAAGTACCTCCCGCATCTGATACATTTAATTTCGTGATAACATTATTTATTTCACTTAAAGACCCATAAGTATGCTGGCACTTGTTTCTTATCATAAATCCCGTATTCTGGCTGTTTGAAGATGTTTTATATATTCCAGCAGTAAGAATCAAACGAATAAAATTACTAAAGTGAAAAAGGGATTTTATTATTTCCCTTATCCAGTAAATTGCAAAAAAATAAATTCCCTCCGGTGCATTTTTTTAACAGTAAATGTGACCAATCAATTTGATTTGGCCCTTGATTTTGAACAATTCATGTTTCCCTTGGTTAACATCTAAAAAAAGCGATATCCGATGTGGCCGGCCTGATATTTATGATACTATGTAATCCACAAATTTTTTATGCTCTTATTGAAATTACGAAATAGCAGTTAAATGAATGCGGGCTTGTAATGGATTCAGTGTAAACATTTCCTGCACAATTGTATTGCAATTTTAAGTGCATATGAAAATCGTGTTTGTTATCCGTCTATGTAAATAATTTGCAATTGCTTTGAGTTATGACTGATGCTTATGTACATACATTCAAAGTTACGCAAATTATCGGTTTGATTAGTGTGAAATAATTTCGCTGTAATGGGCCTACAATATAAAGAAATGCCTTGTGACTGGGATATAAGAGTTCACTTGATAACACATAGTTTTCGTCGGACTCTGGAAGACGTCCTCCAGAGCCTCATGGAGGAGATATAAGGAGAAAAAATTTGAGGTAATAATGGTAATGGACTTACAGGTAATGTGTGATTCTTTCTGGATGTTATACGGATAGCTAGGAACAGTAGGATGATGGTTCAAAGATTTTCACCTAAAGTAATAACAATACAAAATTAGAAAAAAATCGCATTACTTTATATTCAGTTTAAAAAACAATTTTACCTTTATACAATAACTCCATATAAGATCTCACAAATAAGTCTCTTGGAGTCCGTTCAAATAATTAAAATATTCATTTACGCTGTATTTAACACTAAATTTTAACAAAAAGAAATTGAAAAAATCAAATTTACACCAACTTCTAATGTCGTAATAATTAAAATGGCCGGAAACTTTGAATCAATAATACGAGAATTGAAAAATTATTCGGATTGACAGCGATTAATCAGAGTTCCTGTGATTTTGTATGCAAATGTCAGCCATATTGAAATATTTTTTTAATCTGTCCGTCAGTGCCTTACATTGTGGTTAGAATTTCCGTTTTTTTGCAATTTTGTAACATTTTTTTTATCTTATTTACTTCAAAGTATACAGTAAATTGTTTATTGATGGTTTAGTGTGTTCCATATGTGCAATTATATTCAAAATGTGTGTTAGCTTATTAAATATAGTGATGTATCAAGTGCGCTGAATCAGGTGTCTCAGTTGCCGGCACAATTTTTTTGCTGGAACTTCCAGTGAGACAGGCAGAATGCAACATATCTCAAGTGAGTCTATTATTATTATCTATTGCGTAATAAGGATGATGAATAAGTTACACTGTAAACTACATTCCAATTGTCTGTTTGTAACAAGAGATTTGTAGGCCTATCTACATTCCACGTTTTAGGTGGCTAATTAGAATGAAACTGTATACATGGAATCAATACGTGAAACACATGTCATCGCATAGCTCTTGTAATTCCAAGATAATGATGAATATTTCAACAGCTTTCTCATCGACCTAATTAGCTACATAATCCTTCAATTAACTCAATCTCTTTTAATACAAAATTGAGTGCCGAAAAACCCTGGGATATCTCACAATAAATGATAAATTGTTGTGTCATTTTAGTACCATTCGATAGGTTTATAGACAAAAAGAAATTTAATGAGATTCAAAATGGAAAAATGTGTTATTGTATCAATTAGACATTATGAAAGAATCACAAATCAAAATTGTTAGACATTTTTAACTATTAGATGCTGTAAAGTTAATATTCGAATTACCCTGAAACGAATAGTAATTACCCTCTCCAAAATGAAACCATTGGCATTATGAGCCTTCGTATGTACTTGAATACTTTCTTTCAATTTTTCTATTTATGAGAATTCTTTTTTTTTGTTGGTTTTGCAAATGAATTTACAACTTAATTCCTTTGCCATCAGTTTTAACGACCGAGGCACATAAAGGGAAAGAATAAACTTAATGGAAATGGAAAAAACAAAATTGTAAAAATATCCAGTTGTTAGTTGAGTTATTAGAATGAAATAAGCATAGGAAGTGAAAAGAAATAACTCTTGACGATTAAATGTAGTGTAGATTTTTACGAATTTAATATTCCAACTTCTCAAATATTTTTTTCTTCTGTGCTTGTTACGATTCAAAGAAAAAATAGAAAGAAAAGTCGCTCGAAAACTTTTTAATTACGGGAAACAGTTGATTTTTTTTCTTTCTTTTTTCAAGTTTATCATTCGGTGTGATAAAAATGAAACTTGCGGTACTTTAGCTTTCGTATATTGATAAAGTAAAAAGAATTGGGGAACAGAAAATGGAATAAAATATAAAAGAATCAAGTGAAGTCAACGCAACATCAAGAAATTTTTATTCATTTTTTTTTTTTAAATTCAAATCAGACATTCATTGCAATTTCTTGTAATGAAGTGCCATCGTTAAGAGTTTTTGTACCTTTTTTGCTCTTTTACTTTATTGTGGTAAAAATTCACGGTAAGAATACATTTATTTGATCGGTCGCGACACTACTACTGTGGCTGTTTATTTGGGAAAAATAGAACCCGTGGTGAACAGGAGACAGAAGCTTTTGTTTGCAATTTGTTTACCATTTACCTTATTGCGGAATTATGTTTACATTGTGTTCCATATGAATGGGAGCATTGAATTAAATTTATCTGATGGTTTTATATACAGAGTGCTATGTACTAAATAGAGCTGGTAAACTATGAATTGTTGTATATTAATATCGTTGTTTCGCTTTTATTTAATAAAACTAGGCGAATGTTCATTATTATATACGAAACATATGATTCCGTGCTACCACACATCTTCTATGTAAATCGAATAGAAGTTGTGACAAACCGTATTAATGTTATGAATTAAAAAAAAAAATAGATTGTCTACACGAGACGATGTCTAGACTTCACTGACGTTTTGGCGTTTCTTTTAATATTAAAAAGTAAATGGAAAATGTGTTAACTTGAATGCTAATTCTCATTCGAATTTTAAAATCAATAAAATCCATTCGTTTGCTGATAGTGTTAATGTCTACTCCAAATATGAAAATTATAAAATCAATTCAGTTAAATCAAAGAGAAATCAATCAGTTTGAAATTAATTTGATGTATTTTATAATCGATTTTCAATCATCACTCTGTTAAATATTGAATATCAATTATCTACGTAACAACTTCATTTACTTCATTTGATGATTCAGTAAACGAATAACGAATTGAATCGAAAGGCGAATGATGATGGAATATTTATTTGATGAATTAGCTATGGCCTAAAGAGTCTGACAGAACAAATGAATATTGAGTAAGGGTTTGTTGGAATACCTTCATTGATTGGTTCTTTACCAAATCAAAATAATAAAAGTTGTGTGATTCAATTTAATTTTAGTGGTCCACGTGAAGTGATCTGCATTCTCAGAATTGGTTAAAGGCTGTTTTATGTAACAATTATGATCTAGACAAAACAGTCTATCCATATTTAGACCATGAAATGTAAATTAAAGCATCAGACATCGAACATATGCAAATCGGCTAGAAGTAATAAATAAAGCATCGTTTTATGTTGACTGACTTCTGTTGTTGAGGATGATTTCTAACCCAGCGGTTATATTTAAACATCAACAACGATGTTTTATTTAAAACGAAGAAACAGACAAAATCCTGAAATGAAATTTATTAGTTGAAACTAGTTAGGGATGTTCTTATTATAGATCATTTCCTTGTTCCTTCTTGGGAAAACCAATTTACAGATTTATGGATTACCAAATGAATTCAATTTGAAACTCATTATTGGATGGTCTGGTCCAATTCAGCTACGAGTTTTGCTTTATAAAAGCAGATTAATTAGTAATTTGGTTCATTGAATCAATGTGGGGTTCTTGTATTGTTTGTAATTAATCAATGTCCTTTGCAAATAATATTGTCCATTGTATGGTAACAACATTGAAGTATTGAATTGAATTCGCTTTGTACGTGGTATTCATGGTGAATGATTTGACCCAAAGACTTTTATTTCATTATTAATTATCTGTTAAACCGAGTAGGTTGGTACTAACTATGGCAGATGAATCGATCAATTTTAACCAAATAGATTCGGTTCTCTTATAAATGAATCGATTAAGAATAAGAAAGTAAACGTAATATTAAATGAAACAAAAAGTCTAAATCAGATATTCGATTATAATTATGTTGGCTGTTGATTGCGACAGAAAATTTTCATTTATTCGTATCAGAGGTTTTCTTTTTTTGTTTTTGTAATTTAGCGACATAGAGACACACATATTTTCATTCATTTTTGGTCGATTGTTTGTACGTTTTTTTGTTCCAAGCTTCATCAGTTATTCTGATTGCGTTCGATTATGACTTTGCTGGAGAGTGAGATAAAAACGAAAGACACTTTTTCGGCCGATGGCAATCAATAACATTTATGGTTCCAATGGATTTGGTTAAAGAAGAGAGAAATATCATCTTCATTTTGTGTCCTTACCAGTCAGTACCTCTTGTTGGTATGGCTAACGAAACGTTAAACGCACACATTAGAAATTCAGTTCTTGATACATTTTGATGGTGTGCGTCTTCAATGTAATGAACGGTATCACCTTTTGAACTTAACGCGTCTTAAATGTGAATGGTTTGATGTGTCTTTCATTCTGCACCTCGTCACCAATATTTTATAGACAATCTCACATATTGGGGAGCGTATTAAAAACCATCGACTATTTTCATTGGTTACATTTCGGAAGCATCACGTCAAACGTCCAAGACTATTTCCACTTGTACGCGATGGTGTATAAAATGAAACACACAGCACGTACTATGAAAAGATAACAAATTGATGCACATTTCCCAAGAGATTATTCACTAAGAGATATTTTTCATGGACCCCCTGTGCTTGGAAGAAATGTAGGAACACGAGAACGAAAAAAATGGTAAAATTGAAGTGAACACCAAAACCAAGAGTATGGCAGACAAATAAAAAAAATTGTTTCCCTTCAAGTTTTGGCACAACCAATTCGCCAATGTTAACGAATATCTCCCAGTTGAAATATGGGATTTTACAGAAAATCGTAAATATTAACGAATAGATTCATAAAATATGCTTTCCGTTTTTTCGTTCGTCTGTTTAAATCAGATTGAATTTTCACTGATTACGTGTGCTGGATTTTCACGTCAACTGTATGTGTTCTTTCGTTTTTTTTTTGTTTCTTTAAATGGCCGTGGTATTGGAAAATAATTTATTTTAAAACTACGGTTGAATGTGAACGATGTAACCAATTCATTAAATTGTCTATGCAATCACACTTTTAAATTCTTGGCAATTAGTTATCTGGGTGAAATGAAGATGTTGTGTTGTTAGTAATTTGGTCATTTACAAATCGGAAAATCGTTGTACAGTCAAGTTTAGTCAGTATTCCATGTGTCCTTGATTTATGTAGTTAAAGAGTAATCATTGATTGTTTGATGAAAATATAAAAACGAGTTTATGGTGCATATAACGATTCATAATAACAATAAAATGATCATCATCATCATAAAAGTGGAGAGAAAATGATGGAGCAAAACGAACAAAAAAAAAAGGGAAAATGAATAGACTATTTTTTTTATTTGCCGTGGATATATGGAACATTGAAAATTTATGTAGTGGAAAGTATGGAGTCTATCGTGTGGTTTTGATCCCAAAAAATGTTGGGCAAACATTGAAATAATGTTGTTAATGGTACGGGAGATCCATATACCAGCAGTGTTAAATCCATTGGTTTCGTTACCGAATTTGCACCCAACTAAATATAAAAATTTGTGTATTGTAACGTTGATTTTACCTTTCGGGAGGCAAAGGATGATGATGTTATACGTTTATTTTTGTTATAACTGGTAACATAAACGTTGAATTTTATTTTATCATTTTTGGTGGGGCGGTTTACTCCTTATATGTGAATCATAAGAATTTTCACAGTCATCCTGGCAATATTTACGAGATCATCATTTAGGTGAACAAGAAAATATTATTCAAATATTAAGTGAAAGTCAACATGAATATCGAACAGAAAAACCCCAGGTAACGATGACTGGGCTGGTATAAGCAACGGGTAATCAAATGCGTAGGTCAAATCATTGTACATGTTCAATTTTTTATTTCAACTATTTACCATCGTTTAAAGACAAATTAAAATTTTGTTTTGTTTTAATGAAAATAAAGCGTGTGCTGTCTATTAGACTACAAGAATGTTAAGAGAAAAAGAGATGCGACTAACATGACAAACCGCCTACTTATTGGTAGAATAATTTGTTTAAAACACAGCGAAGATGTTCTGTACGACTTACCTTATTTTCACTCAGGTGAAAAATACGAGGTAAACATACAAAATAACTAAATGCAGAGACAAACGATATTATAATTTAAAAATTATGTTTCTTCTTATGTTGTAATATAATTTCGATTGAAATGCATTAGACTAGATGGTAGAGCAGCACGATGTATGTAAGCATGCATTTTAAATTCATATAATTTATTATCAACCGCTTATGGACGGATATTCATCATCAATTCCATTGTATTACCGTAACATATCACATATATGAGCAAGTGCCAAACCCCTGTATGTCCCAATTGATTCAGAAGACGTTCCCAAACGTAACACGAAAAAAAAAAGTTCGTTCCTTTTATGTCGTTTTAATGGGATCTTATCCATCATGAATCTCTCCTTATTCATTTTGGTATGTCGAGTAATAATATTTTCTTACTTATGGGTCAATGAGCGACGTGTGAGCTAGAGTATTACGATATTCTAAAATTCTGTGGTTCCTCTCCAATCTATGGATAATTCATTTTGATTATGTTCATTGAGAAATTCATCATTTGATGATTATTTATGCTATTCATGATGTACAACCGTACAGTTATAAATGAGTTGTAATTATGGCCAGGAAATACAGTTGATTGTGCATATTAAGTTTTACTATTTTCATTGTTTTGTAGTGCGTTTCCCTCCTTGATGTTATGGTATTCATCCGCAAGTACCATAAAACTCAACATTTTATCGATGCTCGCTACTAAATAGAAATTTGACACTTTGAATAAAGCGTAAATTATTTTTCCATTTCATTTCATCATTGTAACGCACGTATTACGTTCTAATTGATGTGATGTGAACAGAGGAACAAGAAAAAAAGGCAATGAATTGAATAGAGAAGACCAATCAACAAATTACAATGGATTCATATTAAAACCTGATCAATTTACGATAACATTTAATTATACTTGAGAATAATTAATTACCAGATAATTTTAATTTAATCGATTCAATTTCAATTAGATAATCAACTGAAAAGTGAACAGTAAAAGGCATCAAATATCAAACGGTTGAATCATTTATAATTTGCATTACAGTCATGTTGTACGATTATATTGTGGTGTGTGAGGGAGGAATAATGGTTACGGTGTAACATCATCCATCAATTTGATACTGGATGAAAGGATTCAATGAATTGATTTGAAATTGGGTGCTGTGCTCTTGTATTGGTTGTATACACCTTTAGAACAGATCAGGTACTTTTGCCAAATCATTCTCTACGTTTAAATGTTTCTGGGAATTGAATAAACCAGATAATGAAGCGAATCAATAATTAAAGCATTTACGATGGTGATACTTGATAAAGATCATTTACTTAACTGATTTGATGCCACTTCATAAATATACGAGTAAAAGTACGCGTTAATTTCAAATCACCCGATTGATTTGAATGTAAGGGATTAAAACAGGTATTGGATCATTTTAATTAAATATGATAATATGAACGTTTCAGATTTTAATTAAATGGCAATCAAATCTGAATTGTAATATGAGAAAGAGTGAGAGTATTCATTGGGATATATTCTATTATATGAGATAATAGCTGAAAGGGTCATCACGTACAACATAAAATAATAGTCCATTATAATTTAATTGGTAAGTGATGATTATGATGAAATTTCTATGTAAATTAACTGAATGGGGGTTGGTAAGCAATGGTTAACAGCCTTTCGTTACAGTCATTCGTGTCTATAACAAAAATTTTGTTGTTTTGGGTCTCAATGAAAATCATATTTGATCCAATCATTATCGTACTGGAATCTTCAATTTAAGTAAATTGAAATCGCTTACGGATGTGTCATTAAATCGTATAAATAGCTGTAATCAATAAGCAATTAAACCTTTTTTATATGAAACTGTATTCAAATATCAATTGAATAGGATTTTAATGATCAGTTAATTTTTCGCTATGTGCCAGTGATGTTTAGGCATTTATTTAACATTTTGGCAGTTCACCTGGTCAATTTATTTTATCGGTAATATTGCGCAAGGCAATTCACGTTAATTGATAATCAAGTGGTAACGATGGTTTTCAGTTCATTTAAAATGTGATAAGTAGCGAATATTTCAATAAACGCCATTAGACCTGGTTGATTATGTGTGGCAAACAAATTAATAGCGTTTATAATTTTAATGTAAAAACACATAAACACGATCTAATTGCTGTATATGATCATTTGATCAAATGCTTCTTTCAATGGGCTCTGTATGTTTAAAATGCGCCTATAACAGCATCCATCTAATGGTGTTTCTCCATTTAAACCATAGATTTAAATAAAAGAATGGTGTAGACATCTATTTTCAATAGAAGCACACTGAAATAAAATACTGACTCTATGGATGGAATATGTGAAACACTTGGACCCAGTATATATGAAAGTGGAGAGGCTATCAAGAAACAAATAACAAGATGATGTTTAAAACCGATTAAAAGAAACGTAAATTAATTAAATTTAATTATCTTCACCATGTTTTAAAGAGAATAAGAGAGTATTTGGTGTTAAAGAACTAACACATTTGGATTTTTTTTATTCCATTTAAGTCGATTAGCACAAATATGTGAAGACTATTATTTCTTAAAGTTCTTAAGTAAAGAACAAAACAGAAGAGACGACAGTATCTTTAAGAGGTTTTTGCGTTTATTTTTAATTCATTATCTATGGAACTAAATTATTGCTCTTTTTATGTTAATAGAAATGAGCATATCTCCTTTTTATCGTGAATCGTTTTAATTATATCGATATTGTACCATTGGAGTATCAACATGTTAAAAGGAAAAACTGAGCAAAGTAAAAAAAATACGTTTCAACTAGAACGAGTCTCTCGTTCACTTTAGATTAGATTGAACAAATTAAATGATTATAAATAAAACTATTTAAGTAGTTTACCTAATTAAGAACGCATTTAAATGGTTGAATGATTCTGGTGGTCAGATGTAATATGTATCATGGAACGTAAAGAAAAAGAAAACTAGAATTGCCTTTTTATTGAATTCAATACTAATTTCAATTCATTTGGTGATATCGTTTAAAGTAACGTCTTTAATGTACCAACTAGACATCTGGATGTGAGGGTATACTCGTCTTCATTTCGCATTTATAGAGATGCGTTCATTGATTCCAATCCGGTTGATTATGCGGGACCGTTTTGTTATCGTTTTAACTTAATGAT
The DNA here is from genome assembly GCA_001014335.1 of Coboldia fuscipes. Taxonomy (NCBI): domain Eukaryota; kingdom Metazoa; phylum Arthropoda; class Insecta; order Diptera; family Scatopsidae; genus Coboldia; species Coboldia fuscipes. The sequence continues at coordinate 54,033 of JXOR01000408.1, forward strand.
GTTTTTATATTTAACATTAAAATTGTAATCGATAAGAGAACGAAAGAATAATAGTCAGAGGTTGTAACTGACAATCATAAATTGAGTTGTAATGACGAACGTACAAAGTCACAAAATTTGATAGAATTTTTTTTTTTCATTTTCTGTTGAATGAAAACAAGAAATAAAAAGTTGTGTTACATGACGGTTTTTAGATCATGATACAATAGTCTCATTTGGCCGCCCACACGTACATATTAATTTTATGTTTTAATGTTTTATGCTGGCGCATATACTGCCCCTTTGTATATCGTTGGCAGTTGCATTGAATGTGTAACGAGAGAAATTGCATCATCATTGAATTGTTCATGTTGTTATAGAAAAGATGTTTCCATTGAATCCTTTTGTGTTAATTCTCCGATTAACGAATAATAAAGAAAGAAAATTTCATTGACGTATAGAACAGAATAATTTTTAATTTGATGTAATTCAAACACTTTCCATCTTGATATTAACAATTCCTCTAGTTTGGTGTTGTGTCGATTCATTTCCCATTTGAATAAAGTATTCTTGTGCTGCGGATATGAATCACTGTTGTTATGTTATGTACTTTTTAGAATAAAAATTCTATGTTGGATAGTGGATTGTTTGCTCTATCCTTGAGGATGTTGGATGAGGATTAAGTCGCCACTTGAATGGTCGGGGGTACGTTTTTTTATATTCAGTTGGTTGTGATTCTATGAATATGTTTGAAGTGTATGTGCATAATAATTATTATTTGTTTTTCTGTTAATTTTCAACCATTTCAATTTCGTTTATGAGCCTGTGCAATGTCTCTCTGTAAAAAGATTTTTTCTTTTTTATTATCAGGAATTGTGTTGAGTTATCCAACGAAGTACATTTGTATAGTACAAAAAAGAGAATTTATTTTTTACGCTCAAGTAATTCGGTTAGTGCGTTTGAAGAAAATTAAAAGTATTGTAGATATTTACCGCTCCAGTCAGCATCCCATTGAATTAAAGGAAACAGAACAAGGAAAAAACACACTGTGGAATAAAAGAAAAGAGATGATGAATATTTTAATGGTCTTAGGTTTCGGTCTGTATTTTTTTTTGTACTTCAAGTGATTATGAATTATTAAAAAAAGAAGTGAAGAGAGTTTTGGAAATGAAGAAAAATGTTTGCTTTCCTGAACATAATGAGGATTTGATGATGAATATAATTGAAAATAACCAACAATACTCAGTTTGCCGTCAATCATCGTTTGAATATTTTAACATCCGTTTATTAGTTTCAAGTTGAATGGGCATACAGGAGATTTACTTTGTTTTGTTTTTGTTTTTCATACGTTACTATTGTTGTGGGTTTCACATCATAACTCGCCAATGGTAGGCATACAAAGTAGAATCATTTCTTATTAGGTGGAAAAGGATCTTTTGAGAAGAATAAAACTTTGAATGCATTTGATTTTATCCTTGGAAGATTTTTTGTTTTTTATCTTCAATACATTTCTATGTGCGTATTTTGGTATCACACTTGATTATAATCATTACTGTGGGATGTAAAACATGGAATTGACGTAAACGATATGTTTTTGTTGAAAATAAAGTTGTTTTCCATTGTCTGATTCATTGTAGTTTAAATGCCAACAAATATGAGGATTAGCATGGGCTTAAGAAGAATCCAATGTAACTTCATTCTCTTCTAAATCATCATTGGCTTCTGATTCCATGAATTTGTATTTTGTCTGATATTAAAAACAAACAGACTCTTCGAATGTTTTTTTTTTATATTTTAATTTCAACAAGAAAGAAAACAATATATTTAATTTAAAGAAATCAATCAATTGATTATTACCTCAAAATCTGTTGGAGATGATATTGATCTAAACTTTATATGATTGTGTCTGGGAAATTGAGTAATGAACAAAAAATAAATTATAAATTTATTTATGGGGTATCCATAACCGAAAAGTTGTTTGTTTGGATCCAATAAAATAAGAGGAAATCATAATAATAATTTTTATATGTATATCTTCGATTATTATGAAATTTCGGTTGGAATAACTGATTGGGGGCAGCTTTAGAAGATGAATGTTGTTGTTTATGATATGGCATCAATACGGAATTGTTTCAAATTTATTATGATAAAACAAGAAAAATTTGAATACAAAACATACTAAAAATTTATTGCGTATACCAATTGGTTAAAGAGATAAAAGTCAAGCTACTAATGCCGGATAACTTGTGTATTACAAAATAAGAAGATGAATCTTGATGGTTATGACCATTGAAATATTTTACTTGAACAAATTAATCAAATCGATTGATTCAGAGTTTTAAATTGTGGTTTGTCTATGGCCTTTTATTCATGATTCCCCAAAGAGATTGTAAAAATCGGATCATTTTTCTTAATTAAGCGCATTCGTATAACGACTGGATATGTTGAATTGGATTTATTATAATTTTACACCTTTCTGGTGTCATCGTGGAAGGTACCATTCCGTGTGTATTTCATAGTATAAGATCATCAAAATGTAGTGATGATTATTAAACATGATATTGAATACCTTCATATATGTTCACTGTGAAATTTTTAAAATGCAAAACAGTCATAGATGTGAAACGTAACATAGATAGGATGAACAAATATAATTTAATTTATGCATGAAACCAATGAACTTTTAGTTGAATAATCGCGTTTTTCTTTCGTGTACTTAGAGTTTAGGTATTTTGCTGGTTAAATTTTTTTTTTATGGTTTCTAGATTAACAGCAATGAAAGAGATTGGTTATGCACAAGTTCACTATGCAAGACTAGAAGAGTGAATTTTTATTTTCTTTTTAAGTTTATCTGTGCGGTCATTCGGTAGGCACAGGTAGAATTTAGTTTCCTACTACTTGATGTACCTGGTGCTGTGAAACGACAAGAGGAATCAAGAAGAACACCTTAGTGTTTGAGATTCAATTTTTTTTTTCTTTCATTCGTATAGTCGAATTGGTGGTAAGAAAACAGCAAAAAGGTATTTGATTATAATTCGTCCAACATGAATATTTTAATTTATAATGAAATGATTATATTTAGTTATCTTTTCATTGTTTTCTTACGTTTTACTTGAATTCTATACCATTGGATACTGCATAAGTTTTAAATGCCATGATTTTCTTATAAAAAAAAGAACTGTACGATAAACGTAAAAATTCTTCTAACCAAACATTCACAGTGGCTCTTACCACGATGAGTATTCTTATGGTTTTATGAATAATTTTAAGATTGTCGGTTTCATTTTCGTAACGTTGAACGGTTATGGACTTCCATTCTACTTTGTATTTTATGCAAGTAATAAGTAAATGCAAAAGATATGAAGCACTTTTAACGTCCTTTTAATCGAAACCACGGAATCTTTGATTTGCAATAAAGAACACCAGGCACGACAAAACAAAAGAAGCACCAAAACAGAATAATATAGAAGACGAATGGTTAATATACGATGTAATGGAAGCATTAAACAGAGTAAGAACAACACAGAACCAGAGTAAAACTATGAATCTTAAATGGTTGGTCAAGCAGATAAATGAATTTAACGACCTGATCTCTTGTGGTAACAATTTAGATTGCCTGCAGGCAGTTTTAGGCAGGTGTGTTTCTCACGACCAATGATTTTTTTTTCTTTATTTCTCCTGTCTTTTACATTTACCTGTGCTCTCTGTGTTCCTTTACAATGTTTTCTTCATCACTTTTCTTATATTTTGATCGAAAAAAAACAAAACCTTTTTGTTTTTTGAGAGTGGCGAAGTAAAAGAATGAACAAGGAAAATGAAAACGCCACATAATGTGTAAGCATAAATGCTCCAGTGTTTTACGTATGTTTGATGATGCCCTTACACTTATTTTAAAAGACTTTGATTGTCAGTGTATGAATCTTTGATGGCTAAAACTCTGATTGTTTTTATTCCACCTTCAATCTAATTTTAGACTTGAATATTACATGGGATTTCACCTTTATTTCTTTTTATTTTTTGTTTTGAGTAATTAAATCCATTTTGTCTATTAACTTTTCTATATTTTCTGTGCTTTTTTTTTTTTAAATTGGCATTGCGACCGATAAAGATGGGATTACTTTCATTACGGGAGTGAAATTGAAACAGTCAAAAGTTTTGGATGAAAATGAAAGATGTGGAATTACAATCAATTCTGTTGTATCATAAAAGAGTAAAGAGTAAAGAAGTATTTATTAAGAAATTGTGAATGTGTTGGAGTATTCTATGTATATTAATGCCATTTAAATTGATACAAAAAACGTTTTGAGTGGGTGATTATGATATTAATGAAACTGGGGGTGAAATGAACCATTGTATAATGATTTTTATAACGTTTTGGCTTGCAAATTTTATCGTATATGAATTAACGTATATTTTATTGATATTTTAAAAGACTCTGTTGAAAATACGGAATATCATTTATAAGGGATTTTCTAAAATTCTTCAGTTTTTCATATAATAAATAATTTATTCAATAAAAAAAATGTTCTGAGTGAAAATTTAAAGCCGTCTTGAGTTTGTTACACGACACTAAGATAAATATAAGGTGTTTTGTTTCCTTTGTTAGTATGTGAATGATATTATATTACATCGTGCTGAGAGGCGACACAACGTAAGATTTTTGTGAATCTTGGGGTCTCAATAGTCAATGAAGTGAACATAAAATTTTAATTTATATTATTCTGTGGTACCCCGTTTCTTAACAGAGCCAATTGTTATTATAACGAAATTTAACTTCTTTTTGTTAAACTCGATGGCTGTTACACATATTTTTTTAGATTTAAGTCTTATGGAAAGTATTTTAAATCAGAGCACCTGAATATTTAATTCTTTAATTTCGTAGGTGTTTAATAATGTCATTTAAATTATATTTTCAACAATGAAATAACCAAGAAATAGAAATAGAGGTTCTTCAATGTCACTTATTAGTTGAATGAAATAAGCTAAACTAAAGATATTATAAGTGTATTTCCCTTATTATTATTATGCGCATCTAGTTAATATTAATTGGTTATTAAAGATTTCCTCTGTGAGACAAGCACCTATCACCGGAGTTAACTATATGCCTACATGCTCTCAAATGAATAAGACACTGTGAGATTATCAAACTAATAAATTATGAATTGATAGTAATTTTAACTTTTCATATTTTTAGTTTTTTCTTAAAAGAAACTTCAGTATTAATGTAACGGTTGAATTTTGATGTTATGCAAGACATTGCAGTTAACCAAAGAATTTTCAAGTCCCACTCTCTTGTTGGATATGTAACTAGCATCAATTTCTTCTGTTATTGTTTTAATGCCACTGAAAGGTATTTTAAACATTAAAAATTCGATGGCTCTGCAATGCGCGCAATGTCTATATTCATTTCGTTTTGTAACATGTGTATTGGCAGCATGAAATTGTAAATGTTTTGTTTCATATTTTATGAATATAATGGAGTATAGTCTAGGATTTTGTCTTTCTTTTAACGTGAGGCCAAAGTTAATACATGACACTATAAATTTCGTAATTTTATATGAGATTGAAAATTATTTATCCATAAATTTGTTGGGGGTTGAAGACTAGTGGATTATGTATGAAATAATAAGAGAATTTTAAATTCAAATAAAAAAATTTAGTACTTCACTAGAGGGAATCAATTGTTATGTGGCTCTCTGTGCCTAGATTGACTATGTATTGGATCCATGTGAACATCATTGAATGTGCACTAGAAGAATATTGTATACACGATGAAATTCGTTTAAATTATTTCACAGTGGCCCATAATTTATCGATATATTCGACATTTCGTTGCACTACTTACTATGGAAAATAGAAAATTTATGCAATACCAGCAATTCAATTGAAATAAAAGAAGGAAAAACTTTGAAAATCCTTGGTGAACGGTAAGGATTAAATTTTTCCAATGTGTGTATGTTTTGGGGGGAGGAATGGTTGAAAATTGTATTCAGGAATGAAATTAAATCGAATTGGGAGGATATAGCGATAGTTTAACCATTCACTTTTAACCACAATTTTGATTATAATTCATACGTACATAGTTATGAAACCAACTGCAGATCATTAGATGGTCCTTACGCTATCATATTTTCATAATTTATATATTCAACTTTCCGTTTGGTTCGGTATGAGACTAGTAGAATCCTAAAACTATAAGATATGGTAAAAAGAAATATTCGATATTTTAATATTTATGGTATTAGTAGAGTATATTGTATATGCACCCGTTCATTCTTTCACTTTAATTTTATTTCTGTGTTTTTTATTTTTATGTTGTAAATCTCTTTGCATGGGATGAAAAAGGATGTGTTTTGTAAGTACATCCCACCATAAAACATTCAGTATGACCTCAGGGTATCTCAATGGAATAAATTAAAAATCTATATTGAGAATAGATCGACTTTTGCTATGCCTTTGGTCAGATGAATCTGAATTCTATCGTTTTCTTTTCCTACTTCATTACTTGCTAGTATATCTCTGGCTTTTTTCGTTTTTTTTTTGCTGTATTTTCATATTAGAATAGAAATCGAAAAGCAATGAAATGAAAACAACAAAAGGAGAGAAAAATAACGAAAGAAATACCATCAGAATTAAATAGAATTCTCTTAATGCTTCTGTTGGGTTGCATCAGCCAGGAGTGACTACAATCACTTTGAGAGTAACGTAAGAGAGTGCAAAATAGAACCAAAATTCAAATGTATAAATTTCGTACTACTTTTTTGTCCGTATAATAAAATTGAAAGAATGATGTGGTGTGTTGGGGTTAAAGTTAAATGCAAAAAGAAAATTCCAAAAGGAATGAGAATAAAAATTCATTTCTTTACTGCACGATATCGATTTGAATCTTCCAATTTGAATTTGACTTCCAACATTTTGACTATGAAAATACCAAAAGTAAAAAAAAAAAAGAAAATTGTAGATTGGATTCACTCTATATTGTTCATTTCTATTTTATTCTTATATTCTATAACGATATTCTCAATGGGGAGAAAATAGTTCAATCGTGTTGTACATTTTCTGTATCAAATAAAAAAAAAAAATGGTTCATATCAATATATCTGTGATACCGAATCATATAATTCTGTGGAGTCAGATATGGTGAGGTCGGGAGGCTAAACAACTATTAAACTTCATTTTTACAGATGCACAAACAGTAAAAAGTCTATTTATCTATAGTATGTCATTGTAACCACCACCACCCGAAAATGTAGAAAATGATATGCATACAAATAATATTCAATTTTTCATATTTTCTTATTGTCAAATAGAAACATATCAAAATGGTAAACGAAAGATTTCGAGGTGAATGTTATAAATGTGTACGGTAATAGTGATGGGAATGGGAAAGTGGGAAGAAGAACTATTTAACAATAACATGTGAGAGTTAGACATGCAGAGATGCAAATTGTTATGCTAAAGGGAAAACTCAAATGAAAATTTGTGTATCAATAGTCGTTTTCCACCATTGGAGACTCTTTGGACTTGAGAGATGTGATTTGCACTAGTAAAATTCCAGATCCTTATGCCGTTGCAATGTGCATCTTGAAAATGGTTTTTCGTTTCAATGTTTATTTGTCTTTATTCAATCAAAAACTCTAAACTAATAGAATTGTATGATTCGTTTGGTTTTTCTTTAGAAAATTGAGGTCGAAGTATGTAGAACTATTGTTTGGGATCTTTCTATGGTCGCAAGTCAAGTATGTTGGACGTGTGTCCTTATAGAATATCTATTCCATATGAAATTTCACTTTAGTTCATTCGATGTGTATTGGTGAAAGAAGATTCGATACATATGCGCCTTTTCAATATGCAATCGAATGAATTTTTGGTGAAAGTTAAGTGGTTTTAAATGTTTGCACAAGAGAGTGATAATTTAGGAATTGAATAGAAGATGAAGTAATAAATTCTATTTTTATGTCAATTTAAATCAAATTCAAATTGAAGGGATAATATTTTGAAATTGTTTTGACTAAATTACATCATCATATTGATACTTAGATATTAATGAAGCTGAAGTGTTCTTTCTAATAAACTATAATGGTAGAACACCCCCCTGATGATGTTTAAAATGTTGAAGTGGTCCACTTTTAAAAAAAAGAAATGGAAAATAAATAGGCTACAAATGAATTGTAAAGTCTATGGTTTTAGTTAACATCAAATAGAAATTGAAATATTATAGAAGGAATTGGATGAAAGAACCTAAATATAAATGAAAATAGGATCAAATTAGTATTTTAACAGAGACTGAGACATCTGGTTCAGTTCACCGTGAAATAAAAATGCTCATATGCAGTATGCCAACGAAAACGTGTTGTGTACATATACAACATACCACTTAATGTAATCCATGGCAATTATTGCAACAAGACTGTTGTTACCAAATGAATTGGGATAGAGAACAACAACGGCCAACCGGCTATCATTAACATTGTTCATTGGTCATGTTTAGTTTCTCATTTAAAGAGTGTCTAGGAGATTCATTCGCTACTCTACCATATAGTTCCTGGTAACGAGATGTTATTTTGTTCTACATGAAGAGTGAAGAAGTTGATTTAAACGTAGAAAAAAACTATAGAGAAGTTGGCATTTACCGTATTTTATACGTTTTTTTTTTTGGGTTTTAATTTTCTTCAATGAAACATGAAGTAAATTAGTTTTGTTCTTGTATCAGTGTTATTTGGGGTGTGATGTACAATTTCATTTCGCCGTTAGTAATGGTGTGCTTGGAAAACAATGATGTAATAATGCTACAATTACAACCAATGTAATATGTCATGATCATGTTTAATAGTGTAACACTCAACGGGCTAGGAACTGCACTAGATATTCATTGATATGGAAGGTTTAATTGAAAACAATTCACAAGTTTTTTTTATTTTCTTTATCGTCAAAATGAAAATAATTTACAATCATTAAAATGTCAACGCGGTAATTAAAGAAAATTTAGTTTTGACATCATCATGTTGAATAAAAGTTTGAGGTGAAATATGATCCAAGTTGTGAAGAAATCTGATTGTTGGATAAGATGGAAAATCAATCTGATTTGTTTGTTAAATTACTGGACAATCGTATGAATCAAAATAACAAAGTTTATTTTTCTTTTAATGAACAAACAACAATACTCACAATAAACAAATGAATTTAAATTGAAACTAACAAGCTGTAAATTTTCCAAGTGAATTGTAACAATAAAATCTGGTGACAAAAGAAACCATTGTAATTGTGAAAATGAAAATATTCTCATCGCCTAAAGATATTTAATTAGTAATTAGTAAGAAAATCTTATTTAAATCCATAAGATTACAAAAACTGTTCGTTCTACGATATGAATACTTAGTTGCAGTGAAATGAAATGAGAATGGGTGACCGAGGAAATGGTGTTTAACCACAAAACATGATAGTTTTTCTTTTCTCTGTTCCTTGGATATAATTATCCTCTATCGCAATGGTTAAAGTATTCAACTCTATAGTGTTTCAAGTGTTTAGTTATCAAATGTATCTTTACTTTTCATGGTACTTTTTTCTCATTTTTCTCTCGTTGATGAGGAATAACAAAACACTTTGGTTTCAGTTATTGTTAACCCTCACTATGAAATGGTGTTAAGCGCTATTTAAATATTTAATCTGATTATATTAATATGCAATTTGATAAAGTAATGAAAATAAAATAAGCGAAATAAATATTTCTTTGCGATTTTCTTATTAAAAATTTAAATATTAAATAAAAATCCAAAGAAAAATGTATGAAAATGCTAAAGAAATATCAGAGATTCTTTTATTTTTTTTTTTATAGTTCCCATGCGATAGGGAAGAAATTGACTAGAAAAACCGACTGAAAAAGAAATTAAAAGAGAAACATTAATGTTGCATTTAATATGAGACCGTTTGGTAACGTAAAATGTGATACGGATTGGTATTTGGGATGCTGGGATTCAATTCTCGTACCATTGAGTGTAGGTAACAAGAAAATAAAAAAGGTGTTTTAAACAATTTCAATGCTGTACGATGATAACATAAATGCTGCTTATATTCTACTGATTGTATCCTTTGAAGAATGAGTTATGTAAAAGTTTTTCATTAGCTAACACGCTTTTAACGTTGAAACAAGCGGCAACATAATCAACAATATATGAGCCGAAACCGTCGTTATGAGCAGCGGTAGCATTGGAAATTTATGTTTTCACCAGCTGTAAGCGGCAGCAGAAAAATTGATATTATCGCGTATGCGTATTGTAACGTTTATGAACTGAAACATAATGAGTCGGTGGTGCATTCTATGTATTTTATGTGTATACTGCAACGATGTTTATGTTGAAAGGAACAATCGATACGAGTATTGTTTATGCTAACGCTACACTCGTACGTTAAAACGTAGTACCAATGTGTTTTGAGTTGCTGTTGTCGGCTCTTTGAATTGGGTGGTAAGAAATTTGTAGTCAATGTGAACCGCTAGTAGAGATCTGGACGTTCTTTGAATCGGTCGTGAAATGATATTCATCTGATGATGTATAAAATTCGAAAAATTTAAATCGAAAGTGCATCGATAGTTAATACGACGTGATTGTTGTTAGTTAAAAGTTTAAAACTTGAAAAAAAAAAATTTGAATTTAAGTAAAACGAATAAAAATAGAATTTGAATATAATCGAAGCTAAGGTGATTTAATTAATGAACCAACACTGATGGGAATAATTGGATTACAACTGAGTATTAAGTGGAATTTGATGTGAAAATAAATAATTTATCGAATGAATTAATGTGATTTTATTTAATGGGAATACTGAAGTCTTGTGTTTATTTTTTAGTATAGAGAAGAAGTTAATGTTGAAATACAATTCACTTAGTATCATATCAAAGAAAATAAAGTGTTGGTAGTGTATGCCAAAAAATTGTGAATTTCAATTTGAGATTTTTGTTATTAAGTGTAGAGAAAGGAATGATAGAATTCTTTTAGAGAATTTTTGTTTAAATTTGTGATCAATGAATATTGGAATATTGAATATCATAATCTCAGTGGATTGTTTTTTATTTTTGATTTGCATAGAGAAGAAGCATGATTTATATGCATTCAAATTTTATTAGCATTTTTAATTGGTAAGTGAATGTTAATTTTACTAAAGTGAATAAATTTGAAACATAATTAAGTTTGAAAATAAACGGGGAATTAGCTTACGCGTATAAGAAATAATATGAAGATTATCTTGTCTGTTAGTCAGTTAGAAAGAAACATAAATTTAACATAGTAATAATGTTCTATGTAAACCATTTTAGATCGTGCACTACTAAACGAATCTAATTATTTCGTGTTGTTAAGAATGTGAATTTTCTTTTAAATGATTTATCTAAGATTTTAATGTTATTCGGCTTTTTATGTCGTCTCGTTAATTTCCATGGTTTACAAATTGAAGAATTTTTTTTTGTTTTGATTTAACGTTATGTTTTACAACAAACGTGTTACAGTTTGGTCAAGTAAAAAAATAATAAATTTATTTTTGATTTACATACCATTTCTAACTATAAACAAATTTATGTTATGCTTTATTTATTGTATAACAACGCATACTGAATATGATTATTAAGGTGTAAAATGTATTCCACTTATATATTCCACCTATAATTTATAAATGCATACACAATTTTCTGGTAAAATTTTAGTCACAGTGCAGTTATATATTATAATAATCATTGACAGTTGATCTTGTACATTTTTCCATTGAAATGGAAATTATTGTTTTTGATAGAGAAATACTGAAATACCAAAGCGAATATAAATAATATTAAAGTTTGTAAAATAATAAATTATCCAAATAATTCGTAGAATTGAATGAGAATTGGAGTACATAAATTAAAATGATTGGAAGACAATAATGTTTTTGAAATTAAAACTAAAAAACAAATGGATTTCTGATCTTCTCATATTGCAATTTGAAATTAAACAATGGAATTGTAGTTGATGAATAAAGTTTTGTTGGGGGGATAATACCATTTGATTCGATTTAGATCAGATTCTCGTCTTTTGCACCAGAATAATATCCAATGGGGGTGGGATAATGAAAAGAGATGAATATAAAAATAGTGTTGTTTATTGAAGTGAATGTTAGTCCTATTGCAAACAACGGGAAATTCTTATGCAATTATTCAAGTGAAATTTTATCCATGAAACATAATTATTATTTTGTGTATTGCACTTAAACAGCATCAGTATTGTAGCACATTAACTTTTCGTTTATTTTTTTGGTCGTTGTATTCCTTTCTGTTATTCAATTCTGCCAATGGTTGGGTTAGTTTGGGTGGGAAATTGGTTTTAAGAACGGTTTCACAACAGTTTTAATGTGATTTACATAAATTAGCACTTTTGGAGGAAAACTTTACCATTACATTTCGCACTTATCAAAAATCCTATAAAATTGTTTCTTTCCATTTTATACTGAACCGTTGAAATAGGAAAATTGTTTGATGAAAATTTCAACTGTTTTACGAATTTTATTTCGTTGCGCTCGGGAAATGTTAAAAATCAAGAAGTTCTATTGTACAACTAAAAGGAATGAAATCGCGAGAGAAAAAAATGGAAAAGAAAAAGAAAAACAATAATCTAACAGAACGAAAGAATTTCAACTATAAATTTAAAATAAGTTTTTGGCTTATTTCAATTTACATTTAATTATGATATCACTATATAGACGTCGTACCAATGTAATCGTGAATTGCTTTAAAATCTCTTATTCGAAGTGTATAACTGAAAAAGAAACTTTTGTTGTAGATTTTTTTTCTTACTTCTTTTTCGCCGTTTGTGTTACCAGTTGATGAGACTTCCGGATGGAGCAATAATTCACATTGGGATAAATGTAATACTTTGATGGCTTTTGGGAAATGGCAACAAAAACATTAGAGTCACTGTGATTTATTATCCAAATTGATCAAATTCAAAGTTTTTCTTGTATATTATTTCGCCTGTGCTGAGTTCACAATACATAAATAGAAGGTACCCATTTGATGGGGCATAAGGTAAAGTGTCGATGCACATTAAACAGACGTGAAAAATTTTTGGTTTCACCACAATGAAAGTAAAAGATGAATCTATTTGGATAAAGTGAATAATAATAATAAGCGAGAAAAAAAAAAGTAACAATAAATGTGATAGAATGAATAAAAAATAAGAGCGAATAACGATAATAAGAATGAAAAAAATAAGAATTACTTGGTAACCAGTTGAAATTATAGCAAAAGTACAGTTCATTCACATTGATTGTGTTCTTTGTGACGGTGGTGCTGTGTATTGTAACTTGAAGAAAATTTTAACTTTAAATTAATTCATTTGAAGACATCCAATCAATCAGAATTTTTTTTTTGGTTTCTTTTAAATTTGTTATTCTTTGTGTTGGGTTTAGAATAGAATTATGGATGATCAGTCAAGTGGATTTCTTAATTTGATTTTGCGCGTATTATTAAATACCTTGTTCTGGTTCAACGGTATGGGGTCTGTTGTTGTGTTCATATACATAATGATATGCAACTAATAGCGCCAACGGTAGAGATCTCCAATTATGGATTCATGTGTTAATTAAATTCAATCATTTGGTATCATGCTGGTGTCATTTTTAACGTTTATCTTATGGTGTACCTGGTTTAAGTGTAAGCATTTTATTGTTGGTCTCACCACAATTTCAATTGGTGTGTATGGAATGAAAATCATGTTTAAAATGAAATAAAATCACGGTGTTTCTTTGGAATCGTAAAAATATTTAAAAATTTCAATTCGGTATAAATTAATTATATTCATTGGTATTTCAAAGGTGTACAAAATTTGTTGATGGGAACAGAAGAAAAACTATAATCGAGTTGAAAGAAGCAATTACTATGTTGTTGTCACATAAATTGTTTTGCATATGTTATTTGTGTTCGCGGGTGTGCAATAAGTACCAATGTAAAACGGTTAACAGTAAAGTTAAGAACTGAATAACAGTTTTGGTATAATTTTGAACTTGAACAATTGAATTCATGTTCAATCTCAGTTTTGTATCAATGAGATATTCCCTTCTGGATTCTGTTTTGTATAGTGTCATGTTGACTGTTTTAATGTTCACTATTCGTCTCTCCTTGTGTTCTGTATGTTGAAAATTTGTTTGCATTTTATGTATTAGGTGTCACTTAATAAATAAGTGGTATGGAATCTCAGTGCTGGTATTCAAACGGTGAATTGATGATGTAAACGATTTTTTTTTCGGCTGTTTTCGATCGATTGGTAATAATCAATTGGTTGGTTGTGTACTCAGTTGATGATGGTTTTGTAGGGTGTAGAGTACCTTTACCATTCAATGGTAGAGTGTAGTCAACCTCAACAGTATCCAATGTAACAGATCAGTTTTTCTGTTAAATTGTATCTCTGGTATTAATAATGACAAGATGAATATTAAATGTTTGCCTAAAACATTGCAAAGAGGATGAGTGAATTTTCGAAACATAAAAAAAAAAAAAACTGATTAGACAAACAAACATAAAAAGAGTCCAGACATACTAGGGAAAGTTGACTATGTACACTGATTCAAACATGATGGAATCTAATATAAGATGATACTCCTTGTCTCTAGAACCGGTATATCACCATTCAAAGTCATTCAAATGAATTAATAGGAAGGCGGCAGTAAGAATAAAAAGATTCTAAACGAAAACAGAACAAATATATTTTATGTTGGCACATTATGTTACTTGCGTTTTACATTAAAATGAGTTTTCGTGACTTTTTAATGATTAGCTTATACAGATATAACGAAAAAAGTAAGAAAAAAAGTGTCTATTGAAATTGGTTATTGTGAATAAATGACAATCTCATCCTACGGTATCAAACGAATTACTTGACTATAAAAAAAAATTTGTATAACAAAAGAAAATTCTCATTTTTTGTTGGTTAGCAATTCATATTCTCAGTTCTGATTCGTTTACTCGATTTTTTTTTATTTCTTTTTGGCTCATAATGTTTGAGCATAAATTTATTAGATATCTTTAGTATAAAGTACAAGTATGGGGATGTGAGAAAAGACATTTAAGTTTATGAGTTACATCGCGGATGAAATTGATAACTTTTCATTGTTGGAGCCTGACAATATAAATGTTTCTTTTTTTTTTTTCTTTCTTTCTTGTACAAATTAAAACACATTAAACCAAATATGAATTTTGGTATTTTGTTCTTCTAACTGTAGTTGTATATCATACCCCATGACTGTTTTACATGAATTGAAGAGAAATTTTCAGAACATATGTGATGAAAATTCATTTCAGTACCATTTAGTATCATAAGACATAGAAATTAGTGTCATTTCGACTAAAAATATGGAAGGAAAACGTTTTAAAAATGTTAATTATCATGATTTGATTTATCACTGAGGATGGTAACAAGAAGTTTATGATTTTTTATATTTCCATAGTCAAAATTAACAATTAACCAGTATGGGGTTTGTATGATTGGTATCGTTTCAACTAATTGGATTTACACTATCAAATTTATGATCGAAATATCGAAGATGTATTATCACAAAGATATTTTGGTATTTCGTTTTTCTTATCCACTAATTTGTTATCCATAAAAATATGTAAAATATTTAACTGAATTTATTCAGTATCGATCGATGTAATGAGGCCTAAGAAACGAATTTTTATTTATTAATTTATTCAATAGATTTTGTTTTTATGGTTTATTTTATTATAATCTGCTAATTTATTAAAAACCATTAAGAAACATATTTCTGTTTGACCAAAAAAAAAGAAAAAGAATTGAATGTTTCATTTTGGGATTTAACGTTAATAAACCGTAGAATGTGATCACCAATACTTGACATTAAAATAGAAATGGTAAAAGATGAAGATGAAGATGAACATTAACATAATAATAAACACAAGTAACAGATTATGATCTGTTCTTTTTCGATATTTTCTTCAATTTTTAACAATCAGTTGCGCATGTTAAGCTCGAATAAATATCACAGACACAATGATCGTTAGTATACGGGAAAATCAATTAATAGTTTTGAATATTGAAATTTATTGCGGCACTAATCCCTGAATAACAGACTATAAAGAAACGAACAACATAGTTAAAACAGGTCCCAATCGTTATTAATTCTTAAAGGGAAAGCGTATTTAATAGCAAATAGAGAGAAAAAAGAACTCTTCATATTATGACCCATGACAAACAAAATGATAAATATTTGTTAAGAAATATGGAATTAAGAAAACCGATAGAAAATAATGGAATAGTGGCTTCTTCAGGTGTTTACTTAATTAATGTTAAATGAAATGATGTCCACGAAAGGTAAATGGTTATTGGGAATCTAAAAATTTAATTATGAACACTAATCAAAATGAGTTGTAAATTGACAACCATTTAATACAGAAACACGAGAGTTAAAGAGAACATTTAAATATTTGTAATCCTTTATACATGATTTCATCCACATTTTGCATAGTCGTGGTTGAAATTACACGTAAAACATAAAACCGATATCAGATCACAATTGATAATAATTTGGCATTCAAAATGAATGAATTTATTTGAAATTCACTAACGGATAATTTCAATATAATTTTGCTTTTTTTGGGATAAATGCACAGCAGGTGATTAGTGTTGAATATGGTCGTTATGATGTTATTAAAAGATTTAAATTTCACACATTTGAATAGATTTTTAATTTTTATTTTGTTTTAATTATTGTTCTATCAAAGTGAATTAATTAAAAAAAAAACAACGAGAAGCCTTGTGGTAATACTATTCAATTGTTATATACACACGATGGTGCACGACTATTGAAAATATTATTTAAATTGAGTCCAATTGTGTGTGATGTGAAAACATATTACACTTGATTCAACTACTGCAGTCAATTAAATGCATTATGGATATTGTACAATTTGCTGACAAGTACATTGATTGTATATTATTTATACACAGTGGTATATTGCTGTTCAATGCTACCACTCATAATGAAGAGAAGATGAGAAAAAAAAAATATTTTGAACAAAATAATGGATTTAAATATGCATAACCTATTGAATACGATCCTCTTATTATCTATCCGGTGTACTATGGCATTGGTACTGTTCTACTATAGACGGGTTGAGTTGTATGCACATCATCCCCGTATGAAAAAAACATACTTAAATTCACAGTTTAAATTTGTATGAATGCAACTGACAGTTGATATCTCCTCCACAATACAGGATTCAATGCAATGGTTTAAATAAACAAGAAAACATACATCCAATGTCAACGACTCTGTGCTGTATTTCTAGCCTATGCTATTTAATTCGCTGTTTTTCCATCGGAAGACAGAGAAAATAAATTTTTGGAATAGAAAATCGAATAATTTTAGGACGTTGATCCTGTATACGTTTCATTTTTATGCAAATGTTTTTGTAAAATGGAATATTTTTGCGTTTTTGTTATCATAAATACGATGATTGAACAGAAGAAAATAGGAAATAATTAGAAATTATGCTGTCATTTGCATTTCAGTAGCTTAATTACAATGTAAATTTTCTTATGACAGACAAAAGAATTGATTTTTTTTTTTATTTTATGAGTAGAAGAACCGCAACACCGCAAGAAGGCAAATAATCTTGAATATTAAAAGAAAAAAAAAGTAGAAATAATATTATTCTTTTCATAATTAGTGTCAAATCGAAACCGTCTAATGTTTAATTGTAATTATAAACGCAAATAGGATGACTTTAGGAATGAAAATATACGGAAGGAATGCATGTCACGTCTCATTTTTAACAAAATGTGAATGAAACTGTTTACCACCATAACAACGGTTGAAGAAAAATGTACAACAAATTTACATTAAACTTGTGAATATTCTGATTTCATTATAAATTTCCCATGAAAATAAAAACTGAAATCCAATTGATAATGGAATGAGTAAAGTAACGAATTTTAATCAACTTGAAAATTCTAATAGCCTCTCTCACTCGACATACTCTCATTAGATTTTCGTTGCGTATTTATCATGCGTATGGGACTAAAATTCAACATGCAATTTATAGCTGATGCTATGAAATCCCATTTGTATAACTTAATTAGTTATGCCAAAAAATTGTTATAGCGTTGATAACGGTGTTTTCCATCTTTTTATGGTTGGGCTCACGCGCCCAATACACTTTTTGGCTAACGGATGACAAGGAGTACAACAGATAGAAATTGTATCGTTGATACCATAACATTTGATATTGACATGGATGGATATAATGTCTATATGTAATTAGTGAATAAAATTTTGTTATTTTTTTTTTCTCATGGTTCATAATTATTATTTATGAATTCGTAACGGGAAAAAGTAAAAAACTTGTTAATTTACCTTATGATACACACAAACTACACGACCAATATTACCAACCTTTTGAGGTTTGTATCAAGGTTGGTGTGAAAAGTGAGAGAAAAAAGAAGATTTTCCACAGAATAAAATGGGAAAAATTGATTAAGGATTATACAAAGAGTGTCGTTTACTCATCGGTAACGGAGTTTTTCTCCAAATTACTCAGAACCTTCATTTAATGACTGGGGAATGGATCTCTTTTGTTTTAATGAAAATTTAATTAACATTTTCTTTTATAGATATGATATAATTATCATTGAGTTATTTTCAAAAAAGGTATGCTGTTTTGGTAAAAAGTATTCGGCTCAACTCTTTCAAAAAAAACTATATCGTGTGTGTGTATCTGATATCGGTATAGTTAAATTGAAGTATCACAACCATCTTTGTATTCAACATGTTTTATGTGTGATATTCATTAAACCCATTACTGTTTTCAAATAACTGACTATCCAGTGCATACAAGATGAGCCTCCTATCAGGTGTAACAGATCCCTCAACTGTCTTGATTGCTTATAAAATGGGATAAATAACAAAAAAGAGTTGATAGATTCTATATACTGAAACCAAATAGTAGGTAGATGGATGTGAAATGCTTTGACGTTGTTTATAAAAATCCTGAATGTGTACGTGTTTCCATATTATTTAATGGAAAATGTTCTATTAAACAACATTTTACGGTTTTCGTATCGGATAGGAGAGTGAAAAAGTTTTTCACCAATTTTAATCTCTCTTGATCAATTTTTGCAAAAAAACGAAGCTAAAGATGTGAAACTGTGTACATAGTACTTGAACAAGACAATATGACATTGTAATACAGAATACGTATGAGAGCGTTATACATTTTAACTTTTCCTGAATAAAACCAGTTTCATCTTATGTTATCAGTAAGCATTATCCTTTGTGTGTGTCTACGCCACAAACAAGTGAAAAACTAACGCACAACTCAAAATGAAAATGAATTTGTGGGAAAATTTTTTAAATCATTTTCCACAGCCACTATTATTTGAAATATTTTCCAAGTTGAAAGTGACTAAATCACACTCCATTTTAATGGTACAGTCTCTAATGGATGGGAAACTTTTATTTTTTGTATCCTTGCTGGTGTGGCATTATCTTGTCGTATATACGTTCAATATAGGAAACGACAGAGTCTCATCTAAAATGCATTGAAAAATTTTTAATTCATTTAACACCTAAACCTCATTGAAAAGTATAAAAGAGTTGGAAAAACTCTGGTAACGAAGATAAGACGAATACCAAGTTATTTAATCAGTCGTTTGTTGTGTACCGTAAAAATGCGAAAATTTCTATCAACATTTTCTTTTTTGCGAAACGCCTGTGTCATAATGATACCATTGAGAAATCATCACTATAAGTTGTGGATGGCATAGAATAAAAAAAAAAGACCAGTTCATTAGAGAACACTGTTGAGGTTCCGTGGAAATTCATTGTGTTTGAAGTTAATCAGATTCCGCAACGAGAATTGCTTGATGATTGAATTAAAAATCAAATTGAAATGAGATGCACTAGAGGTGAATAAAATCTTTGAATATGATGTCACCTATTTCTATGCGATTTGCAGTATAAATCAATTTAACGGATTTTGAGTTAAAGACCACCAAAGGATTCGAAATTGAAACATCATTGAATGTAACTTTTCTTCTATGATGATGACAATTGCTTTGTAGAACTGGTCTGATGAAACAGCTAGAGAAGTTGGACTTTAATATAATGAATGTTAAGACTTTTTATTTACTGACAATTCATCCAAGTAAGACAGTAAATATTTACAAAATTATTAAAGGTTCAATAAAACTTTTTAATATTTTAAATCTTCTTATATTAGTTTAATAACTTGTCGTTATGATAAAGTCAATGTTAAGCTGAGATATTCAAGTGAATTGTTACGTTTGAATGAAAATCAAATATTGTTTTTCTTGTGAGGAAATTTCATTTCATCTTACGGAATATTAACATTCAAAAGAAATAACGGTAGAAAGGAATAAGAATTATAAGTGTGGCTAACCATTAATCGGTATGTGAGTGTACATCTTATGAATTATTTGAAGGTGAAGTAATATTCGTATTAATGTCAACGTATAATGATTTACATTTAATATGAATTCAAGATGTGCTTACTACTATCTCGTAACAATTAGTTGTTTTGTATTCGACTTACATGAGATTCAATACTAATCACCTGAAATATTGAAAATTTAATTACAAAACTCTTCAATCATAGATTTAATGAAATAATAATATGAATTGAATAAAGGGCGTTTAATAAAGAATCAATTTAATAGAATGATTAATATCTCTGCCACCTAACTATTTAATGAATTTCCATTCTCTATAATTAAATGTCGATAACAGGAAAAACACTTTATTTTAATGCTTTATTGTCTTCCTGTTCTTCACTGTTGATGTAATTTGTGTTTAAGTTCATTTTACTTTAAACGCCAATACAACGATGTAATGGTTTTCCAATCAATTACATCTTGATTGCAATTGAAAACAATTTTGTGTTGAGGCGGCAAAATACCTTTGAACATTTCCATTCAATTTTTATTAAAATCCATAGTAAAACCGTAGTTGAGTCTAAACTACTTCATGTCATAGTGTATTGAATAAGAAGAACATTAATTTAAATAAACGATCATAATAACAGAAAAATGCATAAGCCACCATTTATGAATTTAACTGAAGAATGGTAATAAAAATCAGAATTTGTTTTTTTTTTTGTTGTCTATTAAATCTATTAATAGTAAAATGGTGAGGTAGAAAATCAATTTATCGTTTTTAATTCATAATATTTATTTGATTTATTTTATGGTTAATCCAAACATGTAAAATGCGGCAATTCAATCGATTCTTTGAATGTTTAACGTTGAATGTTGTTAAGAGTTTTCATCCACGAGTGAGTTCTATGAATAGGTACAACGGTGAAGAGAAGCGCCAATATTAGAACTAAATATTGAATATATTTACCGTTTTACAATCAATAAGTTAATGATTTTTGTAGATTGAACGATTAATTGATTACGCTTTAATGTGGTGTAGTTGTATACATCGTAGTTCAATTAAACATAATCCAATATTTTCTATTTGGCATCAAAGCATTTAAATAGAATACGAAGTATTTCCATCTACTAAATGGATTATAGTTGATATAAAGATTAATTTATGATTTGTGTAATTGGATTCAAATAGTTTATTATTCATCATTGAGTGCCTAACGTTTGTCAAATAGCAACGCTAAAATAAAAAAAGTCATTCTGTAAATCATTTCTATTTACTAGTATGGCGTTATGGTCAATGGTAAGCCATCGGGTACAACTCAATACAATTGGTACAATGAAGAATTTGAAATGAAATAACAAAAAAGGGTTTCACTTTGATTCATTGGAAGTGATTTTCACTGTTATGTGTGTGACCAACAATGTGACAGAATAAAAATAAATCAACATTGGGACAGTTTATTTGACGAATATCCGTTCATGAATTTCAAATAGCAATTTGTTTGACTGATAGTAGATTCGGATATATTTTTTTTGTTCCAAATACATAGATCATTGATAGCGCAGCATATACATACAAATTACACTAACGCAACAAAAAAAAATTAATTTAAATCCATCATGTTTATATTTACTCATCTGGAAGTTTAGTGCACACACACAAAAAACCGAATGGAAAATCGTTGATTTTTATTTGAAACTTTTTTTGTTGCAAATAATATGGAATGCATTTTGATAAAATGTTGATCCATATTTATAATTAATATCATCGAAAAACAAATGAATTTATCCTGGTACGATGAATTTATTTGCCATTGAGATACATAATGCAGTATTTTGGTATCATAAAAACAGATACTTTCCATGGCATTGGTAAATACACCACATGATGGTATAAAAAAGTTACCATTCACATTGTATTTCAATGTCCTTTAGATGTGTATGAATGTTTATTTTTATTTTTTCAAAAACCATAATTCATATTTGGGTAATGTATACACATTATACTGTGTGGAAGATACACAGTTAATATTAGATGGAAAAATATATGGAAAATTGCAATGAAAAGTTAAATCGACATGAGCACAGGCTTCGTAAAGATCATAACAATTTTTATTTCGCATATTTTATTATGAGAAAAACCGTTGAAAAAAGAGTAGCGAGTGGAAAAATATTAGCAATATTATTTATAAGGTTATTTCACAAGCCGCAATAATGAAAATAAAAATTTGTGAAGTGGATTTGTTGAGGCCCAGTATGAGATACTGTGAAAACCAAATAAATATTCAACTGAAATATTATGGAATTGGTTAAAATGAATGAATAAAATGAGTATGCAAATATTAAAATTATGTTCGAATATGATTTTAATATGAGAAAATGGGGGCAAAATTAATGTGTGCCACGGAAAGAAAATCGGCAAAATTTAAGAAATTCTTTGTTTATGTTGAAACATTATCTATCATGCTCATATGGTTGTTGGGGGAGGGATACTGAAAATGTTAAAACACATAAAACCCCGGGTATTAACGTCTAGTTTCCCGTGCACAGTATGATGAAAATGGCATAAAGAACAAGAAAGTAAAGAAAACTTTGTTGTACGTTTATGAGAAGATGAACGTCCTTGTTTTTGGCCTCCACAAACAATTCTATTTGTTGTTGTCTCTTGCTGATGTGTCAAGTGTTCATGCGAAATATCATATGGAATTGTATAAAAGAAAATGGTATTTTATGAGATCTATATCTCGACCGTAATATCAGGGATCACGCAATTTTACAATGTTTTAAATAAAGCTTTAACGTTTCGGTTTGTCTTGTGTGTCGACATACAATGAGAAAAAAAGTGTCTTTATACGTATGTACCATAAGACTCTCTGTTTGATTACACAATCATATGAATACGATTTTTAACAGTACACGATCGAAATGTACACGGAAAAGGATAAAGAAAATTGTATAATTTTCACTGTCTGATATGTAGAAATGATATCATTTTCTTAATATTTTGGTTTCATGTAAAGGAAAAGAACATGGAAAATAAAATGAAAGTAAATTATGTTTCTCAATGTGATAGAATGAAAAATAAGAAAGTCATGAGACATTGTTCAATTCATATATTCTTTCATTTTTTATATATTTTATCTTCCGTTACTTATACTCGTTATCATTTCTTTAACTCAAATGAAAAATAGTAAAGAAAGGAGAAGAAAATTTCTTCGGTTTTCCATACAAGACAGTTAGTACACATAAAAGTTTTCTGTGTTCAGTTATTACTCGTCTTTTATTTTTTATATGAAAATATGATGAGTAGCATTTTTCCATATCACAACATAAACATTATTTTACTATCTTAAACATTTCATCTGTGTGTGCCCCTTTATCGGTTAAATGAACAAATAAAAATGAAACGAGAGAAAAAGGAAATTTTTTTTTTGTGTGAAATGAGAGGAAAAAACCCGGAGATGTACACATTGTACAATATTGCATTTCGCGACTTTTCCTTCATATCTGATGATATTTTATATTGGACCCTATAACAAATGATTTTTCATGCGGAAGAAAAAAAATTATTGAACACACACATCGTATATTTGAAGCATAAATTTTATTTTTATGTTTAACAATAATTTTTAGCTTCTGTCATTGACATTTTTAACAGCCCCGGTAGTTATTCATTGAAATGGTATAAAAATAAAATGGGAAATGTACATAAAATACGAATTGTTAAAGCCAACAATAACGGAATTTCAAGGAATTTTAATGGTGAATCCTTGCTGATGAATTTTCAAGATTCCATTTTAGTTATGAATTGTTCATTGAACGAGTTAAAAGTGAACAACGATTGAAAATTCAGGAATAATATTCCAATTATTTTGTATTGGTAAATGAAAAGGATATTCTGGTTATTTGAAGATGTAAATAGTAATGCTTAAAATTACATTGAATTGCATATTAAATAACATAAAATTTATGTGTTTTATTTGTTTTCTATGGTTTATTCGAGTGAGAATGAATTGCATGTTGCATATCAAATATACAAAACGAATATTTTAACCCATTCATTATATTGTTGCTTATGGTTTATTACATTTCAAGATGGTAGCTAGGATGCAACCCGGTTTATGGGGGGGTTAGGATACTCTCAACCGTTAACAATTGCAATGAAATTTTAACACAGTTGTAGTCCATTGACGCCACAATTTCTCGTTAAATATCCAAGGAAACTATAGAGGTGGGAATAAAAAAAGTGCACGAATATATGGCAGCCAAAAAAATATGGATCGTTTGGTCATTTTTAATTGGCTAAGGTGGTATTTTCCATTTGGTAATAATTCAATGGGGAGTATTACTTCGATTCGGTACATTCATAGCATATAAATCCATCTATGCAGTATAATTAGATTCAAAATGAAATTCAATGTGAAAATAATTCAGCCAAAACAGTAAAAACCAAAAAGAAATGAGAATTGAGTAACATAAAATTTGGATTTATTATATGCACTTTAAAAACTATTCACTTTTGAGTATGGAATTGAGTACTGTTGGTTGCCCATTTTATTTTGTGGAGTATTTGGGATGCGCCATAAAGAATTTTGGTTGTTGGCCAAAATAAGAGGAAAAACGGTGAAGAGACTCACTTATTTTTCACTAGTAAAATGAGACGACTGCTGTTTTTTTTTTTTTGTTAACTTGAATATTTTATTGACGGTAGCTATACTAACTATCTCTCATAAGAATTTATGATTGACCGTGTTGAACCACACCGGTGGATTAGATTCCAAGTGGCGTCTACGACCATTTAATGTTCTTTTTCTTTTATTCATTTTAATTCACTGAATGTGGAATCGTAATAAAATAAGAACACAACTAACTTCAATATAAACGGTTTATATCTGGTATAACTCAATTTAATTAAAACACCCAAAAACGATGAATGAATTGTTTGCTGCATATTACAACTGTTTAATTATCTCTTCGTATATATTTTTTTAAATTATCTTAATTAATCCAAACAAAATCATTTAATTATCATTATGCAAATAAGTATTTATGTCAGAGAATGAATTCGGTTTGGTATAGTTTCACAGGAAACATTAAGAGTAAAAAAATAGAAATAATTCATGGGAAATTTAACCAGGTGGTGCTTTATCTACCTATTAATGGATTCAGCGAATGCCACATTATAAAAAGTAGAGAGTTAATAGGAGGAAAAAAAAGAATGACAAGAGAAACATACCTGAGCTAAGTTCATTGCTCCACTGTTGTTATCAATTAAAGTTGTTGAAATAAAAATGATAGGCCTTCGGTTATTTATTGAATATCGTTGATAACCGATTTTTTTTTTATGTAACCCATTTTACTATTGGATTTAATGTAAAAGAGAAGAAACATTGTGTTTATCAGAGAATTGAAAATTTTTATTTTGATGCAATAACCAATGCACTTAAAGTGAGCTCATGTTTATCTATGCTTTATCAGTTGGACACCCGGCTTTGATTAAATAGTTTACCCAGTGAGCCATTGAATTTATGTTGGACATCTTTCACTCAAATTCTATGTCACATTTTAACTAATTTTATACATAACAATATAATACATCTTTATGGTTGATAACAACAGTATCAGAAGCAATAGCAATAGCAAATGTTACGGAATATGGTAAAAAAAAAAGTGCACAGACTTTGTTTTATGAAAATTTAATGAAATTGTTTCACTTGTTATTTATGTTATTTTCCTACATTTTCCGCTATCTCGATTACAAGTAATAAATATTTCAAAGTTTTATATGCATAGTGCAATTGGAAACTGGGTAGTTTAACACACGCTGGCACAATGTTTATGGGTTCGAGATTTTTGTGATTTTCATTTTGTTTTTGTGTGTTGGATGGTTTTTTTTTTCTGGTATTCTGGTACGAATGGCATTGGTTGGGAAACCCTTTTACTATAATTCGGAAGCTTTAATAAATATCAGAGACAAATTTTTATGCTACGTGACGTAATACTTTAAATTATATCATCGTAAATTCACTGTTTCTCTTTTTTTTTTATTTTATTAGAATGCAGTCAGATGCATTTTCTGTTAAAATTTTAATGCAATTTATTTTACCATTTTTATTTATTTTTAAAATCCATAAATTTAAAGAAATTATATTTCCATTGTATTTATTATTCAGTCGTTAAAATTCATTATTTCTTCGTGTTAAAACACATTTGAATAAAATTATATTTTAAATGTGATATTGTGAATAACAATGAAATTTATTAATAAATAAATAGGTGAAACATGCAATTTTATAGTAAAATTTATAAGGGAGCAGTGTTGTCAAAAGAAAGAATGGTTTTTTAAATGAGTAAATTGATTATGGATACACTGGGAATGGAATTGAATGAATTATTGTTAGTAATTGTAAATGTTATGTCACCAAATGTATAATCAGCGTGGCCTTAAGACATAAATTTCTTATAAAAATGGTAAATGGTAAAAATTGTCTTCTTGGCAAACGTCAAACGCACCAATCTTAGAAGATCGTATGAGTTATGTTGAATATAAAATTTTGTTTTTTAACGGCAAAATGTCGTTTATTCTTCTGCATATATGAAAGGTGCAGCTGTCACCTTTTATGGTACATGTAAACCATATTCTTATTTAAATTAGTTATTAGAAACACATTGTTGGTCGCTGTTCTACATCATCATAGTGGACGTATAGCGAGGAATTCTATTAAATGCTTAACTCTATCGTGATAAGACCAAAAATAGATGGAATTGATATGAGATGTTTGACCTTCAATCAGTTGTGACAGCTTTTGAACGCAAATAGGAATCCATCTATTTAAATTGATTATTGAATTTACCTTATTCACTCCATTAAAATTTGATGATAATCAACACATCCGATTTAGTTAATATCCATTTATGGTCATTTTAATTGAACATTAAAATAATTATAAAACTGATTATGATATATCTATTTATGTATTAATGGTAATTCTATCATGTGTGATCCTCTGATGTGGATTTTTATGTTATGATGAGTAACTGAATAAAAAAGAATGATACTTTTATGTGATATATCGTTGGACAAGACCCCCTTGTTTTGATCCATATAACATGATTGTTACACGAGTACCATGGTAAAGAGGTAAAAATGGAAAAAACCGCATAACAGATTAGCATAACATCGCGTTCAACTGTGAATAATATGTAAATGTAAAAATAGAAATATTATTTTTATTCAATAATTGATTATTCTGGTCACGTAGTGATTTCATATACCCATTTTAGTGTTGTTCCATGGTTAATCAAATTGCAATATCACAAGTTATACACCTTTTTTTGTTCCTGTAATTTCTGGTTTATTTAGATGGAAAAAAACTACTCATACCTTTTTGTTTTAAACATTCACTTTGTTACTTGGAAATAGGAAAAAGATCGAAAATAGTTAGATTTATCTTGTCTATATTGATTTGTGTTAAACGCATTCTGCGTGCGCGCTAAATATTTTTTTCCAACGATTATTGAATTGAAAAGGGAACATTAACATCAATTTTGACTTGGGTAAAATGATGTTGGTAGTAACATACCATCATCATGTTACTGTTTTTTGGGTAAATAGACATTCAATGTATTTTGATGGCTAAAGAAAATCGATGCGCAGATGACAGCAATTTGGAAGTGAGATTTAATTGACATTCCTTTCATATGTGACGGATTACTACAGAAAGGTATTTTATCGCCTGAGTTCACCAACATAAATTTAAATTATTAATAAACACGAAATTGCTTGAGGTATTTCCTTGACCTTTACTCATGCACCTTAACCAGCTGGGCCGTAATTTCAAGATTCAAAAACAAATTTTCTTTCATTTCAAGTATTCTGTTAGATGATGTTTAATCCTACGAGCTGATTAATTATTTAATCATTTCATTTGGTTCTTATTTTACGTTTCAAATTATATCGTTTTTAACCGTGAACTCGTTAAAGGCACATTCCGTTATTATTGTTGTGTATTTTAATAATTGAATGTAATTAGCGATTGTTTAATCATCTTTGTGACGGGGTCACCCGCATTTAAATTCTTGTCTTTCGTATCATGAATTCATGTTCATGTTTACTCTATAGTTTATTCAGTTCATCTGGAATTCAACATCGTTTGATTGTTACCAAAAAAAAAGTTTAATTATTTCCATTTTGGTCATAAAGAAGACCAGCATTGGTTGTCCCGCATTATTATGACCAAATGGTAAAACCACGCAGCTTTGGCTATTTTGCATGTCAAATTATAATATAGTTGGGGTTTTAGTGTACTGTATAACATATGCTGTAATGTAACTCGTGCTTGGACAATCAACATGTATCCACATATTGTTTTACATGACTTATACACAATATTGTTATATAATCAATACTGTCCACATTATGGGAAGGAATCGTATAGAGACATGATGGTTTTTAACATGAAATGAAAAAAAAAAAGGTAGCCAGAAACAAAGAAAGCAATTTAATTTAATATGCAAACAGGAGTCAATTGACATTGCGAATTATGTTTAAATATGGACGAATTGCTATTCTTCTTTATAAATAAAGATTTCTATGGTTTTTACTAACTAGTTAACTAGTAATACATGGTGGATACGAAGTAAAAACAATAATGTTTACAAGATAATCTATGGAATAAACATACGAATAATAACAACAAAAATGAAACACTTTGCTATAATAATGTCATGTTTTAAGCATAATTTTCTGATTTAACATTCATTTGATCCATTGCCGACAATAACGGAAGTAAAATAAAAATGAATTATAAACGTATTCTCATTAGATTCGTTTATTCTTCTATTATGGTATTATTTGTGAAAACATTCAATTATGATACTAAATTATTTACAATCACATTAGTCGTATAGTTCAATATGATGGGCTAAATTCATCCTATTTGGCGTATAACATGATGTATTCTGTCATGTTTAATGATATAAAGTACATAATGTGAGCCACTTAAATTCTTCTTACACACAGAGAAATGTTTTCCCTTGAGTAAATTGGCCATATCAATTATGTATGATTCCATAGTAATGTGCCATAAGACAATAGTAATGTTTTTGGATGGGGGAATACGTTTGCGCATCAATTCTAATAGAATTAACTAAAATCAATTAAGTGTGGTCTAACACCATTGAATTCAATAGAAAACAAAAAAAAAATTGTTTTTAACTAGTAAATTCGGTTATGGGTCTGATGATATGAACGACAATTTCCGTTAAATGTGAGGAAAGCAAAACCCAATTTTAATATTAAGAATGGAATTCTTTCATTGTCACGAACTGATCATATTTCATAACTATTATGGAGCATGAAAATATTAATAAAATATCATGCAGGATATGAATGTTGTGTAGCACTTTAGCACGAGATCATGCTGTCCAAGCGATTCATGTTGTATGTCTCAGCTTTTTCAATGTGATTTTTCATTTCATATTCTGTTGTCAATGGGCACATATTCAAAGGTATATAATGTGATGCAAAATCATGTTAGGCAACATACGAAAAAAAATTGTGTAAGAAAAGGAAATTACAATATGAAACACATGAAAAATGTATTTATTAAAGTTCACCCCCATTGTTGGTTTCATGTTAGGCAAGTCTCGAAGGATTTTCACATCAGTCTGAAATCGCATCATTTATTCCATTCAATGTGTTTGGTTGGAAATCAGACACAATCAATGGACGATAACTTGAAGAGAGACGAAGATGTCTGAATAAAAAGAAAAACCGAGAAACACCATTTTTAGTGAGAAGAAAAACTCAACCACATAATGGTTTATTTCCACCAATACGGAAAGCATAATTTAACAATAGAAAATGTGGATCCATAATGTTTCGCATAACAATAGATGTGAATACAATTTTCATGATCATTTATGCTTATTCCTTTAACTTATGTTCCTGTGTGTCTCACTCTGTTATCTTTGTTGAGTCTTAAGGAATACCATTCACGCGAAAAATTTTTCTTTTCATTTTTTTGGTTTTTATATTTTTTCGGGTTTTCCAGCATTTTGGATTCAAATGTCTATAATGCCATATTGAATTGGATATTTAATGTTATTGTATAGAAAAGCCAAACGGTGTATTATATATTCGTAATGGTTTGGAATATTAAATAATACTCTCTATTCCATCCAAAAGAAAATGGCAATAAAATTAACATTTTTCTTCCCTTATGGGATACTTTTCAACTATAGTCAAATGATGTGGTCAAAGATGTGAAAGATCTGTTTCTTATTGACTCAATATTATTGTTCTGAGATGGTGCCATTGAATAGAAGATACTTCAATCGTTATGCTGCACTTAGACATTATGGACATAAAAGTTTTTGGTTTTTTTTTGATGAATAAAAACAGAGAATACTCTAGTTGTTTAATGGTGCCATTTCGAATCGGTTGAATTGGCAAAATCAAAAGGATAGAATGATTATCATTTCAAAATAATTTATTATTGGTGAAACATTATTCTACAATATGGTTAGAATATTTTATGTTTAATGCTGTTTAATTATTTGTTAGAATTTTTAAATTGTTCGTTTATGGTTGAAAATTTATCTGTTCACCACATTGATGAGAAGTTTCTTACTTTTTCTTTAATTTTATTCAAGTATGATCTTATTGCGGTAGAATTTTCTTTGTGGTACTCGTTGTAAGGCATAAATAATTATGTAGAAAATTGAATTTCATTAAATAAATCGTGTATTGATGGTAAATGCCACTACATCGTTGTGTTAATGTTTATTAAAAGAGTTTAACCAAAACAGAAAGAATGAGAGTATAAGACACCATAATCTTAATAATTCAGCTCATGAAAATTAAATCAAATCATTTTTCTTTTCTTCATTCAGAATTTGTGCTTTGTTCATGTTTGAACCCAAATAAAATAAATTTGAACTGGCTAAAAACGGCTTTTTGTTATACTGACTTCGTTTAATGATTATTTTATATGCAGATTACATAAACTGATATCAAATAGTCGACTGTTGAGTTTATAACATGAATATTAAGAAATTGTTTAAGTCTTTTTCATGTTTTAAAAATTACTTTTCTTTTACTCTTTTGTTGATCTTTTGTTAAACCGATTCACGTTTCAATGGTTGTATGCCAATTTTTCTTTTTAATATTATTTTGTTGTTTCAATATTCTTAAATCGCGACTTGTATATTTAATATATTAAATTATTTGCTTTGAACCGAATGAAGATCAATCTGCGATAGAAACCATAGTTGGTTCTTCTGTATCTAAAGTGTATGATAGTTTGCGACTATGTCGATTTAATGTGTAATAAATCTTTAACGGTTAAAAGGTATGCTTTTGTCAGACCAATAGTTTTAGGCTAAAAATTGTAGCATGGGAAGCAATTTATATACAAACGGAATAATCATTAAATTCATGACCAAAATTATGCTTCATGGATGTTTATAGTCTTCAATTTTTCTGATTCGTTGATTAATTTTATTTATAAAAAAAAAACGAGTAAATTGTTCAAATGCCCACAAATAGGAAATAAATGAATAAAGTAACTGTGTGTTATGAACAGATTATGATGGCTCTTTCTGTGTTGCATAATAGATCAAAATGGATTTAACAGATTTACATGAATTCTGCAAT
Source organism: Coboldia fuscipes (assembly GCA_001014335.1). Classification (NCBI taxonomy): domain Eukaryota; kingdom Metazoa; phylum Arthropoda; class Insecta; order Diptera; family Scatopsidae; genus Coboldia; species Coboldia fuscipes. The sequence continues at coordinate 86,097 of JXOR01000408.1, forward strand.
ATGTTTCAAACTGGGTAATAGTTTAATCGTTTTATTGCACTAACGAAAATATTATGTTTTGTGTTTTTATTTAAATGGTATACTTTTATACAACTAAATCCTTACAGTCAACACATGATAAAACTGAAATGAAAATATTTTTGTTTGAATCGTGAAAACATGTTTATGTTTTCCCATTGTAAAGTTATTAAACATTTTTCCTATTTTTCAACTAGGAAAATGGATTTTTAACAAAATTTATTTGTAGGTTAGTTTTCTTTTCATCTCAAAAATGAATTACATGCAAATTTGTTGATGAAATAAAAGTTTTGGTTTATCAAAATGACGAGTTTTATTTATGAAATTTTATTTAAAATCAGAAAAAAACATTTTTAATGATTTGAACTGGAACAGTATTCGCTTTACGGGTGTTTGTGTTAATTCAATTTATTAATTAAATTATACATTACACGTACAATACTTTACTTATGAAATGTTATTAATATGATAACATATTAATTTATGGTTGAATAATAGCACTGTTGTGTCAGTTATTAAACTCATATCCAAACAGTGGATTTAATCTCTTGAATGGGAGAAACAATAATAAATATTTTCAATTAAAATTAATTCCCTCAAATATAATTAATAATTTTTAAGAGGCGCTTATTTGTTTATAGAAAAATAAATTTAAAATTAATACACTAATGATTTTTTTTAAATAATTTTAATGTGAATTTTGTTTTTTATTTCAATTGCAGATATTAAATCAAGATTGATGGCTATACATAAATCGATAAAAATGTTTAATATTAAATTTGGTTAAAATTTAATAGATCGAAAATACCAATTTCGATCGAATAATTGAATGACACCACCAAATACATCAATTTTATGGAATAAAATTCGTACTGGAATATTTGGAGGGAAAACAACATAACCGATTTTGAGATAATAAGGTAAGCAATATCCTCTGTTTATTAAGAAAACTCTTGCAAATCAGTGCATAACAGTGAAAAGGTCAGATGCATTTAACTCTCATCGGTATACGAGACAATACGAAATATCAAACAGTTGATGAAGAGACAGAAACAGAAAGAAATAAAAAAAAAATAAACTTTTCCATTAGAAATTTTCTCCAGATTGAAACTTTTTAGTCAACGAAGTTAATTAAACGGAACGTTGAACTGTACAATAACTGAAATAGATTAGGAAAAATATGAACGGGTATGTGTGGGTGGGTTGAAAACATTTGAACATTTATTAATCCAATTCGGATAGTTTGCGTTGTTTAATCCACTGGAACAAACTTAAATTCCACTTGATAAGTCCATTGTACGGGTTAGGGAATAAAACTTAATGGGATTTTACTCTTGCATTCATGTTATCGATTTGTATGCACTTGGAAATCCGCATTTTATAATTGTGTGATATGAAAACCCCCAAAAATTGAAGAACAATAGTGTATACAGGACCATATACACCAGAAGGATAGTAGAGAGTTCAATTTTGCTGTTATATCCCCATGCGTATTAAGCAAATTTTACTTTTATTTTTTATGCCATCTGAGAATGACATAAAACTTTGGAGACGTTAAATATTTTCAACTCAATGGTCTCTGTCTGTTGGTTTCGTTATAGAATATATTTCACGGTTGGTTATTGACAAAAGTTTTGATTAAAAAAAAAGTAAAATGAAAAACAAGAGAATCTGTAATGTTCTTTAGAGATTTCTGATTAGGAAACCAGCGGTTTTATTGGTGATAAGAAAATTGTTTATGTCTCCCCACATGATTTAGGCCAATTTTCAATTTAAATTTTATTTTCTTAAATTCTCGTTGTTATAGTGAGGGTGTGGAGGTGTGTGCAACTCTATACAATTGAACATTTTTTAATTTAATTTCCTTAATGATCACTTGAACCCATAATGTAGGTAGCTTAAATGTCGGCCACCATAATCCACTTATTTGAATAGATGTAGTTGCTAACCCGCCCTGCACTGGTAAATATTTCATCTATTTTTCTTTTATTTTTTTTATTTCATTTCTTATGATTTCCATAAGAAATTGTCATCGTGGTACCAAGTGGTGATGGAAGCACAAATATAAATGTTCATTCGCTGTTAAAAGAATGAGTCAAATAAATATTACTTGAAATGAAAGAATATAATGTGAATTTTGTATTACGTTTGAAATAAATTTAAATAGATGAGAATGAGTTGTAGAGCACTTGGGATGATTTTAACCATAAACTTTGGCTTAGGCCGTATCAAAATAGGTTTTAGTTTGGTTGCAGTTTATTTTGAAGTAAAAAAAAAAAAAAACAAATGAAACACACTCACACACCCACTAAATTTCCCTTCAACTCATCTACAATTCTTTTTTGGCCATACTGGAAGAAGTCTCTTGGGAAAAATAAAGAACTTTTCATTCAATATCATATGTTTTATATATCACCGTATTTCTATAGCAAAAAAAGGGAGATGGCATAAACGTGGTAACACAAACAGTAAGAAAACCCATAAAAAAATTTCCAACATTTCGAAAGAATAGGATTTAAAGCTTTCACTGTTTGAATGTATTTTTTTTGTTCCTGTGCTCTGCTTTCTTCTCTCCATATTGTATTGAAATATTTACGGTCGTTCCATCCACATGTGAATATCTCAGCGTTAACAATTTGTGTAGGGGAGTTGTTTGGTGGATTTCACCTTCTGTTCATCGAATATAGCCAAGCCGAGCCAAAGTATTATTATCAATGCATGTTGAGTGTCAAAAAGTATTCCATTATTCACGTTGAGGTACATTTAATACACATATTTTGCACTTAAACCTCTCCAAAAGACATTTACCACGAGCTATAGAAAGAATAACAAAAAAGGACGAAGTGAAAATTCAAAGAGAGACCAAACAAAAACAAGGGAAGATGCATGTGAATTGCATTGTTGTTGCAAATGCGGTAAATCTAAAAAGAAACGACCTCTAATAGACACCATTGACTATGGTACATCTCACCCCAAGGTACGTGTGAATCGGTAACGAAGAGAAAACGAAATGAAAGAAAATTTCGTTAGTAAAGTGAAATAAAATAAAAATAAATAAAATAAATGGAAAATACTTAGGCGAAAAGTAATGATGGTAGCGCCTGTTCATGGGCACATTTCATTGATTACAGGATCTCCGTCGTTTGTCTGTATCTTTCTGGGCGATGGCTTTAGTCTCTTTAAAGTAATTTTTTTCTTTTTTTTTTTGGTTTAGTTGAAGGCATAATGGTAAAACCGATGGTTTTACATTTAGAAAATAATTGTGGGTTTAGTTTGGCTATAAAGACAGAGTATTTGTTCCTCTACTTCGTTTTTGTTTTTCGGTGGGGAGGCTGGGATGTAATTTCAATTTCTTTTGAGTCTAGTATCATTGGCCCTGAGTATGTGTGATAAACACAACATCATCAAGTTTGAGAATACGTAAAGATCTTCTTCTATCACATACGCAATTTTGTGCCACGAGAAAAGATCATGTTGTTTTTGTGTTTTGGGGGGGTTTGATTCGACATACAACAACAGTGAGTAATTCACTGCTAAAGAGACAGAGAACATTGATACAAAACAAAGCATAAATAAATTCATTGAAATTGATGCATGGCTCAAGGGGGTTTACGGTTTTTTTTGCTTTTACGTGTATGAGTACATAAAACAGAGACAGAAAAAGTACTTCCTTGATACATTGAAACTGCCTCCTTGTTATCCATTACGATATTCCACAAAAAAATTTTATTTCACTTTCTTGAATTGAATGACTTTTTTTTTGCGTACCAATTCTATTGAAACCTCCCCAAAGAAGATATTTTGATATTTCGATTCTTTTTGTTCATTCGGTTTTCGTTTATAAGGACTCTTATTTCCTTTTTTTATATTCAATTTTTCCTATTTTACAATGACACAAAGGATACAGAATGAGAAAAAGAAAATGGTTAAAATAAAACATATTCATCTTTAAAATAAACAATTCGCATAAAGAATAATAGAAGAGTTGATTTTATGGTTGAGAAACTAATGTAGAGAGTACAGGGGCACTTGGTCTATGTCAAGAAAAAAGGGTGATAAATAGATTTATATTTTTCAATTCCGTTTTTCTTTTTATGCGTAATGTACTTTATTTCCTAAATAGCACAGTGTGTGCTCTGTTGAAGGATGATTGTGTGAAAAGTGCGTGAAAATTTATGTTTTCAAATGAACATTATGGCATTGTAGTAATAACACTCGGTATTTGGTGTACTACTATAACCAGTTCATACAATGGTTGAAAGATTTAAGGATACATATTCGTTTTATTATTCGGTTACTGTGCTTAGTTTTATTGGTAACATACAAATTTTGTACTGTTTGGCGTCAAGTATTTGGGTAATTGAACGGTAGCCAATTAGACTGTACTGCTAGTAAGTCTTAATTCTTAGTTATAAAAGTTTCATGAAAGCTTCTTTTACCTGAACTTCATTGAAAAACTGTTGGGAAAAAGAAATAAAATTATCTGCAGTCCACACTGCAATAACATCGATGGCGGATCATAAGAAAAGTTTATTATTCAATGGGAAAAATAAGTCCCTTGAAAACTATCTGAGAACCAAGAGAGTATAAAGGTAAAAGTTGTATCTTCATGTCCTTTGATATAATTTTTACTTCACTTTAAAGTTCTTGTCGTAATACTTTATTTCTATTCTTATATCCAATGCCAACCACACAATCGTTTACGCTCAATGTATCTGTTAACATTTTAAATCCATTCACAGTTCGTTATACACTTTAACCATTTCTGATATTACAAGGTAAAGAATCATTGTAGTTGAAATTTTTATATTTCAAGTAATGGAAAGTTTCTTTTTAAAGTATTTTCCATTTGTTCTAGTTTTTCCTTTAACCGGAGAGAACTCAGTTTGAAGACACTTAAAATGACAAATGAGTTAAGTTTTTCATACCTGAAAAATAATAATATCCGTCTGTTACTTAAATAACTAGAAATGATTCAAAGCACCGTGGTACATAATGGTATTGTTATATCAGAAGTTATGGGTAAAGGGGTTTCATAACTTTAATGTGTTGGCTATCATTAAAAGCTGTTAGTATTTACTAAGATTAATCAGTAAAAGAATTACATGAATGAGATAATAAATAATTACATCATCTGAATAAAATGGTTTTCTCAGTTCAATTATAATGGAAACATTTGGATTTAGTGAATTGGCTGGGGGGATACCAACAAATATTAAACAATAGATAATGCATTCCTGTTTCACCTGTCCGGTTGAATAAACATTTACACAAAAACTTTTCGATTATTTGGTGAGTGTGTATGTGTTGTATTGCGGTCTTAAGAAATAATGTACCATTCAAGCGTAAAGATTTAATTACTTAATGGCCACACTATTTCATGCGAATGAAATTTTCGAATATTGTCCGTTAAAACCGAAACAGAATATCAATAAATGATTTCCATATCTCATTAACAATTGGGGTCTGAGGTTTATCCACTAACTCCTTTTAACCATTAATAATGAATGTAATTGATTTTGTATTACTGGCCATAAAATCACAAAAGGTTACGATTAATATTTGACCAATGTCGACAATTCATTGATTCTTTTTAACGATCTAGTTCTAGTTTATATCCCGAACAAAGAAAAGAAATCACAATCAAATTGATGTAATCTAAATGATCAAAATATGTAAATCGATGGAGTTTATTTAGTATGAGAAGGAAGAACACTGCATTTATTTCTAGTGTTTATTAACGTTTCAATGATTATAGTCACCGTATACGGCATTATCGTAACAATAGAGAATATTCAAAAAGACGTCATCATTTAAAGTCCTATAAAAAATTTGGTTTTGCCATTATTCAGTTACCGACGATTCGGTTACCAATGCAACCAAAGAATAACTGAGAAAAAATACAGAGTCAATATTCATTTTTATTGAAGTCAATTTTCAATTCAAATAAAAACAAGAAGGCAAGAAAAATGAAAGAAAAGAATAAGAAATGTTTTCCACCCACTTGAAGAAATGTGTACGCGTGGTCCTTTTATCGTGCGGAATACCACCGTAAAACACTAAATCGCATATGATAAACATTTATACCGTTTGTTGTTTTCTTTAGCAAAAAGTAAATTGTAGCCGACTCTTCAATTTAACAGGAGCAGACGCTTTTTAGAGAATAATATTTGCTTTTATTATTATCGATTTGAAATAAAAATATCAATTTCTAAGTAATAAACATATCGCCTCTTAAATATTTATTATTAGCTACACGTTTTTATGTTGTGTGTAGCCCCATTCTATTTGGGATATTTCCTTTTCTTTTTGTTTTTGCAATGGTTGATTATGGTATTCAAATTGTATCCCAATGTGGTACACATTAAGTGAGTAGAAGACTTTGAACGGAGATAAAAGGAAACCGTTCAGTTGTGCGTATTCTGTGTTAGCAGCCATAGATTGAACTCGAAAAAGGAAAATCGAAGATACTTTTTTATTTCAACTGATTCGTATGCATTGGATACATAATATTCGATTGTCTTAAATGCGAGAGTTTTTAACAACAGAAAACTTAAAGTGAATAGAAAATCGGATATTGATGGTGGTGGCATTTTCTTTTCTGTTTGTTCCCCCACATTCAATTGATCGACAAAACTTCTGTTTTCGTTTCCCTATTTACATAAAAAGAAAACTTTTGCTTCTTTGCTTTTTATTTTAACAAATTTCAACTAAAGACCAAATTTTTTTTTTGTTTTCACATTCGATTATTGTTCGTCAGTTAAAGACGTATCGGCTCCTGAGTGATGTCAAAGAATTGAACATTTTGGTTCAGTTCAAATTATAGAACAAACGGTTTTCTGTGTCACATGTGTTAGATGTCATATGTAACAAACTTCTATATGCATAATAAATTTAATACAAATGGCACTTTTGGAAACGGAAAACAAATCAACATCCCGTAATAATCATTTTAGATGAAAATGAAATAGTGGCTGTATGGCTATAAGACATTTTTTTTTCGTAACAAGAACCATAGACTTTTCCATTTAATATGGTTTTGTTGTTGCTATGAGGCAAAAGATGATATTAGCCGGAGACCTTGGAGGCTCTCTTGTGTCAATTGCCATGCCTAAATGTAATTTTTGTTTCTCTACTACACCATCATCCACCTTCTATCGAATTAGTTATAGAAATAAATGAGAAAATTCACTTTCAGTGTCACATGAGGGTATTTTTAAGGGCATGAAAATGATAAACGGAATTCTGGTAAAAGTTATCAGATAAAAAAGAAAGAAAACAAGAAAAATTCAGAGGAAAAAATCGAAATTCATTTCAACCCCCCCAAATATTGTATCATTCGCAGTTGACGATGATGATGATTGAAAATTATGAAAATACTCGCTTGGGGGTTTTTTGGGAAGAAAGTAGCCATCCGCCATACAGTAACAGTTCACATATGCAGGACTTGAATTGTTTATTTGGTATGTAACCAAAAACAATGGAAATGATGTGAATTTGTTTTTTGTTTCGTTAAAGAACTTTGTTTCGAATGCTTTCAACACATTCGAAGATCAAACAAAATTTGTGGTTTTGATGAGACCGCTGCAAAACAATCTTAAAATGATTCGTTGATCTTTGAAACCTTTAGAGATTCATTACGATTTTCTTTATTCCACAATTGATTGCTGTATGATGCTGGTGGCCTTCAACTAAATATAGGAACATAAATCGTTCTGTTGTTTTTCCAGAGTTTTCAATTTTCTCAAACTAGACAATTTAGTATCTTACTGACTACCAAAAAAAAAATTAAAAGAAAAATAGAATATGTGAAAGAAACTTTTATTTTTCCTTCAATTTAAGATTAAGATTTTCGTGTAGATGGGAACACATTTAAGGGAAAACGAATGACAATGATTTGCAATACATCTCAAGTTACGCGAATATAGTCATATACCCTCAATTTAATACAATATCTTGTTGTTATGCTCTGTTATTCACAATTTACACAAAATATCCCAGAGGAAACATTTCGCAGATTGTGTTGTGGTGAAACATAAAATTGACTTTGTTTGCCATCCGCATATCTTAAACACATTGGGCCCGTACATACACGCGAAAAGTCCTCTATTTTTTTTTTTGGTATAATTTTGCTATTCTATGTTTCCCTCTGGTTCCTTCTTTTTATTTCCTTCTTATTTGCCAATCGACATTGAAGAAAACAAGAGCTGTAATGTTGTGTCGCTTAAGTTTTTCATATGAATTTTCTGTTTACGCGAATTGCATAAACCGTTTATTTGCTATCAAAAATGATATGAAGTTGAATTGTATTTTGTGCCTCAATTGATGTTAGGGATGGGTGGTTCAGACCATCCACCCGAAACACTCCACATCATTTACCAAGAACAGAAGTGATACACACAAGAAGAGCCAACAAAAAAAAAAGACGATTTGATTGTGATGGTTGGAAGGAATTTAAATCGAGCATATAAACATATTTTGAGTTCCTTTTTTTTTCTTCATTTTCTTTACTTTATTTTGTTATATTTGACTTCGTATTCATGAACTTTCTTCTTTCTTTTTTTTTTACTTTATAAATATGCGAAGCATAGGCGAGAAAACATGAAGGAAGAAAAAAAAATTTAGTTCATTTTCTTTTTATGCTTTTACAATGTTTCACATCATCATCATTGCCATGTTCATCAGGCTCCGGCACTAGATGATGCCAGTGTAATTTCCTACACGTTTATACCCGTGATGTTGTGGCATACAATTGTGCGGTGGTTTTTCATTTCTTTTTTCTTTTTTTTTTATAAAACCGGGGTGGTTGCGGGTGCGTAACCATTCGCACAATCTAACCAATTCTTTTACGAAAATAATATTTATAATCTTACCAAACCATTGTGATCATCTAAGAGTTTAAAGGATGATGTTATTCTTTAATAAATTATATTCAATGCTTTCGGTGTTTTTGGTTGTTGGCACGTGGCATCCCCAATTGGTATTTGCTTTTTTAGTTGTATGCGACATTGGAGACTTCCTTATTGGAAATACTTGATTAAATACCCCTAGAGCTGATCGTTTTAATTTTAATTCATACATTTAAATGGAATGTACACGGGTTGCGTTTATACGCTTAATCTTTACAATGATTCTTTTTATGGTAAAATACCTGTTAAACATGAACATGAAATTCAATGTTTTATGTTACCATTGAGATGGGTGGCAATATTGGCTTATTAAATTTTATATTTGGAACATCACCAAGATTATGACCATTAGAGGGAATTTTAAAATAGTTATATGTGATGCCATAAAAACCAGAAACGACTTATGACTCAAATAGTATGGAATGTAACGTAATCAAAGCATCATTATAATTTAATTTCTTTGTTGGTAACACAAAAGTATAGAAAAAAATTCTAAGAAGAAAATTGTTAAAATCCATATCACATGAACATTCCTTTGTGCATAAATGATTGCATAAGTCTTATACCCATTTTGAGGTTTTCCTTCTATGGGTGCCCAGTACTCGAACGTTTGTAATTTAAAATGCATTCATTGGTGAATACAGAGAAAAGAAATCTGGTAATGGAATAAAATTCAGAACGGAACGTTCGTAGATTACAAGCAATGAATCTGCATGCAAATGATTAATTTATTTTCACTTAACTGTTTTTCATAGAAAAGAAAAATAGAAGTTAAAAGAGTTGAATATGGCTTTTATGGTAGAATGAACATGTTAAGATTATTTGTATGACATTATATCTAGTGTAAATTATGCAATTGTTAAAATTCTCTTCTTCTTTTTTTTCTTTATTAAGAACATTAAAATCATAACTCTCGAATGTACAATAAAAACGAGAAAATGACTAAAATTACTGAAATTCATAGATATGAAGATGATACATAGAAGAAAGGAAGTAGTGGAAAAAAGTGGCTTATTGTTATGGTTCTGGTTTGATGGCTATGAATTATTCCGACAACAGAGATTCTTGCATTTTGTTTTGTTATATTTTCTATTTTATTGTATTTTAGCATTGAAATGAATATTTCTTGTTCGTTTTTGTCTGTAAATAGTACAGGAAAATACTAACAGTAGAACGGAATGAAATAAAAAAAAAAGTTGCAGAATAACAGCAGAAAATCATAATTGCAATGTTGCTTAGGTTTGCTAATTTCTCTACGGAATGAAATTATTTGTGTGTACACATAATAAAAAAGAAAGAAAGAAAACATAGGAAAAACATTAAAATAACTTGCAACTTATTCCAATTGTGGAATAACTTGTATGTTGTATTCATAATATTGATTATATATGAATGGGTATCCCCAAAAAAAAAAAAAAACACATAAAAGAAAAATAGTAAAACATACAACGAATGCATAATAAAATGTTTGTTATGATTTTGAGTCAACATAACACGTTAAGAGAATAAGAGAAGAACATTAATTTAGATTGTGTTTCAAGTACATATGAATCCCACATTGGAAACAAAAGAAAAACAGAAAATAACAAACAGTTGATGAATGTAGTTAATAGTGGCGTTCTAAAAGGTGATACTATTTTCCGTTTTTATTCATTATGGGAGATCATGCAACTCTCTTTTGTGGTTCTGTTGGGGAGAACTTAGATATTGTATGCTTGTTATATGATTACCAAGTGTCGTACAAGTGCTAATATAAAAGGAATGAATGGCCACTACAGTTTATTTCAGTTCATTTCCTTGTTGAAATTGTAACATCAATTTGGTAAGTTATCAATTTAAGGAAACCCCACTGAATATATTCCATAACCCGATAACAAAGGATTAGTGCGTATAATTGCAATGTTCATGCATTTAAACCATAAATTTATGGTTCCTAGTTAAATTTTATTGTTACTATTGTACATTGGTATCGGTTCATTGTCAGGGAGTGTCAGTTAATCAATGTTATGCGATATAATGTATACAATATGTATGGATGAATGGCGTGAAAATCGTGATTGAACAAAAGAAGTTGACAGTATAAAGCTAAAACGCACTCACTGAAAGAGAATAGAATCTTTCTTGGATGATGAGTTTTGCTGTCTTGTATAATATGGATAAAATGTTGATGATGATGATGATGATGGCACCCAAACCAAACTATGGTAAAAAGGAATAAAATTCTTTATTCCGTAAAAGCATATCAGCACTTTAACACGCACGAATAATTTTATATAATGAAACCAGAAAACATTGAGACTAATTGGTATCATGCGCAGTTAATTAAAACTAAAAAAGATTGACATTAACAGGAAACTTTTCATGTTTTTCTTTCGAAAATATTAACTCTCATCACATTTCTATTAAATTTTAATAATCAAACTCAGAAATTTTATACATTTTCTCTATAAATTTCATTAATGTCTGTACACTAACATACACAGCATAATTGAATGAATAACTGAAGAGGAAAAAAAATTGAATAATTTAATTGTTGAACCAAACAAATCATTAGTTATTCAATTTTATATGAATTTTAATAATTTTTTTTTTGTTTTTGGCTGTTAAAATGTAACAATCATCGGTACGATGTAAAAGGAAAAAAGAAATGAAATTTCAGAAAATTCGTTTTGTGTAAACATTGTTATTATTGATTGGATTGAATATCAAAATATTCTTTCCAATAATTTAAATTTGTGGTTACACAATTTAATTTTTTTCCCTCTCACTCATATGATTATGTAACATGAAATTTAATGAATTTATTTTATTTTTGGGTACTGTTGTTGGATATACCAGATGCAGCTGCATTGATTATTGATTCCATTTACCACAAGGCTCATTCATAAAATATAAAAATTTGTGTATGTACATCTTGTATGAAAATTCAACGAACTGAAATGGCAATTTAAAATAAAATAAATTATTTAAATTTTATTTTTCAAATAATAAATAATTAAGGGAATGGAATTGGTACACACAACTAATCTGCATATTCTGTTGAGGCAGGAGTATCTATACCATGACACAGGATATATCTTGTGAATATTATTGCCAGTGTCTATTGATACTTTTTCCTGGCAAACCATAAATACGTGCTTTACATAATTTAATAATTCACTTCATGGTTATTATTTTCTTTTTTTGCTCTGCTACTGCGGAATGAAGATTTAAAATCCCTATGATTTTATGCTTTTGCTATCTTATGAGCTATTATGTAATCTCTAATGAAAAAATATGTTCGACCAAAATACAATCAAATGATGGGGACAACAATGATTGTTCTACAACGGGCGTCCATGACTAAAAAAGAAAATTTTCTCTGTGCTTTTTTTTAGGTCAATTTTCAGCAATCATCGTTGAATTTTTCACATTGAAAATTTATGCAATTCACAGTTTTATCGCGTACAAATTTTAAGGCTAACATTTTACACCACATTCGTGTTTGACTTTGGTTTGAATACTCCCAATGAGAATAAAATGATAGGAAACGAAAAGTCGTGTACATAAAATCCATTTGACTTGGGGAGTTTATTCCTTCAGATGTTGGCGAAAAAGAATTTCATTTTCTAAGAAAAATATTCTTCTCAAGGACACCAAATAGCATCTTGATTCTATTTTCGTTAAGAGTATGATTTATTACACTTGAAAGGGTTACCACATTGTGTTGGATTCTTTATTATTGTTGTGGGAAGAGAATTTGAAAGTAAACTTTCTTTTTTTTTTGTTATTTCGTTGAATTTAAGAAAAGTTTTGAAATGAATAAGAAAAATGAAAAAAAATTGAAGAAATAGATGAAAAATATCCTTAAGGTTCATCACACTTGCGGCATCTAGTCAGATGGGTGTCTTTTCGATAAGATTTCGTCTTATTTTTTTGTTGTCTTTAATTACATTTACTGATAGATTCGCATCAATCCGGGAAAGGGTAAACTGAACATAAAAATTAGTTCTGAAGTTCTTAATCATAATGTAACATTAATCTTTTCTTTTTTTATTTGTCGATTTTACTTCGTTTTTTTTTTTTTGGGTCACCGCACAGTTGACTATAAAACACAGAATGAAAGAATTACATTTCAATGTGATTTACAATGAACTAAGAAGAGGTACAACACTGCCAACCAATTTTGGTGGTGTATTGCCAAGTTAAGGTTAAATAACTTTTGACCCCAAACCGAGAAATCCACAAATACCAATTTTATTGTGGATTGTTGTACAAACCATAAAAATTGAATGTAATACTGTATAGATTTATACGGTCAATTTCTATATGAAATAGAAAAACCGATGGACTCTTTAAGTTTACAATAAATTTCTTCGACTCTTTTTTTTTTATTTCCAAACATTTCTATTTCATTGCCATTTGCTATAATCTAACATTTTTCAATTATCCAAAATGGTTAAGCATTACCAACTGAATTGGGATCCAGAAAAGAGAGAAAGAAAGAGAGTGAGATCTAACGAGGTGGGGGCCCACCCAACAGAATGGAATAAGATTAATTCGTTATTATCCAAAACGTTTGGTTACACAATTTCGCCGTCGGTTGATTCTATTAAAACAAAGGAATCTAGATGAAATGTAAAACTGTCCAATTCACTTAAACCGTATTTAGGTAAAAGATTACAATTTACTTCTTCTTTTTTTTTTTTTTGTTTCTGTTAAATTATAAATCATTAAAACATTTTAGATAAATTTTTGACTTATTAGAATTAATAGAAATCAGACAGTTAACGTCGTTCAACGTGTTCATTTCATTTTATTCCATGTTTGGTCTTAATCGCATTGTGATCCGAAAATGTAAAAGAATAAATCAATTTTGAAGATGCTGGTATTTGATATTCATGTATAATTCAGAATTATAGAAATGAATGATCACAGATTCTGTACATTTCACTGTGGATTTTATTTTTGGCTAAAAACGTTGAAGCCTAAAATTAAATCCCAACACATTTATTTGATTAGTCTTCTTGATTTGATGTGCTTAGTGTCATGGCCTTTCTCACAACCATACAATTGGGCATTAACGATGGATTAACATTTTAATATTACTTTTTGGTTTGGGAGTCTAGTTAAAGCAGCCCAATTTATATGGTTCACAAAACAATTGAAACAATTGTGGATGAATTCTATAGCCAAAATGAATAAAATTAAAATGCCAGTCTCTTTGATTGTCAATGGTAACATCATAATCGGTGTCTCCTGTGGATGATCTTGAATCCCAAATTGTAACTAAAGCGCCATTCACAAATAACAACAGAGAATGACATCGAATTAATATTAATATCAAATCCCCCCTTCATTTCGTCTTTTTAATTCGTTTCTTTCTTGTATCTCATTTCATCTTAATTCTGTGGCTATCGTACGAATTCAACTTAATCTCTAGTCTTTTTATCGTTTAATTTCCTTAATATCGTATTTGGATTAAACGAAGTTATTAGTTGGCTAACGTAACCATCAAAACTTAATTCAATTGTTGATCATAACAATTTTCTACTTAAATTTCATGCCAAATAGATTAAAATTAGATTAAAATTCATTCATAAATTGTTTGACGATATTTAATAATCTTCATTTTCTATTTTCGTTTCAGATACAAAGTTACAAACTACATATTGATATCCATGAATTGAATAAAGTGAAATTTGATTAACACATTATCAAAGACGGGACAACACTCTGCAAACATATTTGGATCAAGCAAATCTGGATTAAAAGAGAAAAAACAAAAAAAAAAAACTACAGCCAAAATGCGTCCACAACGTTCAATTATCATCTGGTTGACTACAATTGTGTTAACCCTATCATTTGATTATGTCCATACATTGGCAAATTGCCCATCCGGATGTAAATGTGATGATGAAACATTGATTGTTAAATGTGGTAGCGGTACACTTGATGTATTACCAATTGCATTAAATCCATCCATCCAACGATTGGTTATTAAAAATAATCGAATCAAAACAATTGATTCATCAATACAATTTTATGCTGAACTCACATTCCTTGACTTAAGTTATAATCATTTATTTAATATACCGCCAAGGACGTTTGGCTATCAAAAAAAATTACAAGAATTACATTTGAATCATAATAAAATTGGTTCAATAACAAATAAAACATTTATGGGCCTAACCACATTAACCGTATTAAATTTACGGGGTAATTTTTTGGATGAATTGGATCGTGGCGTCTTTGCCACTCTAAATAATTTGGAAGAATTAAATTTAGGACAAAATCGAATATCGCGTATCAATCAAAATGCCTTTGAGGGTTTAATAAATCTTCGGGTACTTTATTTGGATGACAACACATTGACAACGGTACCAACCACATCATTTGGTCCGTTAGCCCATTTGGCTGAACTATTTTTGGGCATCAATACGTTTACAACAATACCAGCTGGATCATTTAAAAGTTTAACCGGTTTAAGTAAATTAGATTTACGTGGTGCTTCACTTGTAAACATATCACATGATACATTCCTTGGTATTGAGGAAGTCCGTTCACTTGACTTATCCGATAATCGATTATTTAAGATACCAACCGTTGAGTTAAGTAAATTAAATCGTCTTGAGGAACTATCATTGGGACAAAATGATTTTGAATCAATACCGGAAGGTGCATTTGTTGGTATGACAAATTTACGACGTCTCGAAATCATTGGATCATTACGATTAAGGAAAATATCAGCTGGTGCATTTGCAGCTAATACAAATTTGGAAACATTAATGTTATCATCGAATAAGGCACTTGTTGAGGTGCAAGAGGGCGCCTTCAGTGGTTTACCGCATCTAAAAAATATAATTTTACGTGACAATTCATTGACCACATTGGCCGAAGGTTTATTTCCATGGAATGAATTACATCAATTAGATTTATCGGAGAATCCAATTAATTGTGATTGCCGGATGTTGTGGTTACGTAACTTACTATTAACCCGTAATACTAGTCAAAATCAAGAAAATGTATTGTGTGCAACACCAGAAAGACTGAAAGACGAATCATTACGTATGCTAACGCCAGATTTATTGGGCTGTGCATATTCTGACCCGAGGCGACAAGCTATGATCGGTGTCCTGTTGGTGGCCACTGCCGCCACATTGACCACATTGGCATTGATTTTATATCGATGCCGTCGACGTATACGAGAAATTTTAAAGGGTGGATGGAACGGTAATGCCTTGGGCCGTAAAGAGCGTGAATATCAAAAGACATTCTCTGACGAAGATTATATATCGCGCCACTCGCATCCATGCAGTCTTGGTTTCCATCCAAGTTTACCAGCTTACTCTCATCCAGGCATCCGGCCAATACCGGTAACGGAACTATAGCTAAAGGTGCCACCACCCCCAACTAGAAGGGGACCGCCATTACCACAAACACCAGCATCAATGAATCCAAATAGTGGATCAACGCACGTTCAATTGAACCAAGAACATTTGTATGGCGGCCAATCCAGTGGTGGCACCAATTTATATAAGACGTATCATCAAATAACGAACGGCGTAACAACTGGACTACAATCAATACCATCAAATAGTACAACAATGCAACAACAGATTCGTTTAAATCAGGAACATTTACATGGTTGCAAAACATTGGATAACCGTAACATTTATTCATCACCAATGCCACCAGCATTGCCAGCCCGCAATGGATGTGCAACATTAGCGAATGGCACAAGACCAAATGGACGTCGGATGACTCCAAATGAATACCATTAAATTCATTTTTTTTTGTAATCGAAACAAATTTCCATTACGAAATGGTAACAATGTATAGGTGGAATTTGCAACGTATGGATTTTATTCTTCAAATTTTACTACAATGATGGAACGGATACAACAGTGACTAAAAATATTTCAATTTGATTGTGAACGTTCCATATTGATTGTGAACGTGGAATAAAATTGTTTCGTATTAAATTGATAAACTGTATCCAATAATCGTTGGATTAAATGGTGATTAGATTGGAATCCAAATTGGATCCTATCAAATATTGTATTAAAAGAAAGAATTAAAGAACGAGGACAAGTTATTTTATTTATATAGATGAAACAAGAGATAAAAAAAAAAACACATAAACAATTAACATGAATATTGAATGATTCAAAAAGACAAACAAATGAATTGTAGAAATGAAAAAAAAAACTAGAAAGATTTGTTCTTTTGTTTCTTAAATAAGTTAACAAATAAGAAATATTCAGTGAATGTATGCGACATAGAGAGATAAAGAGAGAGAGAGAGAGAGAAAATATGAAAATTAGATAGAAAAGTGATTGTGATCTCTCAATGAATTTTTTTGTATGAATGATTAAAAAAAAAAGAAGTATTTCTAATTAGGATAATGAAAAAGCCAGTGATCGCATTTTAATTATTGTAAAATGTTTCTTTTTTTAACAAGAAAAAAAAAATTATTAAAAACAGATAAGAACATAATAATGATGATAACATTAATGCATTATGTATATGTAAATTAGTATGTAAAATTCTTTTTCTTGATAAAAGTCAACACTATTAAACAAAAATAACAAATTATTCAATTAGAGAATAATTGTTTGAAGATAAAGTTGAGATCATATTAATGTAAGACAAAATTCAAATGTCAAACATTCTAAAACCAAAAGTTTAAATTTTTATCTTTAAAACCTACAAACAGTAAATTTTCCTCCGACACAAAATGTCATAAATGAATCAAATGTTTATCATTTTTACCTGTTGTTATTTCAATTCAATGATACTGAATAATTTAAATGTTTCATTTTTAAACTTTTAATTGTAAATTGAATTAAAATTGATTTTAAAACCATTCAAACAGGGGGAAAATAATTGAATGGAAGGAATGAGAGTTCAACTTTGACCTATACGATGGACGTAAATATCAATATGTAGGTGATTTTATACTTGAAAGCAATAACAGAACAAAAATAAAATAAAGAATTTTAAGGTAATACGAAATTGGTGAATAAGTGATTCGCCTCAAAGCAGAATAAGAGTGCGTGTGTAGACAGAGAGTTTAAACCATAAATGGACAAATCCCTCAAACAAAGAAATTGAATGTTGAAAACTTTTATTTTTGTTTTGTTTTTTTCCTTTGGGGAAAATTACCAAGAACTTAAGAAATACGGTATATCAGTTTATCACATGAATAAACGTTAAAGAAAACAGAGATATGAAAACAATTTAATTTTTAATGGGCTGGAAAAAGAATTTACGGTCATTACAAATAAAATGTTCATTCTCATTTGATTGTAATTAAACGTACACTGCCAAAAATATACAAAAAAAAAACGATAAACAGAATATGAAAGAAATAGGAAATCAGTTGAGATAAATTTTTCTCCACAATCTTGTGAATGTGTAAACATAATTATTTCAATTCAATATGACAAATTTGTTCATTACTTTACAAACAACATATTTATATAACATTCTGATAAACATAATTAAATGTATTTTAAGTAGAAATTGAAGAAAATTATTTGTCGTTGGTATCGAAATAGAAAATGAAATGGAAAATTCATCAGAAAATAATTTCGTATGAAAAGTTTAAAGTAAAATAACAGTCAAAATAAAATTTAATATCAAGAAACAAGGAAGAATGAAATTTAGTACGAAGAAATCAATACGTTCTTGTATTGTTTTTCATTTGGTTTTTCAATGGTGAATGATTGGAAATGGAGAAAAATTTTCCATCAATAACCGAAGGCAAAAATAACAAAAACAAAAGTTTATGTTTCCGATTTTTCAAACATAATTTTTGAGTGAATTGTCGGTTCGTTGTTGATTTTATTTTCATTGGTTTATTCGTAACCTTTTTCCGTACATTTTCTATTTGATTTGACGAAAAAGTTAATGAGAGAAGTTTTTAATACTATAAATTGATTGGGTCTCGACCAACTTCTGAACGTAATGACCGTTTGCAATGGCAGACAGTACTAGTTAACCCTCTGTTATTTCCTGAATTGGTTTAAATTCTTTTTGACATGACGAAAAATTTTTATGAATTGCTCTCTGTTAATTTATTAAACAAAATAGTCATAATCTCTGTCTGCGTACTGTTTAAGACATTTTCGATTTCCCTTTTTAAATTTCTTGATTTAAATGGAAAAGATTTAACGTAAATTGACACTCAAATGTAACAACACCAAAATTAAAAAAAAAAAAACGTTAACGATGTTAATTAATCATTCATATAAAATATAAATTCTATTTCATTTGTGTCTTTAATGATTTCTATCTCAATTTTGTATATAGTAAAATAAACACAAATGAAAATTTAATGAAAATATAAAATTATAAGAACAAGAACAGTCATTATAATTGAGAAATGTGAAACAATTTTGTAAATATTAATTGTACGAATCTAGTGATTAGTAATTATTATTTAATATTTTGAAACGAGATAATTTTAAATGAGAATAAAACAACATAAACAAACACACATACACATACAAATCCAATTTGCATATATACATAAATTATGAAATGAAAAAAAAAAAATACAAGAATATAATTTTTAATTATAATTTATTAGAAATGAAATAAAAATTAATTCAATTGAACATTCATATGTAGATGAAGTATTTTGATTAGTTAATTTACACACATTTCAGTTCAAATAAACTCATAAAAGTTTTACAGGAAAATTTTACAGCCAAGTTACGGTATTAAACTGTGTTTCTCCCATAATCGAAACATCTTACATTCAATCTAAGGAGAAGTGACATGCTTGTTACATATTTCACGTATTAATTATACAAATTCAATTAAGATTTTGAACATAATTAAATTACATGTTGGAAAACTTTATTACGTAAAGCGTCTTGTTGCACTTGATTTTAATCACATGAAGTTTCAGACAAGGTGAATATGGATCTATTGTGTTGTCATTGAGTTTTATCTATTTTGGATAACTAAATTTTATTTACAGAAGCTGAATAGGTAGAGACACGAAGCATTACTTACAACAACAATTTTGGAACTTTTGAAAATAAAATTTAAAATTTTTAAAATCAAAAGTTTCATTTTTAGCTGATATCGCTGGCGGTATTGGCTAGAAATGAAACTTTTCAAAGTTTTGTGATTTTTTTGTAGTTTTTCTGCAAATTGGAACACCGACACACGTAGCATTGATTACAACAACAGTTTTGAAGGTTTTGGATTTTTCAGTTTCTCGTTATTCAGAATTTTCAGAAAACGACATTTTCAAAAATTCATTTCTTGAATCATTGTTCCAGGAGGAAATTTACCTCCTGTTCTCATGTTCCAACTTATCAAAATCTGTTGAAATTTTCATGAAAATTGGAACAGACAACCATAACATCAAGATGAAAATATCATCGTTACTTCATTGAATTACTTTTGATAATTTGATCGATAATTTTAAATATTGATCATAACATAAATGTTTCCTTTTATCGTTTTAATCAGAGTAAGTATGTTAGAAAGTTTCAAAATAATGTGCCTGTTCTACGAAAAACTATAACTAAATATAGTTATATCAACCGATATTCATACCAATCCAACATTCTTCAATGACATGAAATTTTCTTTCACCAAAAATTTGTAATGACTAAAATGGCATACCGCAACCTAAATATCGAAATATTGTGTTAAAATGTGAATACGAGTTTTACTGAACATGAACCATAATAATGTTATATGGATTTTATCTGATAGTAGAAGTTACAAATTCTTACAATTCCATGTATTTTCTTTTATTGGTAAAAGAGGTGAAAACTCCTATCGAAAAACAAGGAAACAACGAATAAAAAACTATCGTTACATTTTATATGTTTCACACTAAAGACGATGACAAGAATCAGTTTTTCTCATTTACTGTCTGAATTTTCTATCATTTTTCTTCATCACTTACGTGGATTTTCCTTTCTCTGTTTTCTTGTCGTTAAACTGATATATACCATACATTGTATTGCAACTCGTTTTTCATCTGGTAGAAAACCCTTCGACTTATCGATGTATTCTGGTAAATTTTGTATGACACATTAACGCTGTGTATTTTACCATTTTCTAGTTCCTCTCTACCTCACTGCTGGCAAGTACAGACGGAAATCCATAGCGTTAAAAGAAGTATCGATTTATGAAAAATGACGTTACTTGAAAATGTGTGATGTTTCATCTGGATGGCTTTAATGTGTCACTACATACTCCACTCTTATCAACGTTTCAGGTGTGAATTAGCACCGACTGCCGGTAGATCTTTTTTATTCGTTGCTAATGTGCTCTGCTTACTTCAGTAACTCGATACGGTATCGCAACTCTAACCAACCGTTGAATAAAAGTGTAAAACTTTTCTTTTGCTTTTCCGATCACGATTTTTATCCTTCCATTATGTTATGAACTCAATTCACGATTCATTGGTAACTTGTTTCTTGTTTTATTCACATCACTCTCATTAGATGTCGGAACGAATGGTAACACATTTGGTCACTTATTGATTCATACGAGATCGGAAAGCAAATGTCAATGAATTAGACACTTGAGCAATGTAAAAATTGTTGGCTCTAAGGAAGAGAGTTCATTCAATTTCAATTTTGTTCATTCCAAGTTGTTGTAGCAAAGTTAAAGTGTTAAAGAAAAGCCAAAACTTTATGAAATCTCTGAATATTCTCCCCATTCATTATTACTTTATGGATGTATAATGCCAAGAAGATAAATTCAAATTCAATATAGTCTAACCAATAAGCTTTTCATAAAAGTCCAATCTGGTTCTTTATCATAAAATTAATTTTTCGTGTTGTCAAAATATTTAAATTTATCATTACATCATTTGGACGAGCTAAAAGAAACAAAAACTTATAATTTCCTAGACCAAAGTTTCATTCATAAATGAATTCATTCTGATTTGTTACTCACCGTGTAAGAAAACTCTCAAAAATTATCTTGTTGAATGGAAAAATTAAAGAATTTCATTTCTTTTGATCAAATAAAGCCACATGAAAAACTTTGTTACAGTTCCATAGAATTAAATGCACTTAATTGCCAGCAGTCCGTTGAGATAGAAGATATTTCATGCATCATAAAACGAAGGTGAATCAAAATAAGAAATTGTTATAAACCAGCAGATTACTGTATGTAGAGCTGAGTGTTAATTTGATACCGGCATAAAATTTGTTAGTTTCCAGGCAAATAACTTGGCCGTTTATATTCCTCATTCCCATTCTGAAAGAATAAATAGAACAAATTAAAGTTAAATTATAAACATACGATACCTCATTATTTACTACCCTTCGACTTTAATTCACACTGAATGTTGATTTTGTGTTTTTTACTAATTTAACAAAATCATAAAAGTACCCGGTGCCTCATAACATCAACGTCGTATTTTCCATGTATAGTTTCCTATGTTGGTTCTTATTAGTTAGTGGATTTTCCATTGAATGTTTGTCTAATGATCCTAATTACCCGCATTCTACTGCAAATGGAGTTTTTATTCGCCCAACAATTATAAGATAGTAAAAAGATGAAATAATTTCTCATGTGGCTGAATATAACATTAAAACAAAATAAAACATTGAAATCCAATGATAATTGCATCTAATTGGCCATCATCATGATTTCTATCGTTCGCGTTTCGCAATCAATGGATGCCTAGCAGTTTTTCGTAGTGGACTATTGAGATTTAGTCTCGTTTACAAATCGAACAGTTTCAGATAGCAATAAAAAATTCGTTTTATTGCAATTTTATCTCTATTATTATGTTGTATGGCAGCTCATTGAGAATGTTGATGTTCATTTTCGTAGTCATAATTTTGTTAAACATTATCAATTGGGGGATACAAATGTCCGTAATAAAATTCTTATTAATCATAAATCATATGTAATAATAGACGCACTTTTACTCAATCGTAATATTACTATACGATAGGAAATTATAATCATTGCTTTGCAGAAAATTCTAATAAATAATTGTTTCATAGTCAATAATTAAGCAACAAACGATAATTGGTGTATCATTCCATTTCGTTTCATTTGGGACCTATAAAAGAAGTAAGAACTATTTAATGAAAGGTTCCTTAAACGAGTGAAGCAATTAAAGTTACTTGTTTGCAATGTTACAAATCACCAATGTATTCCAATCCATAATATTATTATAGCAGCTATAGAAGGTTCACGTACAGGTGATTATTAAATGATCAAGATTCATATTGGATGAGGTTTCATTCCAAATCTTAAAGATTATAGGTTTCATATTAAAACTCTTACTCTGATCGTATTTGATATTATTCACTGGCATTTTCTGTGCGGGATTTAACTCACTGTTGAACTCGATGATGGTTTAAACCAATCTAAAAATATTGAAAAAACATATTTCATTATAATATGATTCAACTGGATTTTATACTAATAAATATTTTTATTATAGAACTACATACCCCATAATAAAATATTATGTTGATAACTGATGTATCGTAACAGGTTATCCAGAGAATAAAAAAGGGATTTAAATATAGGCAATTCGATTCATTCTATTATACCATTTTTTCACTAGCACTCTTTAAATTCCACTTTAAGAACTGAATGGTATCTAGTGAATTAATCCCTACATCATTGTATAGAAATTGGATGTGATAGGTATTGCAGGTGTGTTTCTCACGCAAGAATCCTCTTCTTTATGTCTTTTTGTTGTCGTTTACCGATTTACTCTCCTCAATTTTTTTTTCAATTTTCTTGTTTTCACAAAATACTCCATTTGATTAAGAAATCAAGGAATGTAAAGTAATTCAAATGCAGAATACACTTGAAACGAGAGTCACCCTCTTATCATCTTTTTTTTATTGGGAATAAAAAAAAATAGAAAAAATCTTCCTTTATTCCATTTCTCTTAGTTATTCTGGTTTCTTTAATTTTTTCAATCGTTCGTTCTTAATTTCGTCTCATCAAAGCATTGTTATCCTTCTGTCTAACCATTCCTTAGAGACACACACAGCATGGGGGTTATCTTAATCAACCACTTTCCCTAGTCACTCTCATACCAATTTGTGATTGTTGACCCCTTATCTTAGGAATTTTCTGTTGCTCTAATTACCTGCCACCAATTCCATCTAAAAATGATTTTATTAAATTAATCACTTAACATGAATGCATTTCATTCTAATAATTTTTCTATTTTCATAGTCTCAATTCTCTTATCTACTTTGATACGGTTTAATGTATAAAAATAGATGAAAGTATGATTTAATTGAATTAAACGGTACCATCAACTAATGTTGTTGTCTTATCACATCGAATTTTTAGATGAAAAATCGGAACCTGAACGAATGGAGAAATGTTACCATGAAAATTCATTTCTCTAGAGAGATTCATTTGTTTGACGGGAGACACAATGGTTGATAATCGAACCAAATCCATTTAGTCTCATGCTACATCGTTGATTGAAAGTTGAATCGGCACAAATACGCACCGACACAAAATGAAGCGGAAGAAAGTGAATATTTTTTATGCAGTTCAGTCCTACTGGTACACTAAGAGTGAAAATTATCAGATGATGAAAATTCAATTGGTTTTTATACACCCCCAAAGTGTAATCCATTCTTACTAACAATTCGATAGATGTGCGTTTTGTGGGTTACTTATCGCATTTATGCTAAAATAGAAGAATTCCAATATTATAAAAATGACATACGGCCTTAATCCCATAATGATAAAATGTTGGATCTATTAAAGAGACATGACCTACACTTCTCAAACGAATAGACTTGCCAGTGTATATCGAACAAGGACGATCCTTAATTCCAATCGGTTCAATGTTCATAACCAATCCAACCAACTAGTTCAAATTCTAGAAATAAAAAAAGAAAAGAAAATAAAACGTACAAAATGAAATAGAATTCCCATTTGAATTGCGATATAGCAATTTCACCCTTATTAAGGTTGAATAAAAATTAATGCTTACGTTCAACTTCACAATTTTAATGCATATGGCTAAGAGTAGCAGTATTGAATACCAGTGAATGAATGACTTCAATCCTATGAAACCCAATTGTTCCGCATTGAAGTACATCGAATGATATTCCTAATGGATATATGGCTGATGAGTAACTGGTGGTAACCAATTTTATAGGGATGAGACCATGACACGCTGAAGTCATCATTTCATTTCCAAACACCCATTTAAATTCGTTTTCTCTTTCGTTCTCGATCGATGTTCCAGGGGCCTCGTACACAAACGAATAATAATGCGCCGCATATCAAAACTGATAATATCTTTATAATAGACAAGCAATTATTTCAATATCCCATTGAGCCCAAATGGCTTAACCGAAAAAAAATATAAGAAATAATTTATGGATTAAATTACAACCAGAAACACATAAAAATGGTAAAATTATTTTTAGTTGGTTCGCAGTTGTTGTATTTAATATTTGCAGGGTTTACTTGCCAATGGTATTTATCCCATTACTTCTGAACCACCGATATTCTGTTCACTTCTGCATCACACAAGTCAAGTAATATTAAATATTATATTGCAAATATTTCAGCACCTCCGTATGGAATAATTATGCGGGTGGACATCGTTTCAATCTGTAACTCATTCAGAATTATTTTTAATAACTATTTCTACTTACCACATATGGATAGCAATGAGGTTTATCTAATGGTAATTACGGACAATTTAAAATTCAATGTTTATCTATTTCCACTTGCCGATGGATTAATCAACAATCACTCTGTATTACCGACATTGGATTAGATAACCTAAAATAATTGAATGCAAAGTGATACTTTTTTCAGTAATTAAAGTGATTTCTCTCGTGTAGGTCGTGTAATTAGTTTCACGTGGTTTAATTATTTTTAACAAAATATCAAGTTACTGAAATTGTGCAGTGTAAATGAAGTGAGATGGAATAACATAACAATATTCTACAAGCACAGAATGCTGGTAAGTGAATTTAATGCAACTTTTTATTCAATTTTTTTTTTTGAGGTTATAATTGCATCGATTAATTATCCATGGATTATGCAATTGTTGCTGTCTCATCCTTGACTGAATTCATTGTTTGTTTATATTTTATACCGAATCTGACTATTCAATGCAAAGTAGCAATTTGATATTAACTGATTTGTAAAATACTTGTGTCGTCTATTTGTATCAACATTTTGATTCCAGTGACATGGCACATCTTGTTTTTCGTACAATGTTTAAAATGCAAAAACACCATAATAAATATCCAGCCAGCTATACATTACAACATAACTACCATCTTATTATCTTCTGTCTCTTGCATTTCTATATTTAAATTTTCATTCTTACGTTTCGGTTTTACTTATAAAAAGTGAGACATGTACAAAAACAAACGTTAAGAAGTATAACTACACAGTAATCAATTGCATGAGAATAAGAAAATATTTTTATAAAATTCCATAAACATAAAATTGATGCAGCATAAACATGAAAAAAATTATACCGTTTGATAATATGTTCTACTATAAAACACTGTACACTAAGCATAGCCATAACAGAGTTATTTTTCGTAACAAGAATTATGCAAAAAACTACTTTAGTTTCTATGCTATTATTTATCCAAATGATTATACAGAAGACATACCTAAAGACTAACATTAAATAACACACAATAAAAGAATGGGAGTACAACGTGCTGAAGATTAGG
Organism: Coboldia fuscipes; assembly: GCA_001014335.1. Lineage (NCBI taxonomy): Eukaryota > Metazoa > Arthropoda > Insecta > Diptera > Scatopsidae > Coboldia > Coboldia fuscipes. The sequence goes on from JXOR01000408.1 coordinate 112,699, forward strand.
ATGGAAACGGATGAATTCAGAAGGTAAAAACTAGTTCTGTTCGTCTTCAGTACAAAAAGGGAAAAAACAGAGAAAAAAAAATAACCGTTCGTCTGTAACCGGAGGCAATCTCTAGACGTTTTTGCATAAAAACCACACATCATTCATATTAAATCAGTGCCAGAATGAACTAAAACCTAAATGGGGAGTCCACTACACCAGGTTCTTCTCATCCAATGGTACGCAACACACTGGTTATACTGGATGATTACCGAAGGTGTACAAGCAAATATTTTATGCATATAGCCAAATGTGCAATTAAACTGGATTACTTAAGTGGGTAATCCAAACCGCAACGTGATAACAATAATCCAAAATTCCACAGTTTAATTATACCGTTGAGTTAACTATATGACAGCACTAGATTCAGCCCAGCCACTATTTGTCATATCGCGGTAGCATTAAACCTTCAAGGATTTAATGATATTCTGATGGAATCTGAATGGTAATACCCTTCAAACGGATGACATGAATCGTTATGGCCGATTAAAATTGGGGTATTGGTTTTAAAATCACCCAATATCCTATCTGATAATTAATTTACCTGCGGCAAATAAAATCATTTTGAATTGAATATTGAAAATGCAACAATGATGCGAACATAATAGAATTATAAATGAGTGGTAATATTTTTCCATTTCCGTAAGGCATGAAAATTAAATTCGAAAAATACAAATTCACCGAATGTCTGTGCGTAAATGGAGAGATTTAAAACCGAAATATTCACATATGGGTTGACTCACATCAAAACTATTGAAGAATACAATTTCATTCAATTGCGTGCCATAATAACGATTATAAATTATGTACATTCAACCCTCTTGATTCATCGAGTGTTGCCGTATAAAGTACACCAAGGGGATATTCTTTAACAATTGAATTTTTCAAGTACAGACAATAGATGAATTGAACAAGCAATAGAGAGAAAGAAAAAATTCATTATCGAAATTGCAATTTAAAAACGTAAAAAAAAAAGAAAGAAAACACATAAACCGGTAGGGTAGTTGAGTGAAATTAATGTATCTTTGGGTGATGGTTTAGTTGCCTTAGGCCATGACCATATTTATCAAATGATAACCCCTCCTGTAAAAGGATTGTCATTCGCAACCTAAAATTAACGGAATCTTTATGTCTCTAATGGCACGAAAAGTCAATGATCGATTATGAGATTTTCTCATTGAACGACATAATTGTCTATGATGTTATCCATTTATTAATAATTTCAATAGATTTATGATAATGAAATTCACTTAAGAATTTATCATACACCATTTGTTCTTTATTGTGTATTTTATTTATTTTTTTGCGGTTAAATGCCATTAAAATATTATCTATCGTACACCAGGTCAAATTGATGGTTCATATTTTCTAATACAGGTGCAAACAATATTTAATTTGCATATAAAAGTTATGCATCGACGGATGTAATCCATATTCACCCTGCAGATATCATCACATCAATGAACTGATGTACGCGTATAGCATGAATAAAATAGAGTGAAACGAAGTCAAAAATATAAGAGAGATGAACAATATTGAAGGACTTTGGAAATTGTTTGAACAGACATTATGATTACCAATATCCTGGAGCAGTGGAGCGATCAGTCTGGGCCAGAAACAACAGAAAAAACAGAGCCAACTGGAATTGAAACAAAGCAAGAAATAAAAGGAAAAAAAAAACTACGGTGTATAAATGACGGTCTTTTGGTTCGATTTGATGTTATTAAATGGAATCGACGATAAGTAAGTCACAGGTAACATTCTATCGTACTTGATGGTTGTTATTGTTTTTTGCCGTGTGCACTTCTGGAAGTTGAATCATCTGAATGAGTGAGAGATGATGTGAACGAAACGTATATTATTATTGGCTCGTAATTGAGTGCCATCAAAATATCAAACCGCTTTTGTTGTCTTATTTGGATGGTGGATTGCTATTGAGTGGCATCTTGTGGTGCATCGTTCAGGTTCATCACTTCACGATTGGTTCTTATAAGAAAACAGAAATCGATTTGTTAAAATCACGAAATGTAGACCCAATTGAATTGATGTTGGCTGGAATATGGAACTGTTGTATGTGGTTTCCCCTTCGAATCGCTGTGGAAGCAAGCGCACGAATATTTCGAATGAATGAACGACTCGTTTTTACGAGATATTCCCAAACGTATAATTCCATTCACCAAAGTGCAGACCTCGAGACGCAACACTTCATAATCGGCAAATCAGTAGAGTAACATAAGTGAACAGAGACTGATGGTTACGTTCAATCTATTTACGCATTTTTTTTGTTATTCCAATACTCTAAATTGAAAGTGATATTGTGTGATGAATGGAAGACAGTGTGTGAATAAAGAAAATTATTAATCAATTAATTGGAACAGTACCGATATCGATCATTTATTACGATAATAATTTATAACGTTTGTACGGTGATAAATTCGCGGATATTATAAAGGGAAAAGTAATTGTATAACTAATTCCTGTGTAATTGAAAACAATTGGTGGTGTGGTGTTGATTAAGTGTAATAAAAGTTTTGATTTTAATTAAAACGTAAAACAAAAAAAAAAGGTTACGAATGTTTAAAATACATCAACTGATTAATGTGATCACATTGAATAATTTACTTAATGATAAATAAAATGGAATCGAGGAAGTATTAATTAAAATATTGTATCATTCAGTGTGTTGATAACATTTTTCGATGGTTTTTTTTCTATTTATAAAATTTTAATGAATGTTTTAGTTTTATAAATCCATTGGTAATTTATAATACAAATTCAATTTAACTTGTTTATGTCTCGTGAAATAGAATATTAGAAAATTCAGAAGAAATAGTTATATAATGAATTGAGTGTGTCATTGAATTAGGATTAATTGGAAATTTAGCAGTGAGAAGTGGATTAGGGAATTTATACGGAGCAAATAACAATAATTTAGTGTTGCATTGGTAATTCGCACTATGCGATAATTGAACTTGTTTTGTTTTTTTTTGTAAGTCAATCCGATGATATTGATGTTAACGATATTATGAGATTTGAATAAGACAGTGTTTTGATTTGGTTTTATTATTTATTTGGTTCTGATATTAAATTTTACACTTGCTCGTTCCCTAGCAAAAAAAAAAAATTAATTTTGTTGTGATATACGAGTCGTGTGGTGTAGCAAATTAATTTATACATCAAAATAATAATAAAAAAAAGAATTGGATCCATTTACCTTGCGGCTTTTTTAACTCTCAATGGATAAATTACATCAAGCGAATAACATAGTGGATTTTTATTGTCGACACAAATACATTAGTGATATTTTGGAAAACCATAAATAATTAAAACACCCAAAACTAGAGACAGATCTAGCGACAACATCATCAAAATACATGTAAGCGAACACATTAATTGATTATCTCTCGTTGATTTTTGTTATTTTATGTTGAATATCATTCTGATTTCTTAATTTATGTTGTTTTTATTGGTTGCCAATTGTCTGGTTAAAAGGTAATTTTGTTGGGAACTTTCAAAAAGAACTTGTAAGTTTTTAAATTGGTAACCGTATTAAGTTTCCAGCTCTTTAATTATTCAATGGATTTTCGGTTGGATAAACTTTAATACATTTGTCGATTATGTAATTTGAATAATTGGGTGGATTTGATGAAGAGAAAAAAAAATGCGCCGAACAGAGATACAAATAAAATTTTTACTCTTTATCAGCGATATTTAATAATACGGTTGTGCCAAACTGCGGTTGCCAAATTATTAGAATATACACCCCCGTTCAAATAATAAGGAAATAAATGCCTCTTGTTTTTAACCAATCTCAAATCAAACGAATAATCAACTGGTTTTTGTTCATTCTTACTTAAGAGTATTTGATGTTTTTGTTATTTTATAAAATTTTAATGATTCGCCATAACCAAAAAAAAGAATGAAATTAATCGAAATTCTTTAGAGTCTGGGGTCTGGTGGCATTAAACAGAGTATTGTTATGAATTAAAAATGTATATAAACGAGAAAACGATTAAGACCACGCATTTTATTAAACAAAAATCCTATCGTTTGTTCATTTTATTCAGTTTGGTTTATTACATTAAGCGAAGGAGAAAAAAAAAGTTCAAAGTAATTAGATGATTGTTAAAAACCATCGAATATCAATCAATCAATTAATAAATGATTATGAATGTTGAAAACACATTTTGGTGTAATGCTTACGCAAAGATTTATTTAGCAGTGGTATCAAGATGAATATAAAAAGTCGGACGGTTTATGCTTCCGTTGTATTGTGAATTTAGAAATGGTTGTCTATCGCTTGTTGGGCGCTATTTGAATGATCTCCAATCTCAATTAATTTCATCAATAAATATGCCAAGAAGTAAATATTTCGATGAATGTAATGATTAATAATAATGTTGAATGGTATATACTAAAAATAGCGTAGTTTTTGTTATGTGAATTGATTGTTGTTATTTATTTCGTTTTTGGGTCTTAAAACATCACCCGAATACAATGGTACAGGGATTAAGAAGGAACGTGTATTAAGATTTAGGTTTATAGAGTGAACAACAACCCCCTAGTCCCTAGTATTATCAAACGAATTGTATTTCTTTTTTTTTACCTTCGTATGTCGGTTGAATTCGATTTCTTTGAATAAAACAGTTGAATAAAATTGCTTGATGATTTTCATAAAATTTCTTCCTTGGATGAATTTTGTTCTATGTATTTTTTTTTTGGCTTTCGGCATTTTCGAGGGTTAGAAATAAGAATAATATTTTCATGTCATAATCCATCAAGTTGGGAAGTGCACACACATATGAGAAATAAAATTTATATCACGTATTGGAAATTGTGAAACGCAGAAATCATAATTCAATGTTATGTTTGCATCATTTCAATGAAATACTTAATAATTTGATTTCTTTCTTCAATTCAAATATTTTATATGTTTGTTGGATCTTTCGTCTTCTTCAATTGGGGTATACCTTTAGACATATTAATAATATTGTATTGATTCCATACGTTGCTGACGGCTACCACACACAATAAGTCAACAGTATTGAAATAATATCGATGTAAAGCAGCAATATTAAATTATGCTCATTCAAAACATTCTACCAATTTAATCAATTCGATCCAAAATCAAAAAAAAAAAATACAATCAGTTGACGTACAATGTACTCGTATATTTATGGCAACGGGAATAAATCGTTATAAGAGATTAAATCAATCAACAAATAAATCGTTTTTTATTTGAATTGAGCCAATTTTAAATTGATCCACATTGTAATATTGAAAATGAAAAAAAAATTGTATTTTTTGGGGGAACCAGTGAAACTGATGGTTTAACATAGAACATTGAATTTATTCGAATTGAAGAACAAAAGGAATATTGAGAATTATACTCCAAAATATTCCATCATAACCAGCGGATGAAGTAAATGTGTGGATTTATACTAAAGTGGCATTGGACTAATTTACCTGAAATACAGAGAATTAAGTTGTTGTAGTGATTGACTAGTTTCCGATAGATTGATAAATAAAAAAAAATAGTGGAATTAACAATATCGCGGACGTGTCTATTTATCCAATTAAATGGTATTGAATGGGTTCATGTGTTTCATGACGTTAAATACAATTGATTCTCTTATCTCTCTCTCACTCGCAATTTGAATGTACGATTTAAAAGCTCTAGAATAATTCAGTTTAACCGGATGATAAGTGTTTGTTGGAAGTGTCATTGATATAACCGTGGATTTCTAAGAATTAAACGGAAAAATTTTTTGTCTTTTTATGACTGTTTGAATACCTTGCAACTTTAAAGGTAATTTTTCACAATATATTAATGATGAAATATGTGTTACCTCTTTATCTAATCTAGTCGTTGAATTTACTGGTATAGGAATTCACTATATCTACCCGATAATGTTCTTCTTTATTTCCAATACACAGTGCATACAAATGTGTATGCCAATGAGCTCATATCATTAAAGCAAATGATAAATTAACTTATTCGTTTAGTCACACCGCAAATATAAAAAAAAAATCGAAACTAGCACCGTATCCACGGTATATGAAATAACACAAAAGCTATCATTATTTAGCTTTTAAGTCACATTGGTCGGTTCTAAGAAGATGTTTTAGCCATATACACAAAACGATTCAGTTAACAAATGAATATCATATTTTTTCGTTGGGGTTTATAATTTTAAAAACATTAAGACTTTTTGGCAAATAATTTTGTTGTTGTTGGGCATGTGTTAACAGCAAAGTATAAAATAAAAGCGAAAAACTGAAGCATTTCAATTAGACAGTAAAACGAGAGAATTAACATATTATTCACAAATGGTATTTGACTACCAACAAGACACACTGGGCTACAAATTATGGTACATTGAATCGTCTCATGTGTGGATTCAAGTGTTTTTATTTTTATTTTTAACAAAATAGCAAATTATGTAAATACTGTGGCTAAACTAAACTCTTCACACATGGAAATTAATGTTGCGAATCATCGTTAATGGACATTTTAAATGGGGTTTTTGTTTTTGCTTTGTGTCTTGTCAAGAGATCCACATTTACGGGAATGCATTCAAATATTTCAATAAGAGAGAGGAAGATGCCATAGTTGATCAATGAGAAGACACTAAGATAATTTATAGTTTCTTAAATAACAAAAGCTAATTTTTTGTTTTCAATATTTGCGATGATGTAAAACGAGGAATAAATTAAAAACACTGACATCACATTATTTTAGTTTTATGATTAACGAAGAAAAAAAAAATATCGAGAAAATTTATTGCTTTTAAATATTAGTTTTGGTGAATAAACGGTTTGGTGATGCATTTAATTAGTTTTGGTTTTATTATTCGGTTTGCATATATAATGTTAGATATGAAGTGTTCTCACCATCTCAAGGATTACACGATAATATTTTTTGAATTGTTTAATAAAACATTAACTCATATATAAAATATAAACCAAATCGAATGTACATTTAATACCAGAAGTTTTACCTATTTGGAACGGTTGGTCTTTGAATTATTTAGTACTGAGTACAAAAGTTAATTATATGGCATAATATGGAATTGTATGCATATTAAAGAATTCGTTTTTTGAATGTCATATTATTAATCACGTTATGCATAATAGAAGTACAAAGAGTACAGTAATGACTCGTTTTATGAGTGACCACTAATGTTTCATGAAATATATTACTGATGAATTTTATGAATTTTTAGCAAATTCAACTAAAAAATGGCAAAATTAAATAAATTGTTAGTTGTCCACAACAGTGAAATATAAATATTTAGAATATTTGGGTATATGAAACAAGTAGAAAATGAAAAGTAATTTAAAACGGAAAGTATAACAATGAATGATGATATCAATCTGATGTGTGATTATTATTGGAATTAAATTTCGTTTCCATAAAAATTGATTGAAGTATTTTAATTGATATGTGAAGTTGGTTAGTCATTAAATGTATTGAACAACTGGAGACAAAGATTTTGAATGGCACCCGTGTTGATTGATAATATGTACGGAATAGCAGTGTACACCATGATTGAGAATCCATTTATGCTGATGAATACTTAATATTTGAAATTATTTACATACGGCAGCATAATAATTAAGAGTGTGTAGCATAAACATTGAATGAAATATAAATAACAGAATTCTGTTCTTTCTTTTATTTCATTCAAAATATTATATTTTACTTATAATGTTGGGGTTGGCTTCTGCAATTGTGTTACTCAAACCAATCAATATTGAAATAATATACAAATCACTTTGTTTTAGAACTAAAGTGCATTCAAATTGATCATAAAAATATTCACAATTTTTATTTGTTTCTTTTCATTCTTTCATTGATATTATCGTCAATGTATAAAGTGAGTTTATATGTTACGGTTTATTGATGGGCTTCTGTTTGGAATTGAACGTATAGTTAGTATGACTTTGCGAGAAAGAAAAACTAACTATAATCAGGACGGGAGGAATAAAAAAATGTATTGAATGTATTTTATTTTGTAGTTGAACCACAGAAAAATAAACAGAAGGGTTTCTCTGTTAGGTTCCGTTAAACAACGACGAGTGAAAGAAAACAAGAAAACAAATAAAAATGAACCTACCACCTCTTCATTATGGAAACATGCGGTAGTTTGGAACCAATTCATAATGTATTTTGCATATGCGTTTACCATTGTGTTCTGGGTCCTATTGTGTTGTATGCTACGGTGGAAAACCCAAATCAATAAAACATTAAATCGGAGTTTTTATAGTCAAAAAATACTAGCTGCGTTCAATGTTAGTGTTCATTGGGTGCTGTGTGGAGGGGGTGAGGGAGTATATATTTTATATTCATTTTAGATACGGTTAATATCATTTGTGTCAGGTGGTTGGAGGATAGTGTATTTTAGTTTTCTCTCTGATAGTTAATTCACAATCATACCGAAAACATTTTTAACTAATTTAAACATATTTGAGTTTTAATGAATTTATACTTTCAACACGGGTGAGGGTTGTTAGTGTATTGAATATGACTCCCAATATAATGAAGTTGAAAGTTATGAATTTTATGCTATAGTAAAAGCTAAACATAATGAATCTAATTAAGAATTGAACATAATATTGTTTCAAAGTTTCGGTAAAATTTTATAACTTTTTAATGTGCCCACCTACTCCTTCTGCTATTCATGATTGTGTGAGATATCAAATAGTGTTTATGGGAAATGAAAACGACACAGTAATGTACTTGATAAAGAGATTTAAAAGTATTGGGAAGAGCTGAACGGGCTGATGTAACAAAGACCAGATAATTACTTTATGTGGTTAAAGTTTCTATAGATTGTTGTTGGCTGTTTTTTTTTTTAATTTTTGGACAAAATGGAAATAAAATCAACAGAGAATGAAGAAAAATGAAACTTTTCTTGAGTAAAAATAGATATATTCGGTATTTAATGTTCTGATAACAATTTTTGTAAAACTGATATTCGTAATAGAAGTTACAAAAAGAGGTGATGTAGCCGTTTATGAGTATAGAAAAACTATGAATGAATTCCTTTATTGAATACAAAACAAATATCGAATTCATTCCATTATGATATTGAACTTTAATTGACTAATGTTTAATGGGAGTGTAATCGTTTATTTAAATTTTCGGAAAAGTAATAACGTAAATGCAATTGTTGTTAATTGGAATACAATTTTATATCGTTGTCTGAATGGTACAATTGCGATAAAAACAACTACTTAGCGGCATGAGAAAAACCATTAAAATTTAAATGGATAGAATAGATAATATCCATGATATCACCTTTAATGTATGTGTTATTTAAACTGGCTGTTAATAATCTATTGGTTAATTAAGATCAATAGTGTACAATTATTCATTGCATAAAACAGCACTACTATGCGAAATTGCAAAGTGCATTATTCGAAAGAACATTCCATTGGATTGTTAAAAGAAAACGAATTGATAATAATCAGTCGCCGATATTTGTATTAAATGAGGTCAGTGAGCGATAATAAATTTATTAGACGACTGTGTCGATTCATATCGTTTATTTGCTTGTTTTATTGTTGTAGCAAAGTTGATTCAGTTCATATGAAAAAGGTGGCAATCGTAGTATTGACGATGTTTAACACTGTCCATTAATATCCCATGTGATTAATACAAATAATTTGATATCAATGAAATAATTGAAAGAGAATATTGTGGTACAGTTAATTTTATTCAAACATAATGGAATTTAACTGATAAAATTTCAACAAAATCCAAATCGCATTTATCGATTAATTGGTTTTAATTAAATTGGGTGAAATTGACAAAAAATTTTAATATAATGTTTTCTGAATGTTTTTAAATCAAATATTTATATGGCAAATTGTCCCCAATCTCTATACGATGTGTCATTATCTAAAATGTTTGAAATTGTCATCATCTAGTGCAAACAAATAGGAATAAAATGTATGGAAAAACCAATAGAGTGATAGTTGAAATGCCAATCAAGTTCAATTGAGGTCTCTAAACCGTACTCAAAGGCGAGAGACCATAGGACATTATAATTAGAATGTGTGTATTGACGTCAATATTTAAAATCGATATATGGTACTCTTTTTATTTGTGCTTTGTGAAAATTAATTCACCTGTAAAAAGCCAAAAAGTGTGTTTCATCAATTACAAAATGAATAAAAAACATTTTTTTTTCTCTCAATGTTCACTGAATGAATTTCGATGTAATATTATACAATTTACTCATTCACATATAGTAACGGGTAAATGGGAATACTCGTCAAAAGGTTAACGTGTTATCAGCTTATCGGTTTTCGTGTTTATGTTAAATATGCATAAAACATATACACACACGGGTGATTTTGTTTAGAAATTTGGTGTGAAGGTTCATCAAATCGAAAAATGTTTGCATGCTAATTTGGATGTAGAAGCTCTAGCTGCTATTCTACGTAGTGTGTTGGTTTAAATGGGAACCCAATTTTAATGTGATCGGTAACAATTGACGAATTAGGCATCAAATTCTCTCAGTTAAAAGTTCAATAGTTAGTTTTATGAGCCATGGAAACCTTTCACTGGAATTCATGCATAACAATCATATTGGATGGAATTTACTCTGTATCCATCCCTTCAATATTGCTTTTGATAGACATCAGCTCGTTTTCATCCTAGTGAGAAATGGTTGGGGGGGGGGGGGGGGGGG
>JXOR01000408.1:123609-329315 GCA_001014335.1 Coboldia fuscipes
AATTTCAAAAGAAATATTTTTTTTCTGGGAAAAACTACCCGCAAGACTTATTAAAGGTGATTCAGTTTTTTTTTCTTTGAAATACAAATACAAACTCTTTTCGGTGAATGAATTTTTCATTTCTTATTGTTGTTCAGAATTGATGAGGCCCCACCATTTCTCTTATGAAACTAATGGATTCGTTCTTCTCCTTAATGGCTAATTCATAGTGCATCATTGCGAAAGAAAAAAAAAATAACAGAAACGGAAGAGGAATCTTTGCCGATAAGAGGGATAAATCGATTTTGGTGAATGCGGATGAGAAACGTAAGGAGGTGACACTGAACCCCCACATACATAAGCATCCTTTAGAATGGTGATGGTACCAATTGTTAGATACAGTAGCGCATCTGTAATGTGTGTATTATGGGCCATTTTCCATAAAATATTTTCCCAACTGAGTCACTTGAAACCCGATAAACCAACCCAAATAATACAAAAGAAATAGGGGATCTACGTGCCCTGGATATTAAAGAGAAAGAAAAAAAATTGCCATAAAGTAAATGATGGAAAATCGTGTTCAAACAGATACCGGGCTGGAAGCATTACACAGTAAAAAGTGAAAGGCAACTACAATATAAATTCAGTACTGAACAAATAGTACAAAATATAAAAGAATACACTAAATAAGAACATCGATTTTATATGAATCAAAAATTATAATCGAATTACTTTGGAAAGAAAAGAAATTGTTTTATAAAAAGAAATTTATTAATCGAAGAAAATTCATTAAATTAAATACTTCTGCTGGTATTTACTGAGAAGAAAATTTTCATCAAATGAGAAAAATCTTTAAATTTCCACGGAATATGTTATTACATGAGTAAGAATGGTATGCTATTTATCATATTACGGTCGTTGTTTGACGTGGAAAATTCTAATATTTTCCATCTATTTTGTTTCATTCCACGAAATATAAAATATGTTTATCGTCTGTTTACCTTTTTATCGTTCTTTAACTAATTTCCTATAATATAAAAGAGATAATGAAGGTAAAATTTGGTACTCAACGGTTTGAAAGTGACGTTGGGTAAAGCTTCAATTGAGAAGAAGAAGGGCTTTTTTCTTTAAAGAAAAATGTTTGTTGACAAATACACTTTTCTATAAACCGTTTTACACAAAACAAAAGAAACTTTGTTTTTTGTAGCTAACAGCGAAACAGTATCAATGGTATTAGAAAAGCACCTGTACATTTCATTTTAGATTTCATTGAAAACCAAAAATGAAAATCTAAAATGTATAACTGAGGGGAAAAATAATAAAAAATATTGCGTCTTTGATAGAACTGAATTATGCCTAGAAGGTATAAAAATCGGTATGACTTGAATGGTTTTTTCATTACCCGAATGTAAATGATATGCCCACCTTTTTATTTACCTTTTTGAATACAACAAAAATCTGTAATTTTTTTTTCATCGTTCGTCTAAAATAAATCTTCTGTTTTTTAACTTTTGCTTATAAATAATTTTATCCATTGAAATGTTTTGATATAAAAAGAAAGAAAAAAAAAAATTAAATAAATGTTTTTGTTGTTAAGTTGGTTTTTTTGCTTTATCAGTAGCTTTCCTTTCTGGTGCTCTTTGAGAAAGACATAGATAAGTGCAGAAGCACACCATTGATTTCGATCAATGTTATGTGAAGAATATTAGTCAGTAGGTTGGCGTTGTTACTATATACACTGATGCTCTCTGGTTGTTTATATATTCCTTTGGATTGAATACGATAAGTTGAAGAAACAAGACTTCTTAAGAGTCAATTTATTTCCATATTACATATTTTTGACATTAAGCAAAAAGATAAGGATGAAAAGAAGAGAAAAAAAAATTTGTTGTTTATCTTTTTATGTTAAACTGGTGGTGCTCTCCATACTTTGTACATCTATCATGGTTGTTGATCTCGTTGAAAGAATATGTACCTTTGTACCATCAATAAAAACAGATTACACAAGTTGAAGAAAAAAGAAAACTGTTTAATTCTATGCGATGTTTTATACATTTTATTCAATATTTTCTATTACGGTTTTATGCTTGTAAAGTGTACGTAGATTGTAATATGTGAGAGCATAAATGGGATAAAATTAAAATGAGAAATCTTGATAAGTAAAGATGAACCCATTAATGGGGCGCGATCGGGTAAACTTAATATAGAATTCCAAGTTTATTGGCATAAAGAACACGACCGATTTAAGGTAACACTGTAGTGTCAAACTTACAGACGTGAGATGAAGAATAAAGTGAATGATGATAGAAGATAATTTAATAGAATACCGCCAACAGTCTTAGTTCTTTTGGTATTCTCTAGTGTCTATTCGGGTTATTTTTTTTTTTGCGAACAAGTGAAGAATGATGTGTGCATTTGATGGATTTCAACATAAAATCTTATGTATATGGAATTTAATATGCAATGGAGCCGACAAAAGCACAGAAAGCAATAATAATCTTTAAATTGATATGAAAAATCATACAGTTGGTAATTCTATAATCATCATAACATCATCAGGGATCTCTTATATTGCTGTATTGCTTCTTATTTTCTTTATTGTGTTCAAATCATAAAAATCGAACGTCACTACCAACTAACATAATTTTTTTTTTCTTATAAAAACCGCCAACGGATCTCATTGAAGGTATAACAGAGAATAACCAAAGATTGTTTAAATCGATATTATAACATCACATTTAATTTAATTCAATTTAAGTTAAACCGTTTTTTTTCTTCGTCTGGCTTGCTTTAATATCTCATTTCATATGTATTCATTTGATAATAACAAGACATAACAATTTATGTTTTCATTTTTTTTTTGTTTATTATGCGAGTCAATTGATGAAGAAGTGGCGAATAATGCTGTTGTATATTTAATTCTATAGAATCTGTAAATTGTATGGTGTCTTAAGTCTATTGCTAGCAACTACACATTCAATTATGAATTGTACATGAAAAGAAAATATGAACATTTAATGGATTCATTTCACTGAAAAATTTCATTTCCTTTAAATTGTGTAATTGTCTATTATATTATGGCATCAAGAATAGAAGTATAATTTCTTTCTATATAATTTTTCTCTATTACTTTGTAGACAATTTTTCTTTATGAAATACAATTTTAAAATTGCTGCACTTTGATTATAACATTTTTTGTTTTGTGAAGTGCATTGCAATGAATTTATTAAGAAAATGAGATTTGTAAACGATACATATTTAAATGCATTACAAGTTTTTATTTATTTTTTCCGTTTCTTTCTCATACATTTTATGTTTCGCACTAAAGTAGAATTAAATGAGAAATGAATTAAAAAGAATCTTCTCTTCTCTATCTCGATGTGATTATAACATGGAATATTCATTTACTTAACGATATATAAGAACCGTGTAATTATAAAACCATTCAATTGATGGTTATTTAAATTTGCACGTTAAATTAAGTAAAATAGAAAGGAGAATTCAAACCATTGAATCGTTATTGCCTTTTGTTGATTAAGGCCTTGAATATTAGCAATAGTCCAGGGCCAACAACATTGTTGGATTAACAGCCAAGAAGGGACTCTAAATGTTCATTAAAACTGATAATAGATTTCGTCTGTATGTAAATCAGGGAGACAATTATTGAACCACTGGATTCAATGGAAACTAATTAAAATATTCTGTAAAACAACAAACGATGAAACTTCCCTTATACTAAATGGCAAGTGATTTTTTTACTGGAAAATATGAACCCTAATCAGATGATGGGCAATCTATTAATTATGCCTCTCGTATAATTTGAATGTCTTAAGGAGGAAAATCCTGTTTTATGTAAATTTATTAGAACAATTCATCATTGTCAGATCGTTAAAATCTAGACATTATTTTACATTGCGAACCTCAACTTGATATATATTTATGCAATAGAAAATAAGGAAGAGAAAGAATAGCATAAAATTGGTTAAGAAAAAAATTGCAATGCAATTAGTTTGGTCTCTTCTAAAATAATTATTTATTTACACCAAATTGTAAATGGTATACCAAACAACAACAATGGTATGGTTAAGTTATTTGCTTAGGCTAGGCTTCACTATTAATGTTAATTTGTAAGAAGTGTACAGTATGTAAAAATTCAAATATCATGGCAATTGCATAAAATTATGTTTTATTATTAGACGGTTTTCGATTACCATTTTTTTTTGCTATTTCTTTTATGTTTGACTTGGTCACATTGTATAGTTGGAATAGTAAATAAATCTTAAAGGTCTTAAGTCTATGCCATTCTAATTATCAAGTGCATTTTTGAAGGCACAACTGAAGCAGCCTGAATGTAAAGAAACGGATTTTGTTAATTTTTTTTTTCTTTCTTAAATCGTAATCTCAACCTGTTCCAGTCGACATCTGGTGAAACGGGTTATGAAATGCAATTGGCATTATTTAGTTGAATTTTTTATTTTCGATGTCTTCTATAGATGTTACGGTATGATTTTATAGTTATGGGCAAAAGTATACGGCAACTGAAAATGAATTGTATAAGATGATGCGGTATTCATTAATAAATTTAAAATTAAAAGTACATATTGAATGAACTTTGGATATTAATTTATTTCTTTACTTTGTGCCTTGACACCGGTGCAGTTGCGGTTGAAATAGAAATTCAATGGAGTGAGTCGAACCAATTGACTGCAATTCTTTCGCATAAATCTAATTACAATAAAATTCTGTTTTTAATTTTTGTTCGTTTAATGACACTTTTATATGAATGCCGTTGCGTACATCCGATCTCCAATAACAAAAATCGTTTAAAATACAATTACCAGTCCCTTGTGTAGACATAAATTAAGAATTATTGTGGAAAAAAAAAAATTGTTATTAAAAACAACAACAGGTAAATCAAAAAGCAGAGCCTCCAGACATTTTATTAAGATGTTATAAATTTAACCAGAACAACTCTGTTTGATGTTGGAATTTTATTTTCATTTTTGCGAATATAAAGAGCGCCAGACCACATTTAAACTATACAATCGTTTATGTATGAATTCAGTACTTGGTTTATTAAGTATTTCATATTATCATCCACACTGAATTAATAGAGTACACACTTCAAACACGTATTTTAAATTACATTGCACACTTGATTTGAATAACGAAGAAAAGCACAATTATACTGAAATTGGTGAATGGAATCCATCAAATGTCGTATCTCATGGGGATTTTAATGGATTTTGTTTTTATATTTATTGTATCGCAAAAAAAATGCAGTATGTTATTTGAACTGTATGGCTGTTATGCTGAAGAAAAAGTTATGTAATTAAAAGTGCATATCTATTGCATATTTTTTACCATATTCGTATTGCAATTAATCAAATTGCTCTTATAAATTTATTCTCTTTATAAAAAAAAAAGTGCCTCAACTATCTTTTTGTTTATAAATTCGATGGTCGTTTATTTGAATTATTTGATGTATTTCGCGTGAACAATATGGCACTATTCTAATAGAACTTTTATTTTTGCAATTCACGCATTGAATCTGCTGCATTCAATTTGATTCTTTATACGGTTTTCGGTTTACATTGAGTTTTATATGTTAACGATTTTAGGCCTTTATGCTTTTGTCTGACGATAAACCATTGTGTTGTTAAAATAAACACTTGCATGCATGCAGAACGATGATGATGATCTGTATTAAGTGAGGACACTATGGAGTGAATACTGAAAAAGAAGTGAGAAACATGATTTACATAAACTACCATCTGATTTAAATTGATTCAATGACCATCCATTTAGATGGGCCAAGCAGAATGTTGTGAATGCAGGAAACAAAAACTTAACCAATTATGAACATGGATTTTGTTAGTCTCGTGTGTATATGTTGAGTTTAGTTAGATGACTGAAAAACTTCTTGTGAACGATATGTTTTTGATGTTATGAAATTCATCCGTATATTCCATGGAAATTATGAACTAGAAAATAGAATTTCATGAACTAAAATTAACCATCCGTACGTGTCATTTTGATTTTTTTTGTGATTCCAGTAGGTACTGAACCAATCGAGAGTTTTTATTTTTGATTTTAATAAAGACACGCGTTTTATGCGACATCACAATTTAGTTAAATCATTCCAAATGGGATAATGTTCGACATTTCACTATTAGAATATGATTTTTATGAAAACAGGAAAACGAATTTCACTGTTTAGCTTCTGGCCAGATTTGAAATGTTCATGGAAATTCAATTTGTGTGATAGAGTTTGTTGCAAGTGGATTGCATTGACTATAAATGGAAATAAAAAATAAATTTCGGTGAATTAACATGAGAAAAACAAGAATTTTCAATTTTTGATAGAAAACTTTTATGTTCACCACACCCCAAAATGAAAATGGTTCTATAGTCCTGAAATTGAATGAAAATCAGTGAACAGTTTTTCCTAAAGAAAATTTATGTTTTTGCCAACCAGACGAATAGGAAACGGGGTACATCAGTTTTATTAAATTGAATACAAAACCAAATAATATAAAGGAAAAGATGGTCTAGTTTAGCCTACAGATTACTGATTGCAATGTGTTTGTATGAAAATATTTCCGGGGATTTTATTTCTATGAAATTTACGTTTTGAAGAAACGTGTAGGAATGATTCTGAGAAGGATTTGATTTATTTATTCGTGTTCAAAAAAGACAATGGTCAGCTAACCTCATATTGTTTTTGACATAAAATTGTACCAACTACCCAACTGTTTATATTCCCAATGAATTGAAAATACCTACAAACGGAAAAACATGGCATAAAATAATAAACAAATCAGTGAAACTGATATAGAAATATATTCCTGGAAAAATAAAACAAAAACGAAAAAGAAAATCATTTGAATTATAAACAAAGTTTGGAAGTGGAAAATCACTGCTAATAACTAGAAAATTTCCTAGGTGACAGAATTGCAGCAAATTTATTTGGATTTAACCAAACCGACAAACATGTTGTGAACTTTTCTAGGAAAATGAAACTGTTTTTTGGTTATACATACAGATTAAATGGAATTTTCATCAAAAAAATTAAACAGCTTTTTATTAATCAAATTTCTATATTTATATTAAATACTAAGCACTTCGTTGAATCAACGAACATTTTCTTTTTAACTGGGGGTGTTGCTACCAACGTGGTCAAGTCAGTATTACCCAGCAATCATGGAACGAAAATCCGAAAGAAAAAACAAATTTTTGGAAAATTGTTGCCACACAAGCCTCCAAAAAGTATTTAATGTTTAATGGATTTTCCTCCTAAATAACTTTTCTATTACTTTTGGCCCATCTCAATGTTCAACTTTTTATTTTTTGCAATCTCTTGGTCACTGGTATCCCGTAGTGTTGCCAAATTCATCTTGATATGGATTCAGAGAGAAAATTTTTATATGAATTACGACGGCTAACAATTTTGGGGTTAACGCTGGCCTCGAAGCATAAATTATGTTTGGTAAAAGTGTTATACAACTACACGGAACAGCAACATTTTATATCATTTTCGAGTAAATTCATTCAAGTTGCCCCGTAACGTTGTTAATTAAACTGAAAAACTGTAACGGGCAACAAAATTGAATGAAAAACGGAAATTAGGAAAATCCTAAATTTACAACTCTTATCATCGTACAATGAATTGAAAATTTATGTTTCGTGGTTTTCTATAGACTGTATTTTACCCGTCATGTTGCTTTTTCTATTTTTGTAGGTGCATCATTTAGGCAAATTTTTCATATTTTCTCTTTTTATTTAATTTGCAGATTCTAAACGGATTTAATGGAATACAACTATGACGGATTCGATGGTTGAATAAGGAACCTACCAGAATATTATCAAGAAATAAAATTCTATTCGTTTATACTTCAAATCAAGGTAAGATTTTCCCTTTTTATTCGTTATTCATATTTTCATAAATACCTCATACATTGGTAACTGCTTTGGATCCAATATCTTTTTTGGAGACCATTATCTTTGCCCTTAAGGTAAAACGAATAAAGAACAAGAAAAAAGTAGCTATAATGGATGGATGAGATTTTCACAATGTCCCACTCGCCTAATGGTAATCCCTTTGGTCACATCTAAATCCCTAAGTTTCTCTACTGTGCAATGATATCAATTCACTTTTCTGTCCTCAGATGTCTCTCAGTAACGTATATAAATGATGATATATAACGTTAGCCATTTCCTTAAATTAAGTTTAATGGTTTTTGGCCAACCAGAAGGTAACCTAACATAAGCCAACATCAAATATTCTCATACACAAACCAGAACTGTTGAATAAATGAACAACCACCCCGATTATTTTGTTCAGTTCTATCACCTCTGTAAGATTTATTTCATTCGTCTGTTTTGCAACATTGATGTCTTATTGACGAAATCATTTATCAGTTGATTGAAACAACGCCCTTCCTGTTTAGAAACCCACAAAAGAGAAACGGATAGCTTTGAAAGTATTATGAATGAAACATTAAAAAGCTACCGCTTAAATCAAATTTATCCAAAGAGTTAAGCTATCAAACTGAATCATTTTTATTATTTGGTTGATTCTTAATTCGTGCTTATCAATTTAATTTAAAGATTATTGTGTTCATTGTAAAATAGAGTCGATATTTTGTGTTTCTCATCATTCAGTTTCGAATAAATGATATGCCGTTTGTTATGTTTTCTATCCAATTATCAAATTCTATTACAAAATAAGACAAAGTCAAAATCGATTGGCCTTTTGATCACGGTTGACTATCCGGTTGGATATGCTATTTTAGAGCGCCAGCGGTAAAATACCCAAGATCAATTCAAATCTGTGTACCAAATCAGATGAAGAAGTTTATATATTACCAATGACTGTTACTAAATTCCGTATCGTCTTAAAGAAACGAAAAATACCAATTCGAACATAAACAAAAGGGAAACGAGAAAAATCAATTTAGAAAATCTTTGTGTCCATAAAACAAAACAAAAAAATGAATAAGAAACTTAAAGAATGACAATAACTCTTTAGATTTTCAAATCTTCAACTAAAACTTTTAAAATTGGATATTAAATGACAACACATTGAATTACTTGGTCTTTTGTAGACATTCGCAATTCAAATACAATTACGTTAATTGATAACAGTTTGAACATATCAATTGTTGAGATTGATCGGTAAATAGTGAAAGAAAAGAACAAGAATTAATATTCAGTGAACATTTTGTAAAAGTGATTGGCATTGAATAATGAATAATTATTCTTAAAATAATGAGTGAATTTGTTTGAATATTTTTTGTGAAAATAAAAGAAATCATTTCACAGAATAAGAGAAATGTAGTGATTTAAAAAAAAAAATGGAAAAAAAGAATCGTTAATAATTGGAAACAACTGATCACCTTTGGTAATCGAATGAATGTTTAGGTCAGAGCGCATTTGTTACTATCAATTCTTGAAGAGTATGAAGTCAATATAATCCCAACGCGTTATAGTATTCATTTGGATAATTTATTTTTATGTTTTACTCTGTCGGAAATATGTCAATAAAGAAATAATGAAACGAAATGAGAATCAAAGTGAAATAGAGATTCAAATGCCCCCATCGTTTTCTTAATATTAAGTTAAACTTAAAATTTAAATACTTTTAAAAATTATATTTATGTAAAAACATTTCAATGAGATTTGCTTAAGACAATAACAAGTTAAAATCAATTTATTTTCTGAAAATCTGTTTCCACTCTTATTTGAGTGAAGATGATTGAAATGTACAGAAGATTTTCAAGTTGTTTAATGAGCAGCGTCTTTTTGAACCGTATGCAATAGTACTATGTACTGAGTAAGAGCCAACTAGAATAATAAAATAAAAGAGTTATTCCATTAGGAAATGGGAACGATGAAGTGTATCGCATACACGAAAGAATATTAGATTTATTGAAGAAATGAAAAGTACAGCATATTTATTTCGAATGGAATTAATACAAAGAGATGGGGAGTCAGATCGTTCAACCATCTCATCAAGAACCAAAATGAATTGGTTGGCTGTCTCACATGATTTTCATTTCTTTTTCTTTTTGATTGTTGCTAAAAATTTACAATGAAAATCGCGTATAAGTTATTTGTATGTAAATATCAATTTTATAACCGATTTAGTCTAAACATTAATTGGTATCTGGGAAACACATTGCTTGCATAAATGTTATTCTATTCGATACACATTGGTTATTTTTTTTTAATGAAATAACTCTTGCCAAGAAGATAATGCTGACACAACAGACTTTAAACGATAAAAACACATGAAGATTATAAAAAAAAAAAAACAGAATCTAGGTAAACATTAAGAAAGAAATAAGAGATTTTCATGTTTTGTTAATTAAACGGTATTATGCTACCACATTCGTTATATTTTATACCAATCGCTACATGAATATGTGGTTTTCTTATCGGTTTGCTAAAATCTGTAAAAGAAACCGTATAACAGAAATCAATAAGTGAACTCAAGAGTTAAACAATTCAACATGAATTTAATGAAAATATTGAAATAATCTGTAATCATCTTTAAACTATCTTGGAATTAAAATCTTAACTTGAAGAAGTATGAGAGAGAGATAGAAAAGAGATTTTATAAATATGGAAGGAAATGTAAATAGTTTAAACAAAGTTGATCACCACATGCTGGTTAAGATATTAAATTTTATGTTGAATTTATGAAATTGATTTTCATATTTCGCAGTCATGCACTTCAATTTAATCTACCATTTGGGGGTATAAATTAAATCAAAATGTTTTTAAAATATTTAATAAAGAATCAACTACAAAATTCGATTGTAGAGAAGATTTTGATCATATGTACATTACTGTTCAATGGAAATTTATGCGAAACGTATTCAACATATTCTAGTAGTGTTTTAATAGTCCATATAAATACCAAATTTCAATGCTTTTTATGATTACTTCTATATGTTGGGCAATATTGGCTATAAATATAATTTGTACAATTGATAACGTATGCAATTGTTAATTCAAATGATTAATATATAATGCGACAGGCAAGTGGAATTAAATTGAATATGGAAAATTTCAAATATTCTTATCTAATTAAACTGATTCTATCATTTGCAGATATCCGTAGTACTCAAATACACAAATGAATTGAAAATTGGATTCATCGTTTATTCTAAAATTGCCCAGAGTTTGAAAATAAACTCAAACGAAATCATAATTAATTTAAATCATATTGACGTGGTATGATGTATATTCAAAATAAGTTATGATTAATGAATTGATTTATACCGTTTTGGTTAAAGTGTAAATCAATTGAGTTTGCGCAGCCACATATTTATTTTCATAGAGTCATAATAGTTGATTTCTTTACTTTTCAAATTAATGTTCAATAACATCAATGGCAAGTGATTTGAGAAGAAGCATTACACAAAAGTAAATTTTTAAGTAATTCCGATGGATGGGTGAAAATTTTTGAATGATTCTGTATCTTTGTACTGAAAGAAAACGGTAATCTTAAATGAACTGAACGTAATACAGACTTACACGCTGGTAATAATGGATTGCATTGTAATAAATTAAATGGAAAGCTTTTGGTCTCACACTCTTTGTACATAGTAAAATTGTTTAACATGTTTCACAGCATAATTTTATTATGTATAGTGTGTTTTATGTTTTAAACTTCTTTATTTTGTTTTTTTTTTTTTGGTTGTTCGACCCACTAATGTGTTTTCACATAATAAATAGAGAAGACCAACAACAATTTTAAGTTGGATGCAAATAATTTATATTAAATATCATAATTGGAATGTTATGTTTTCTGTTTTCTTTTCAAGATCACTAGTGATATTTATGTTCACTGAAATTCACAGCATATTATTAAATTAAATTACTGGAATTAACTAATTTGGTGAAACATCATGAGGTGAAAGAAAATTTCCAATTCATTGCCATTGTGTATTAGATTACTTAAACAGTGAAAATGGTTGATCATTAATTGAATTGCCGTGTCTAATGGGATTATTAAAATCAATTCGATACTCTATACATTTGATATTGGGCATCTCATCTTACGCTGTAGCAGATTAATTTATGATCTAATTCCATTGAGACTAAATACTAAATCGATATCAATTGGCCACCCAGTGACCTTTTTGTCCCATTTTCATTGGAATATGTTATTTAGGTGGCAATTAATATGATAAAATTATCAAGTTACAATTGGAAATGAAAATTGAGCTTTTTTTAGGAAAAGACAATTTGAGGAAGTCACTTGTATTCTATCGTGATGGATGTCTGAAGTGCAAGTGAATATCAGCGAATTTTGACAAGTCATTCAAGGGAATATCACTTTCAATATTTCATGTTTGAATGAAAATGAGAAATCATAATGTTATGCCATTCAACTAATAAGACGCATCGTAATGAGTCAAGAGACATATGACAGTGCGGTTGAATGTGTGTCAACCAAATATTTGAAACAATGAAATACCATTTAATTTAGACAGTAATTTTCATATAAAATTACATTGGGAATCTTTGTATTTATAGTTAAATTGACAATATTTCATTGTTGCTGATTATTTCCGTTTTATATTTTCTGGAGAAAGAATGATTAAATGAAAGTTTTATCATTACAATGAAGTGTTTCCTTTTCATGATTACTATACAGTTGTTCTGTCATCATAAGTTAATCGCGTTGCTATTAAAAATAATAAATTTTGACAAAATATTTAATGGAAAATTAGGCTAATTTGATGAAAACGGCAAAGTCTGTACACTCAAACAAATTTCTTTGAGAAATACGAAGCAGTTGAGTGTGCAGTACAAATAATATCCTCAACAATTTACTTTCTTCATAAATAATAGGTTCCATTTGATTGTACATCAAGAGCTGTTCTTAGTACTCTTATGGCTTTTTTATAATAATAGAGCTGACGATAATCAATAAAACCCATTGAGTATTTATTTATAAGTTTCTTCCACATTTGAAATGACTGCGAATATAAAGCTAATATTCTATGAGGACAAAGAAATACTGAAATGCTTTCATTTATTAAACTCTCGTAATGAAAATACCCATATAATAAGAGTTATAGTCAAAATGATCATAAAATTTGTTCATAATTGTGGTTCGAAAAATACAACAGAGCTGTACTCAATTATTCGCTTTCAATAGAGAATTGAAAACCGTAAAGAAGTTGTTGAAATTCATCTCACCTGAATGATGAACATAAAAAATAATTTAAATTGCAGTTATAAGCAATTGTGCACGTATTAATAGATGGCAAAAAACCACTTAGTTTCTTCTACTTAATGTCAACGTATTTCATTTGAAACACAACCACAATCAAAATGAAATCCGTTTTTGGTTATCATTGATATAAAATTGATAGTAAAGCAGCTATAAAGTGAACGTTCAGTATTATTAAAAACTAATAATTTACCATAAAGTTATTATGGGGTTTTCTTATAACAAATTGTTACATTCAAGAGGTCAACAGGTCACCGAGCTAACATAGCGCCCGCATACATTATGAATGTGGCACATACAACAGTGCATATCAAACAAAAATCAATTTTGATTTTCAAGTCACTATAATTATTTGATTTGGATGAATTAAAGATTGAGTTATTCGGAACGAAAATTGAAAGAAATGAGAACACCCGGTACAACATGATTAACATAAATAAGGGCTTTGGATTTAAGATAGTTATTCTGCTGTCATAAAATGGATTGCTTGAAAATATTGTATTATTTCTAGTGAAACTTAGTTATTTCATGATGTTTCAATTTGCTCAGCATTTAGCGTTAATTAAGAACTACAGGTGAATTGGTGTCAGATTTCAATTACTACGTTATACAAGTGAATCTACAACTGAACGATATTCAAATAGAATCAATAGAGTTCATTTAGTGTTATCGTAAACATATTTTCACAGTATAAAGTCAGCACGACGCGACATAATGTTCTTAAAAACAATGGAATTTCATTATAATCAAGGTGTTTCACATAATAATTATCGGCGTTTCAACGATTATGTTAATTAACCTCTAACATTTTAGATCAGGGCCACCATCGTTTTATATTTTTACCTTTGCTGTTTACCGATACAAGACATTCGTTTTCGCGTATCTAGATTACCTTTAGTCACCATTCTTCCAGTTGATGAAGCTAAAGTAACAGAAATTCTTAATGAAAATTCCACTGAAATTAAAGTTGCATAAGACTTGGTGGAACTTTGTGTTTTTTTAACATAATTCCATGGAAATGTCATCGTACAAAAGTGACCTGTACATCAACATTATTTGTATTATTGTTGAAAGTCCAGAAACTATAATTTGTTTCACAACAGTAAATCGTTTTGCGGTAGAACTTAATACGCCACTACTTCTTTTTTATTGTTATTTGTTTTATGGCTTAACTTTATATTCGGTTTGGTTTTAAATGGTTTACTTGGTTATGACTCTTCATTTTACGGTAACCCCGGCTTAATCTCGTTTGTTTTATAAAATTCTCAATGGTTTTCTTAGCTATTTTACCTTTTTATTTCTTGTTCATAAGTTTATTATTGTTCATACTTTGACTTGAAGTTAGGAGAACACGACAGTACTTTTTTTTGTTAGATAAAAGAAAAATTCTGAAAGTAACTGAACGTCGCGAAAACTTTTGAGTTTGGTTAATAATTGTGGCTAGTTTACTCTGAGGGTTTTTTTTGTAATTACAGTATTTGATATGATGAGGTTACTTCATTACAAAAAGACTTGAATAGGAAACAATCGTATTCAATTTGTGACCACTTTATAATTGGAGAATTTTCTAGTTTCAATAGATCGGGTGTTATCATAAGTCACGCAATCATTAAATTTATGAACAGTATAATTTGGAGTCATATAACAAATACCTGATACATAATTTACACCTATTTCTTCTATAGATCATAGAATATCGTGTATTTTGAACACATTGTAAGACCATTTCAACTGAAATATTAACTATAAAAGTTTATTAAATGAAGTAAAAGTTTGTCTGTGTTACGTTTTGTTCACCTGAATGCAGTGCATTGATGGTGAATTCCAATGACTGAAACTCATTCCAAAGTAAAGATTTCAATCAGTTTAGAGTAAAAATTAAAAGCGAAAAAGCACAAGAGAAAAGGGATGAATATATTCATTATTATTTGACTGATTTTATTAAGTGATGACAAGTTGTGGGTCCAGCCCAGTCAAATAATAAATACGGTTTTAGTTAACATATCTTATGTATTCATATTTTGTTTTGCCATAAGATTGATGATAAGTACGTGCCAAGACTTTAATGTTTTATTTATTCTTTATTTCATCGTTTTTATTCTTTGAATGAGTTTTGGTATTTTAAATGAAACAGTGAAGTTAAGGAAAATTAATTTGATGCATTATCTCTCAGTATTATAAATGATAAGCATCTCATCATAAAAGTGAAACTATAATGAATTCTTGTTATTATTACATCGTATTCAGTTCAGATTGAATTACCTTTTTTAGTTGGTGGTAATTCCATTTGAATATTATAGTGGATAGTGTGTTTTATTTGAATATAAATATCGACAAGAAGTTATTGTATTCGTTCATAATAAATAAATTAATTGGAAATGTAGAATTATTTGAATTTGATAATACACAAATGTAATTGAATATTCATATTTGTTATCTTAACCGTTGTGCATTGAATAGTGAATTTACACTTGTGTGCATCTATCAAAATAACATTATCACTTTGTTTTCAGTGCATTACTATCGATGAAGCTTTATTGATTGCAAATTTAAGTAAAAATTGCACAGAACACGTTTATCATTGCAATAGGAAAATGTGTTAAAGATCCCATCAAATCTAGTGTATTAGCCATTAGACCACCAATAACGTAACATTATGTTTTCATACTTCTAAGTATTCAAGTGAAATGAGGATTTTATATTTATTAATCGTTGAATATTCAAACTTTTTCATATAAAATGGACTAAATTTGAAATGTTTTTATTATCCTCGAGTTTCCCATTGATTCCATTTTATATAAAAGCTCTTTATTGTATAATGAACCTGGAAAAGTTGTTATATTAGTAGTCTCTTTTATACGTTGTGTGGCCTATATAACATTTATAATTAGCATCGTTTTGTAGATAAATTATAAAAAAAAGAAGCTCATTTCATTCGTATTTATTTCCTTATCTCAGCTTCCATTCAAACTGTATAAAATTTTCATTAAAATTGCGTAGAATAGGGAATATATTATTTTATCATACATTTGGTAAACATAAATTACTCATTTTCATAAAATGTTCGCAAATTTATTTTATTTTATACCAAACAACAGAAAAGAATTGGGTCAAATAACATAAAATGGTTGCTATTTCCACTGTTATTTCACTAATAAAATGAAAACAAAACGCAAATACATAAAATTATGGTTTTTAAAAACATTTGAAATAAGAGAGTGCTCGTACATTTTGTGGTTAAAGCATAGAACAGATAAATTTTCCCACGTGCATTAAATAAAATTGTTGATTTAAAATTTATGTTTTACGTTGATATCTCTCACTTTTCATGTGTCAGTTGAAAGATTGAAAGGTTATGGCCCATTTCCACATACCAAGATAACGATTTTATATTTTCCATTGCAAAATAGATTTTTCTTTCTTTGCTTCTTTACCATTTCTGTAATTTCGAGCACATTCAATCAATTGGTTAAAACTGAATTAAAAAAGAAACTATTGATTTTCATATAGTTCTTGAGGGAATATCACGACAATGATAACTTCTTCATTAAATGAACAACCAAATCTATAGACAATTCAAAATTGTATTGTTTAAATACATGAAATACCAATAAATTGAACATCCATCTAATTCATATTTGAGTGACCTGAAAAATCCAAATATTAAACAAGAAAACAATAAAAAAAACGATTTTTGATGAAAATTTTCCCATCTGATACGGTGTACTAACTTGTTTAATTGCATTGGAATACAACAGTGTATGAAATTGCATGGGTATTCGGTGAACCATTAAAATAAACATGAAATTTACCTTCGATTGCAAAAACAAAAAAACAAAAATATTTAACCAGAATTACAAATAACAAATACAACCCGTCACTAGGCAGAAGTCGTGTGTATGGAATTTTATCCTTCTTATTTTGAATTGTTATAGTTTACAATTGTTGCTATTACCGCCAATATTAAAATGTATTAAAAAAGCCAAGAAACAGAAATTATGCTTTTTAAAATATTAAAAATATTTCTGTTTAGCAGATGAAAACAAACCAGCATAAATGTGATTGCCATCAACGTGTGTTTCGTTTTGGTTTTTTTTTTTTCTCTGTTATTTATCGTATTTTATACATTTATTTTGGTGAGAACCACAATCCTTATATAAAACGGAATAAAATACATTTGAAATATTTATAAAATATCAAATACTAAAAGGTATAGATTACCTCTACCTTCTACCTTTTTCAATGAACGAATACAATTTAGACGGGTTTTGATATGAAAAAAGTTTAAAAAAAAAAGCGAATGCAAAGAGTGTGGTCACCCGTTTATATAAAACTTTCAGAAAGAATAAAATATTATATTCACTTTTGGTTCTCAGTTACACCACATTACAATTTTGTGGTCGTTGAATGTGAATTATCATAAATCACTTTGTTCACAGTGTAACGTACAGAATTCACATCAATTTATGATGTTTTCTATACAATTACATTACCTTTTTTATGGGATCTAACTGTAACAATTTAGCCAGAATACATTTTTCTTATGTACCACAGTGAACCATTTTTTATTTTGTAGCTTTGCTTATGCAGTGGATTAAATTTAACACTTGCATCTTAGTGCAGAAAAATGTTAAAAGGAAAAATATTATATTAATGTAATCACTTAGAATAATCTTTATGTTTGGTCATGGTTACAATAGTGAATGATTTTATATTTTATAGTGATGAAATGGAATGGTTAAGTTGAAGCGCATTCACCTTTAAGAATAAAATTATTTGGAATTAGCAACTGAATGGTGTTCAATACTTTTGTTATTGTCTGAATTAAATAGAAATCATATGATAACAATCATAAAGAAAAGCGGAAGAAAGAAAAATAAAAGATTAAATCGGCAACAATGAGCGGCAATAAAATCACTTGACATTCTGTAATGAAAGAGGGAATAGGTAAATATGTGAAAACATTATGCTGGGATGAGAATAGTTACTGAAGCCAATGAAAATATTCAACTATTATGTATTTGCATAACAAATGAAATGAAACATAAAGCATAAATTCCATTTTGCTTTCTTCCCCCAAAAAAGAAAAAAAACTTTAAGTGAGATAAAATGCAACTGTATAATTCAGTATCTTTTAATGTAAAAGGAAATAATATTTTTCCATTATTAAATACATTCGTCCACGTTCAAGACAAGAGAAAATTGTATGTCTGCCACAAATTGTGTGATGTTATTTCGTTACCTTTTGGTATCAATTCTTACACTGTTGCAATAAGAATTTTCAACGTATAAAAGCTTTCATTCCTTTGTCTCAATGCTTCCTCGTTCTCTAAGTTTTTTGAATCCATTTCTTAAATTCTTTTATTCTGACGCTTTTATTCAACGGTATATCTTCTTCTGTTTATATTCAAAAGTGGAATCTGTAAAATGTTTTCTATTTTATTCAAACAATTTTTTTTCTCCCATTTCGTTTCCCTTTTTTTTTTTTTGAATAAAAACCGAATCCAGATAAAGAGAAAATAGAGTTCTGTGAAAATCTGAAATAAAACAGGAAGAATTTTAGGAATTATTATAATGCAAATGTAAATCGTTTTTCTGTTGCACATTAAAATATGTTTAAATTCCATTTATTTTTTTGTTTCTGTTATTTGAAATAGACTATGAGATAAGATGTGGAAATGTAAAACTTTCAGTGTTACACTGATAAAATTAAATATCTAACGGTTACCGTCCATATCTAATGGGACAGATGAACTTGTCGTTGTTTTTCTGTGTTTTTTTTTTTTTTTGCTTACCAAAGAGAATTAAACTTATACCGTATTTCGTTGATTTTTCCAATCATTCTTCAATCGATATTGGTAAAGTCTTTAAATTACCCCAAAAGTGGATTACTAAATTGAGCTCACCAGATTTTCTAGGCATTTCTTTATATCAGGAAATCGATAAACAGTTACTAAAACTTTCATTTTGAGAAACTAAGGATACCGAGAAAAAAAATAAACTTTTTAACATACACGAGCATTAGACTCGAACTGTAAAAGGGAGCAAAGAATGTTGAAGAAACTAAGATGAAGAAAATATCAAAAGTAATATATTTTCTTCTGCCACAAACGGTGAAAAACTGTACAATCCATAAAAGTTTTTATGTGTTACATACAGAAGAAAATACAAAAAAAAAATTGTTCGTATATTTTTCTTCTTCATTTCTATCCAGTGGATGACAGAAGTGTACCCAACCACCCTCTAATTCAAATTGTATAGATTTCTATTGGCCATAACGAGTCACCCAGATGGCTCTTACAATTCATGTAAACCGCTGTGAAATCCATTAAAACATATAACAACAAATGCATGGCTAAAGAAAAATAAAATATAAAATTGATGTAGGTCCTTTAAAAGATTTTCATTTCACATCACAACAAACGGTTAAGGTTTAGTTGAGTGTTTTCTTGTACTTGGTATTTTTTTCTTTCATTTGAACAGAGCCAACATGTGTATAAAGAGACATTGAAGGTTCTTGAATGACAAGTAAGAAAAAATTATTGTGAAATCTCACCGACTGGTGAAAGCTCTACCGAAAAAAGAAGAAAAGAATCAAAATATACAAAATGTATAAAATAAGAAAATTAATCAAAACACTTGTCGTGTATAAACTTTCATTTCACCGAATATAAATAAACGTAAGACTATACGACAACGTCGTTGAACATTTGCAAGATTGCACATTGAATGGGTGAGACAAGGATCTAAAAGGAAGAATCCGAAAGTAAAAGAAAACACATGAAAAACTGTATACATTTACGCAATTTAGAAACTGTCGTTTGGCAATGAATTTGGGTAAAAGTTATCATTGGCTCTTTTGAGTTTCATCTACTCAGAGCTGTTGTAGTAAACATTTAAGCAATTTGATACTAAAAATTTAGAAGAAACGGTAACCGTCTTTTAGCTTTGGAAAGTAACACAACATTCATTTGAAAACTTAAAGTAAAAACCAATAAAATTCAAATTTGTTTTTTAACGGATTTTTAAAAACTATTAAATTCATGTTATACCATTATTTTGTACTTATTGGAATTGAACCAAATGTCATTTACACACCCTGGGTTATCATATCGTCAATATCATCAACATCAGTTAGAAAACTCTTTGATTCATCAACCACCTAACTGCCATGGATAACAAAAGAAACATATCACGTTATTTTTCCAAAACTTGATGATAGGATGAAGAAAAACGACAGAATCGAAATACTTTTCTATCCATTGGTAGCTGATTTAAGATAATACAGAACCAATAGAAAATATTTCTTATCGCAATACAGTGTGTGTCACATTGAGGTGAAATCGTCTGTATCTCATGATACGAGAATATTTTTTCCATGAAAGGTTATCAGTTAAAGTATTTGCAAAAAAGATTATTCTAATATACGAAATTTCTATCCACATGTATTTATATCAGAAATGAATAGGGAGCTATTTTCTGATCCATGGCATTATAATCATTTGAATTTGCTCGATCCACATGGATTCTAACGTTTAAATTCATCTCAAACATTGAGTGTGAATATCAAAGAATAAGAAAAAAAATTGTTCATTTTATAAGCAGCATAATCAAATTACCGGATTTACTATATTTAAGAAGAAATGAATTCGTTGCTCTCAAAAACATTTCATGATCAATGTAATATGCACAAGATGAGTATAAGAAAACTTTTATAATCCAATGATTAGTATGAATAAACCGAGAAAAAAAAAGAGAAGAATCTGAAATAGAAATTCTGTTGGAAAGTAACGATGAAATTCTATTAAATGGTTACTACTTCCTAGTTAAACGACATTGTAAAAATCTATTTGCAATATTTCACATTATAT
Organism: Coboldia fuscipes; assembly: GCA_001014335.1. NCBI lineage: Eukaryota > Metazoa > Arthropoda > Insecta > Diptera > Scatopsidae > Coboldia > Coboldia fuscipes. The sequence continues at coordinate 144,712 of JXOR01000408.1, forward strand.
CAAAACGGAAAAACATTGTTTGGAATCCACACCATCATCATCATCAGCTTTTCATCGTGTGTCGTTTGGTTTGGAAAATTTTTCTTTTTTTTTTAAGAAAAACCATTTACGAAACAAACTTCCAAATATTTTTATTGTATCCGCCAAACTGTTTCGACACTTTTCTCGATGCAAAAACCAGACATTGAATGGAAAAAAAGAAGAATATCATCGCCCCAATGCCAAAATCAATTTATGGACTCGTTTATGGCTGTTGTCCTTGTGTGTTGAAGGTCTGCAGGATGAAAACACCAACCACAACAAATATCCATCAAGAAGTAGAAAGTTACAGAGAATTTTGTCTGATAGACTTTGGAGATGATGTGAAATAGAGGGATCCAATGATATTGAAGATTATACAATATTCAATCCACAGATTCTCTTCTTCCTTTCGTATTCAATACGGAAGACTAGGCTTCATTCACTGAAAATTTGAAAATATTTTTTTTTCCTTTATTGTTCCTTTAAAGGAATTTCATTCCAGTAGAATTGAGTTAAAGGAAAATACAGTCATAAACTAAAAAAGAATGTTTGCAAATAAATTTTTATTCTGTATTTTCTTAGGTTCATCCTTTTCATGTTTGATTCCTTTTTATTTTCATTACGTTTCCGCCCGACTGAAAGCTTTCTTTACGTCCATTTTTCTGTTGTTCAGTTTTGTTTGGATATCATTTTCTTCAATTTCAATTTGATTAAGTATTTCTATTCTATTTTTATTTTAAGAAAAAAACAACACACACACCGTGAACAAACTGAATTCAATGGTATCCACTCATTTTGGATACGATTGGTATAACACTACATTTTTGTTGCATTGGATTGATATCACATATTTTATTTATGGCAATGAACTTATACTCAGATTGCTTTAGTTACAAGGAATTTTCATGATCTATAATATTAAATTTTCACCATTTATGATTGGATATGATTCAGAGTATTCCAATGCGAGAATGAATAAGAGACCACCAATGCCAACGACAAAACCATTTTCTCTTTTTTCTTATGTTCATTTGGGGGATACTTTATCATCCGTCAGCATTCAATGAAATTGTTGAAAACTATGCGAATAAACCATCTTTAAATTGAAATTCACTTTAATAGTTTTTCATATTGTCTATTACTTAGTATTTTCTTTTGGTTCATTCGGTTTTAAAGAAGATGAGAAGAATCCATTCGTTTATTTATTTTCTTTTCATAGTTCAATTTTTTATCTACAAATGAATCCTATTTAGTTGTTTATATGGAAAGAAACGGAATAATGTAATGGAATTTTCCTCAACTCATCATTCACCGTATTGAACATGAAATGCAATTTTCGTTCATCATGAATGTTAAGAATTTTGATTTTTGTTTATTTCTACAACATTTGGAATCTAAGCAATTCTTTGATTATCAGATTATACTGAGTAGAAGGGCATCATAAATTCTAATTCAGTTCGATTTCATATCCTCGAAAAATAAAAAAGAAAATATTCAAATGCATTTGCACTAAATCACACTTTCTGATAACATTTATGTTTTCCATAATTCATTCACAATAATTTTATGACTTCAATACTATTGGATTTTACCATTTGATGGTAACTACAAGAATCGTGCATTATTGCGGAATAAATAATATCATAACAGAATAAAGTCAAATTCATTTAAACGGTTGAATGAAATTTTTGTTTATATGTATTGTAATGTTATTCGAATGGAATTGGTAAAAGGTCACCCTCCTCTTGTTTCAATGATAATAATTTTGTTTAGACCAACAGAAATGCTATGATTTTATGCAATTTAAAGAGCAAAAAATGAATAGAAAACTCATAAAGGAAAATTGCACACAAATCAACAGAAGAGGGTCGTCGTCTACTGATCCATATTTTCTAATTGGCATCGTCATCACCATCATCTAATTTTTTCTTTCCCGTCAACAGTTTTCCTTCAATTGTATGATCTAAATAGCTGCATTTTCATTTTATGTCTATTTAGTGTATTCCAGAGGAAAACAGTAAAAGATATAAAATCGCTTTTCCTGGTGGATGAACTCAGTAAAACCGAAAAAAAATGGCCTCTTTCCATCTGGAAGATAAATATTATGGATTTTATCCATTTATACGTTTCCACCCCACTATGAATAGAACTCATTTTGAGGCTGGCAAACGAACCATATAGTGAGAAGTAGGAGAATGAAGTTAAGATTGGTGCCGTAGATTAAGCCCGAGTTAACTACCGTTGTTGTAATGTCTTTTGTGTTATCTGAACGATACCGAAATGAAAGATTTATTTGTATACTACCACGGATAGAAGTTATTGAGAGACGAAGAAGGCAATAAAAGTCTAAATGCATATTAAATTATTGCCATCATCCTAGATTCTGGATATGTTCTGCAAGAAACCCCCCAACAGAAAATGGTTAGTTGTATAACTGGACACATTTTGTTTAGAGGACTCGTATGCTGTCTTTTAATCTTCTAATGTAAATGTACATTTATTAGAGTCATTTAGAAGCAGAGAGAGAGAGTTGTGTAGTGTATGTGTTGTTAAACATGCGTTCTATATTTCTTAGATAGAAATCGAAATGTAAACTATAATGACATATCACATATTGTAATATGTCGTCAACAGATACTAGAGAAAATGGAAATTAGAATGAGTGCGAGTTCCCTTCAATATTTGCACTTCTGTTTCGGTACAATGTGATTGTCCTTTAGGGCATTATAGGTTCTCTTGTACTTTTCTGTACACAATTTTATATTATTGTTTACCTAAAAATACAACATTTGACTACTAATTGAAGTGAAAAAAGAATGTTACTGAACATGCAATAGAAAGGAAAAAGGAATTATGTATAGGTTTTCCATGTTCCATATAAATCAAAACAGTAAATCATCATTACGGTATGATTTATACATTGGATTATAATGTGCAATGAAGTGAACATGAGACTCTGATAGAAAAGCGACATGGTATAAAGATGAATTATTGAATGTATTCGAATGAAAAACTAAAGATTTACCTTCGTTTAACATCAATGGATTAAGAGTGATTATAAAAATTAATTCACTTGTTAACGAGATCAAAATTACTAAAAGTTGCCAGTTTTATTTGATTCTTTTCTTCTTGATTGGAATTACTAAAGAGCATTTTGAGTCGGTTGTCAGTTGAATAAGCATTGCTATAAATTAAATTGATCATAGCTTTCATATCAATATTTTTAATTAGACAATTATATACTCTGATGTAATATTTATCAACGTGTTAATTGTCTAAATGAAAAAAAGTATGTTTTTATTTTTAATAATTATGATAATAAAATAAAATATGAAAATGTTTTGTGGCCAGAGATTAACAAGGAAAACATTTTATGTTAAATTCAATTATGCACAATGCATGTTTAAAATCAACATACATAACATGCAGTGGTATTATTTAAATTGTATTAATGATATGATACTATGCATTACACATGGATAATTATCATTATTAGTTCGAATAGATTTAAAAAAAACAAAAACCAAGTGAAAAAATAAATCCATAATAAAAGTAAAAAGTAAAATGCACTTCAATATCATTAATTCCACTATTTTAATGTTATGAAATGTACAACAGTGTATTATCTGTTTGAAATGTATGAGATTACATGAAAATCATGTGAATGGAAAAAACATGTTTTTTATAATATTTATTTGTCAGCTCCACCTTCTCTACTTATGTGGAGCTAACTGCAAGAATAAATAAAAAAAAAATCTGTTATGTTGATCATTATTATAAACATCATAATGCAATTAAACGGTAGTGCTATGCTGAATAAATCGACCATTATCACTTTTCAGTCACTATATTTATGTGGTTTCTCGATGATATTGATAATAATTTAATGCAATTTGAGAATAATTTCAATTAAAGCGTTAAAGAAAACAAAGCTGTACTTTTTATTGACGAATAAATGAAACTAAATCAATGACTCTTCAATGACCCAATAAATTCTCATTTATTCATAAGAAAAATGATAAAAGTCATAGATTTTTTTATGTTGAATTTATTGTTCTAATGTCAAAAAGACATGACAATTTCTTCTAATTTTAAAAAGAAAATGTTTTGCAATTTCATACTGAGAAAACATAAAAATAATAAACAAGAAGAATAAATTGTAGAAGTGGAACAAGACAATAACATTTCAAGTCAACGTTTCTTTTTTTATTATAAAATTCTATAAATCGAGAAAGACTGGAAATCTTATTAATGATTCTTGACTATTGTTACCTCATTACCTAGAGGGGGAGATGATTTAAATTTGCAAAATTGATATTCATGAGAAATAGAATTCATGGTCACATTCAATCTGATATTTTATGCCTCGATATCATGTAACGCAAAATGTGAATGAGGCACGAAAATAAAATTTGCATTTCGATGTGCTATAAAAGAAATTTTTATTTAAATTTTTTCCATATTTATTTTATGTATTTTTATTTTAAAAATTTTAGTGTTATGCTACTCTTGTAAAAGAATTCGTTTAAGTGTTTTATATTTTATTGGCCTGAATCTATTGTGAGTACACACCGTTAATGGCAAACATCTTAACAAATTGATATTAAACACGAAGTTCATGGCAATCGAGTAGAAGATAGATACTAATTTGAACAGGTCAAATTCAATAATAAACGTTTTGCTCTGGGTTAATGCAATGGATGGAAAACATAAACTTGCTGCAATATGAAAGGGATATCTCTTCTAACTTTTTGCCATTCAACTTAATTAGGTTTCAATTAATCAGAACCAATGGCACATATAAAAGTTATCGTCCAGGTGCCTGTACTAACTGGATGTGTGCTAATTTGTAGTCATGTATGTTAGGAATATATAGACCAATATTGATAGATTCATAGTACCAGTACCATCCATAAATGAATCAAATTTTGACTTTCACGATTTTAGGAAACTTTTTGCATTAATGGGGTGGGGGTGGAAGTGTTTCATTTCGTTCATTACACACTGGAATGTGACTTGGATGAAAACATTTTATAAACTTTTACGTTCATTAGACTCATCAAATTGATTAGAAAATTTCAGAAAAAGAGAAGAGATATTCTTTTTCTTTCTCGATCCTAAAATGAACCAAATAACTTTTTTCTTTAAAAAAAAATTTTGAAAATATAAATCGATACATTCTTGCTAAAGTAAAACTGAAATTTGTATGCATGAAAACCATTACAGTCCATTGATTTTTATCTTGTTAACGTTTTCTCATTTATTCTTTTACTTTTTATTACAGGTAACAAAAGGTGTAGCTGGTGCCCAAATTCAAATGAACCATGATGACATCACCAAATTACCAGCTACTTCGACTCATTATATTTTTGATTGCGATCATTGTATCATCCCAATCGTTGGCAAACAATTGTCCATCACCATGTGAATGTGACGATGAAACATTAATTGTTAAGTGTGGCAGTGGTACATTAGATGTGCTACCAATCACATTAAATCCATCTGTACAACATTTAACAATCAATAATAATTTAATTAAGACTATTGATTCATCATTACAATTTTATTATCAGTTAACATATTTGGATTTAAGTTATAATAATCTATTTCGTATACCATCTAAATCGTTTGGTAATCAAAATAAATTACAATCATTACATTTAAATAATAATAAATTGGGCGCAATTAATAATAAAACATTTTTTGGGCTATCCAATTTAACAACATTAAATTTACGTGGCAATTATTTGGTTGAACTTGAGTATGGTACATTTACACCATTGATAAATATCCAAGAATTAAATCTTGGTAATAATCGGATTGTAACAATCGATGATCATGCATTTGATGGTTTGAATAATTTAAAAGTCCTATGGTTGGACGATAATCAATTGACAAAAGTACCAAGTACAATATTTCATCAATTACCACGGCTTGCTGAATTATATTTGGGCATAAATTCATTCACAAATATCCAGCCGAATGCATTCATTGATTTAAAACATTTGAATACGTTGAGTATTAAAGGAGCAGCACTTAATAATTTTACCATGAACATATTCAATGGTTTAATGGAATTAAAGGTACTCGATATCACTGATATCCGTTTAGATGAAATACCAACCGATGAATTAAGTAAATTGAATCGACTTGAAGAGTTATCCATTGGTCAAAATTTATTTGAATCGGTACCAACAGATGCATTCAAAGGTTTAACAAATTTACGGAAGTTAGATATAAGCGGTTCAATGAAATTGAATCGTATTGAACAAGGCGCATTCAATGAAAATAAAAATTTAGAAACAATCAGTTTAACAGCCAATGAACAATTGGATACAATTGATGAGTATGCGTTACATGGATTACCGCATTTAAGGTATTTGATATTACGTAATAATGGATTTAAAACGTTAACGGCTACCATTATACCATTTGGTGAATTATATCAATTGGATTTAAGTGAAAATCCATTGAATTGTGATTGTCGGATTTTATGGTTAAATGGTGTATTAACCAATCAGAATTTAACTAGTCAACAAGGTGACGGTGTCATATGTGCATCACCTGAAAATTTAAAAGATCGTCCACTAAAACAATTAACAGCCGATACACTTGGTTGTACATTTGCTGCGCCTAGTAATCATGTAATGATCAGTCTAGTTGTTGTAGTAACTGCTGCCATTCTAACTGCACTGGTATTAATTTATTGCCGGTGCCGAAAGCGTTTAGGTGAAATGCTTAAGACAGGATTCGGTACCAAATCATTGGGTAGTAAAGAACAAGAATACCAAAAGACATGCTCCGATGAGGATTACATGACCCGATATAATACGCATGCAACTAGTATTGGGCTGAACAGTAATATGACAAGCTATCATCAACCGAGTCCATGCATGAGGCCAATACCATCAACGGAACTATAGCTAGGAAGTAACCCGCTTCGTTCTGGAAGTGGGTCTTATTTAAATCAATCCATTGATACAATGAAATTCACATCCACAAATCAACCACGATCTGGTTATGAAACACCAGAGAGCACTTACAATATCTATAGCCAACCGATTATCGTAAATTCAACACCAGTTCATCGAATGGCTGCACCACTGCAATTACGTACAGACCATTTGACTGAAAATCATTATTATTCGACTGCAATACTTCGATCCACATCACCACAGCCACCGGAATTACCGAAACGAAATACTAATTCAAAATTCTTTCGGACAGCCAATGGTTAAGTGAATGATGTTTGAGGGAATTCAATTTAGAATCCCGTATGGAAACAAGAAAATAAAATTTAAATTGTATATAAATTGGCTGTCCATAAACTTTTATTAAGTGATCATTTGAACTTCGCTATTCTGTAACATTAAAACATAAGCAATAAATAATACCCGCGTATCTGTATAAGTATGTACATCTCAAGTTCAATCAATGGATTGAGACACACACAACATTTTTGATATAACATTTAGATTGTGATGTAAATATTAAAGCTAAAGAGAGAGAAATAAAATTTATTACCATTCCAAATTTATTATTAGTTTGTAGCTCAAAAAAAAAAAAATTGTAGTAAAACCATTGTGTCCAAAAACATATTGATAATGTAATGACTGATTCTTTAAAAACCAAGAATGAAAAATTTAAAAAAAAATGTCTTAGATGACGATAGAAGTTATTTGTTAAGCGAATAAAATCATAATAATATTGTCTTATCAAAATTTCAATGTCAAAATTGCGACATTTAATAATTTTTGTGGAAACTGCTGGTTAGCATCTCAAATTTTTAAAGTATCATGTTGAACAATAAAGTTTCCCCAGTCATGGTTGACCGGAGATGCCACCCAGTAGAATTAAGTGGAGCTCAAATAACAACTTAAGATAAGAAATGACAACAGAAATAAAGCAGACCTTTATAAATTCATTATTATTGTTTCCATGAATTTCATTATGTGCAAATCTTTATGTTTCGGGATTGTAAATATTCAGCTTTATTATTATTATATGATTTTTCTTTTGTAAAATAGGAGCTATTTAAATTATAAGATGTATACTGATGAGTGATAAAATTATAAGTTAGTATTTTAATATTCTACTCTTTGAACGGGGGAGATGTTTTTCATATTCCTTTACGTGATGAAAAGAGTCACAATAAAATTGAAATAAAGCGAAAAAGATTTTTAAAATAAATTGAATTTCCACCATAAGTGTAATAATAAATTGGAAATCAAAGAGAATTAAATTAAATAACATAACTGTTTGAGAATATAATCAATGGTAAAAGAATAATAATATTGAAATAGTAAATTTCATCACATAAAAGTAAAATATTAAATTTATTTGTGAATATCATTTAGCATAATTACATAAGATAAATGTAAAAACATGAAAATTTTAAAAGAACAGAATAAACTCATAACAAAATTAAATGGAACAAATCTATTTATTAATTCAATCAATGAATTATCAATTGTAATTCAAATTGGTTATCAAACAGGAATTTGGTGAATATGCCTGCTATATGTATGATTGCCTGTTCCAGTTGGGAAGGATATTCTTACAAGTTATTAGTTTATCAGAAAATTTCCAACGAAATCGGTTGAATTGGAACAGGCGAACAAAATATCAGAAGGCAAGTATCCCCATCCATATACAGTAGCGCCATCTATTGGCGTTGATGACAACTACAAATATGAAACTTTTTGATTTTCACTTATTTTCTTTTCTTCCCTTTGGTATTAGTGTTAGTGCACCAATACTAATGCAAATTGGTTACGCCGACACAAAGCATTGATTACAACAACAATTTTGAAACTTTTGAAAATAAAATAAAAAAATTTAAAACCAAAAGTTTCATTTATAGCCGATAACGCCACTTAAACTTTTTATATAAACTACAGTAGAAACAGCTTAATTAGGCAAATTGAATTAGGCATCCAGTGTAATAGAAAATGTATTGAACTGGCGGTGTCGGATAGAAATGAATCTTTTCGTTTTAAAAATTTTCAATTTTATTTTCAAAAGTTTCAAAAATGTTATACTACATAAATTGAAATTTTCTTGAAAATCTGAAAATTTATTTGGCAAATTCCGATCCAATTAGATGAATGGAAACCGGCGAACATAACTGCAGAAGGAAACCATCATTTAAGAAGAAAATTCTTTTCGTAACCTGAAAATGTACATGCTATGTAACAAATTTATTAAATTGACAGAGGTAAGCATCTAAATAATTGTTTATGGTTACCGTTTCAATGTCGACAATTCTTTGGATACAATTACACATATTATGATTGAATAATTTAACAATTCGAATCCTTACATCTAACGTAAGCCACAATCCATTAGAATATCCGGTCCATCATCTGAAATTGCCTTTGAAATTATAAGCAAATTACTGAAACACATCTTTTTCATGTTCCATTGTTCCTTTCGACACGAATTTCAATTTGACCCAGAATTCTATTCGATTATATTGTATTATTTCATTTTGATTGAAGAAATTATTGAATTGATTGAATGCTAACAACCGAATCCATCACACATACTAATTATCCAAACCATTTACCTGTCTACGGTTTTTTTTTATTTCTTTTTCTTCAAGTCAATTAGATATTCATCAAGCCCAATTACGAATGGAACGGGTCAAATCATAATTGCTAGGTAAACCTTCAACTCGTGTTCTTTGCTCTCTCTATACTTTCTATTCGGGATCAACCTTAATTCTAATTCACTTTTCTTTCAATATTTTCATCATATCTGATTAGTTACTATTTCTATATTTCAAATAACAGATATGAGAATAATAGCTGTTAACATTTGAGACACGGGAGATCTCGATATCACTTAATCATTATCTAATTTGAAAGATTAACAATGAAACCAAACGATAATCATGATAATTTTCTATTTAAATTGGATACCAACCGAAATTGATGGCTTCAAATATATTAATTTTGTCTTTGTTTGGTGCGTATTCTACTTAGAAATACAGTGTACAGGTGTTACCACTGCATAATATTTGTCTTTCAAGTAGAAATATTCACCAATGAGCCATTTAACATATCCAAACAATGCAACAAAATTCAATGGATTTCATTGGATTCAAAAGAAACAGTCGTTCAATTTAATCATTTTATACCGGAAAGAATCTTAATTCGAGTCAATATTAAATGGTTACGAATGGTTTCTTCAATTGGCATTTCAAACTGTGGTATGCACACAGTACAGCATAATTACTCTTATATTGTTAGTACGAAGCGGTAAATTGTAAGAACATTAAGAAAACATGATAATAAAAATAATTTTTATATTATGAGGAAGAGGTCGTTTCTTTTAGTATTCTTATCTAAATTTGCAAAGTATCATTCTTCACTGTTAATTTAAACTGAAACACTGTCGGTGTAAACGAAGAAATCGCACATCTTGCTAGTCTTTTTTTTTTCTTTAAATTATAACAATTTTTTTGTTCAGTCATAAAAGAGATAATTCTTGTTTCTGTTCTTATTCCATGAAATATTTGAAGCATCAAAAAGAACTTGAAAAAAGAAACACATACAAAACGACTGTTTTATTTTCATTCATGGGATAATTATAGACATCGCGATATGTCTGTTGTTGATTCCAAAATATCAGATCGTTATTACGAAATTATTGTTCAAAAAAGAAACGAAAGAATAAAAAACTGACCAAAGAGATACAGAATATATGAAACTTACCCATAGAAAGAGCAGCCGTGAATGGTTATGATCATTGCATGTCTTTATTTTCAGCTACATGATGAATTCACTTCATTCATTTCTCTGATCGATTGTCTTATGACGTTTAGTCCATGAACAATTCAACTAAACGCTAGAGAATTTAAATAGCCTCAAGACGATATTTAGATTATAATCATTCAACCTAATAAATGCAATCGAGACGTTACATTTACATGTTTTGCGGTTTCAGTTTCATCCTCTTGAGCACTATGTATAATACCATTTCTACATAATTCTTCTGTTACATTGGTATCGTTTCCAGCCAGTTATTGATGATGGTTAATTTCATACCTTTGCTGTTTTTTTTTTTACATATTTCCATTCTTTAGTAATCCACTAGACTTCTGCTGGCTATAGTTTTCTACTTTACTGTGACCGTTAACAATTATAGATCTCGTGTTTTTAATATTTAAAATATTTAAATCATGTAAATCGAATTGATCATGCACATTTATAACTGTTCAATGCATACAACTATTCAATGAAATAAACTCGTATATTGCATATAAAATATTAAAACTAATTGTATTGAAGGGAACTTAACAATTCTTAAATGCCTACAAAAATGGAATTTCAGATGATAAACAATGAATCATTAACTGATTAAAGGTTTTCATCGACCGCAATGGAAAAGATGCAGCATAATTGGTATATGTGTCTTCTGTTTTCTCATAATACGGTATAAATGCAACGCAATTTGATTTATGGCTGTCGTTTGGTTTTCAAGAAACCTTTGATTGATTTATTCAATACTTCGAGAGCAAAATCAACGTCTTGCTTAGTCACACACATCGGTGGTTTAATACGCATCACCTAAAAATGCAATAATTGATTTTCATATTTAAATCAACTAATTAGAGTTAAATAATACAAAAGTGACTCACATTGCCATGCAATCCACCTTTACCAAAGAGTACACCTTGGTCTTTACAAGTCTCCCAAATTTCACAAAAATGTTGGCCATTCAAAGGCTCATTAGTTTCTTTGTTTTTCACAAACTCTACACCAATCATTAAACCCTAAAATATAAAATTCCAAATAATTCTCAGTTAATATTATAATGAATCATATTGATTCTCAACAATTTTGAAAAAATGTGACTTACTTTTCCTCTAACATCTCCAACAATTTCATAAATATCTCGTAGTTTAGACAATCCTTGTAAGAAATATGTACCGACTTCCTTACAATTCTCCTGTAATCCTTCTTCATCAATCACATCTAATACACTAAGTCCAACAGCACAAGCCATTGGATTACCACCAAATGTATTAAAATGTAATGCCTGTGTTAGTGATTTGGCAATTTCAGGTGTTGTAATTACAGCTCCCATTGGAAAACCATTACCGATACCTTTAAATATAAATCAGCCAAATTCAATGGAAACGAATCTCACAACAATTCCAATAAAATTAAATTGCCGCCAATCAATCAATATAAGTTCATAAAAGTCATATTACCTTTAGCCATTGTTACAATATCGGGTACAATATTATGGCCCTCAAATCCCCAATAATGATCACCGGTACGTCCAAAGCCAGTTTGTACTTCATCCGATATAACTACACCACCGTTTGCACGAACTAATTCTGCAGCTCGTTTTATATATCCCTTAGGGAATTGTACGGTACCACCGACACCTTGAATTGATTCCGCAAAAAATCCAGCCACTTTACCAACCGATAATGAATATTTAAAAACATTTTCCAACTCCTTATAATATTTCTCACTGGCATTGCACTCCATAGGATTGCAATTACAATCTCTCGTTGTTTGAATTGGTGAATCACGACAATTTTTACCACCCCAGATACCTTTAAATGGATCTGGATTCATCGCCTATACATAATGGAATATCATTGGCTATTAAAATCATTTCAGCAGTCATAACTACAATATACATACATGATGGATTCCATTTGATACTCCCGGTACTGGATTACGCCAAGTAGAATGAGCAGTTAATCCCATAGTATACGGTGACATTCCATGGTAAGAATTTTGTAAAGAAAGAATATCAAAATTGCCAGTATGTAGACGGGCCAACATCATTGCTAAGTCATTGGCTTCGGATCCCGAATTTACAAAGTATGCTACCTTCAAGTTTCCTGGTAGCTTTGCCGTCAGTGCTTTTGAATATTCATGAATTTTGGGATGCATATAAATGTTAGTTGTATGCCATAATTCATCCAATTGTTGTTTCAGTGCTTCATTCACTTTTCTATAATTAATAACTTAACTATTGTAATCACTTTGGTAAAACTTAATATCTTTAACTCGAACTTACGGATGACAATGACCAACTGATACCGTCACTATACCAGCAAACATATCCAAATACTTCTTACCAGTATGATCGAATAAATACTGCATTTTGCCATTATGGATAAGCAATGGTTTCTTATAATACGCCGTTAGACTTGGAAACAAATTAGATGCTCTCGTTTTACATATTTGTTCATAATCTGGACCCTAGATCACATTAAATTCTTAATTAATCACTTATAATTTTAGACTTGAAATCATCAATTGTGAACATTACTTTGTATGGATCAGCTACAAACTGATTAACATTAGCCAACTTCTCATTGACCACTGTAGATAAAGCACGTTGTTGTATTAATAAACTTACACGAGCACCTTTTGATTCACAAAAATAAAAATTTAAAAATATAACACATTAATATTCTTAAACTATAAATATTAAAATAGATAATACTTTTGGATAACATCATTGTGTTATTATAGCTGAAAATCAAATATGTTAATTTAAATATAAGTCAATCTAATAAAACTATAAAATATCTCCAAACTGTAGTGAAGAATCTTTCACTTCGACCACAGAAAGAACACTGAATTTCGTAAACTCCAATTGAAATAATTTATTCCAACGAATAGAATTTTTCTATTCATTCAATTAAACTGAATGAATTTATATTTATGTAAACTGGTAGTAATAAGCAGACATATTGATTGTGTGTGCTCTTCTATTATCAACAAGCACTATATTACTACAAGAATTTTAATACACATTCTACGTCGCATTTGTTTCAATAATCAACAGTTCAATCAAATCAAATCCACTATGAATATGTATATTATTACTATAAAACTAAACCATGCTGAATTATCAACTTTTACACGAGTATAAGAGAATCCATTGGTGGTACCTTACATTGATAACAATAATCTCTACAAAGGTCAAGTGACCAGTTTTTTTTATGTAAATTCTCTTTTACTCAGTGACGTATTTTGTTTATTTTTACTTTAATTATCATAAAAGTATTACCTAATTCTTATTAGAAACAACATCAATTGTAATTAATCTTTATCATTATTTTGTTCCTGCTTGAATCGCTCGAATAGCAACACTAATTCGACATGGGATGTGTGTGGAAACATATCGACTGCAGACGCCCGAGTTACAATGAATGGTAATCCTGAGAAGAACACAAAACGATTAATAAGATTTCAAAAATAAATAAATTATCATTTTAATACCTCGATAAGCTTTAGAAACCGGTCTACACAAATCTATCCAATTCTGCATTGCTGATTTTGGTGAACATGAAATATAAACAAATCTCTCGAGTCCTCTAGCATTTCTTATTGCTTGTATTGAACGTTTATCTAAAATGAAAACAAATATTTAATATCTGTTAAGAATTATTAAATATTAATCAAAACTAACGTAATCCGGCTCTTGGTGGATCAACAATGGCAACAACATCAGAACCATCTTCACGAGCAGTTCGAATTAATGAATCAATATGGTCATCAGCGTTACCACACTGAAATACACAATTCTCTATATCATTAGCGGTGGCATTGAATTTGGCATCTTCAATCGCAGCTGGTATTATTTCAACTCCTAAAACACGTTTACATTGCTAAAAAATTAAATGGGAGATTGAATAAAAATGAATTAATAAAAATAAAATAATTACACACCTTAGCTAAGCATAAACCAATAGTACCAGTGCCACAGCAAATATCTAACAATGATGTGTTTGAATTTAAATTTGCAAATTGCATTGCTGTTGTATATAAAACTTCGGCACCTTTCGTGTTGACTTGGAAAAATGCTTCCGGACTAATGCGAAACTTTAAACCAAGAATTTCATCGGTAATGTACTCAGTTCCGTGTAAGTGTTTCAGATCAATATCCTTCTTGCCAGATTCACTAAATTAAAATTATTGTATCAGATTCAATATAGAATGTGAGTTATTTTTACTAACTGTCTCAATGTCTTTTGGATGTAGAGTGATGACAAATTAATTTTAGATCCATTTCCAGTTGTAAAAAAATTTAGTAAATCATCTTCGAATGTTTTAATTTGCTCTGCAGATAATTCCTAAAAATTATATGAACATAAGAATCAAGTAAAATGGTACTCAAAACAGGTTAACAAACCTTTGTTTGTATGCCCACAATCAACATTATTTCTCCTGATGAGCTAGAATATCGTGCACCTAAACTGTTGTAAACTCCAGCATTTAATTGAGGCCTGAATATTTCTAAGGACGAGGCTCGGACAAATTCTTCAAAAGCTTCAGCTGCATTCTTCATTTGATGAGGTACAAACGGTACTTCATTTAAATCACTTACATCCACAGAACCATCAGCATAACTACCCAACCGGAATCCAACAACTTTTTCACCCGCTTTGTTTTTGCCAATCGAAAACTCACATTTGTTCCTGTATTCATTTTGTACAGGAGAGGGTTGTAATCCTTCCCATTCAAATGGCATTCCATTGAATTTCTCTTTATTTTCCTTGATGATCTTCTTGTATTCGAAATTTGTCTTGCCAGCATTATTGCCAAAATTACGTAAAAGAGCTACAATTTCATCAGTTTTAGTTTTGATTTGTTCTTCATAAGGTAAATGGGCCAACGGGGCAGTTGCTTCTCGAGCAGATTTCGCTACTTTTACGTCTGATCTATTTTCCATTTCTTGCCTCTTTTTAATGAATGGGTCGGCTACAGCCTTTGCTGGCTAAAAAGAGAAGCATTCTATTATTTACAAAGGCTTTGCAATTTACTATTATAGGGTATATGAGTAGACCATCAAACTTACACAAGCAGCTAGAATCTTGCCTTTCCATTTAAAGTTATTCAGCTTCTCAATTGCCTCCTCACGTTCCTCAACATTTCGAAAACAGGCAAAGACATGCTTACATCGTCCGCCGGGTGCCTTCAATTTGACCGGGTTTAAGTTCAGCTTAAGCTTCATCAACTTTTTCAACTCCTGTAAGGTGATATGTGTGATTAAATGGATGATATTATTAATTGTGTTGAAGACTAATATGCTTACCGCAAATGAGAACTGGGGGACATTCTTTATTTCTATTTTGAATATTTCCGAAGTGAATTCTCTGCCTTCAGTGTAGGTGAACTCTGACGGGTTTTGTGGCGGTACCACCGAATTATTATCTTCTTCCATATTTAGAAATTGTTACTTTAAATCTTATACTTTCTAAGTGGTTCACTCAATTAAGGGTTTGTTTCCATTCAACTATTAATTCTTCCTACTTTCTTACTATATTTATTACAGTGACGTGCTATATTCCTGTAATACCCACTTGCAATACCCACTGTAACACTTCAATTCAATTACTTTCGTTCGTTCTGCACCCTTGTTTTACGCAACCTTGTTTTACCACATGCCGGTATTTTATTCCCTCTACATATGTTATTGTTGACAAATAAAACTACAATACCGTTGTGTAGTATAAATTGTACTAAAACTGTCGATATGTTAGCATCTCGAATCCGAATTTCGGAGTAATTATTGTTATATCAAAATTAATCATTGGATTGTTGTTCATCTTTATTCATGTGAATAATACCAAACTTACATCACCATTACTCTTCAATAATTATTTACCACAATTAAAATGCGTTAATAATATTATCCAAGTTAACACATAATCAATTATTTATTAAATAAAGTTGTTGTTTGAATAGTTGGTTAGAAAGCATTACCATTTCGGCAACACTGAATCATCACATAATCGTCCAATCGACCAAAGTTTCAGCCAATCACCGCGACCCACGAGAAAATCTGCCACGTTTGTTTGACAGTGCGAAGAAAAATATAAATACATCGGCGACCAGAAATCCGAGTCACGTCCACGCACACTTCCAGAACCGGTTGGTGTTTTTATATTCCGAATACACTAGCAGCTACCAGTTAAAAACTATATATTGTAATACAAAGTGAACGATAGTAACGGGAATCCAAACTCCCGGACTTTGTGTGTGTCGACGACCACATATCAAAAGAGACAAACCGATAACCGAACAAGACGAGATACATACACATCCGAATAGTCGGAGAAAAAAGCCTTCTTGTTGTTGTGTTGGCTGTTGGCTCAGCCATAGTTTCCATAATATTATCCAGGTTTGGTGACTCGTTGGCCGCAGTTGATTGTTAACCCGAGATTCACGTACAAGTGTTTCTGGAATAGTTCTTGTTCTCACTCAAAAGGGTCCCTCTTTCTTGAACTTTAGTTTCAATTTATTTTTTTTTGGATAACATTATTAATTAATCAGGCAATCGGCATTATTCAAAATGCGCTTCCTTACAGTTAGTATATTCACAATATTGTGTATTGTAAACTCAATCAATTGTGATGAAATTAAAGTGGACGAAGGTGTTCTGGTACTCACAAAGGATAACTTCAAGAAAGCCACCGCAGATAATGAATTTATCTTAGTCGAATTCTGTAAGTACAAGACCACAGCTGGAAGCTATTAGCCATAGACAATAGACAATGAAAAACATAATTTCGTTTACGTGTTAACTTTTAAACTGGGAAAATGGGATTAGGGAAAGGGAATGTAATAATAAATTTTTTTATTATCATTTGTAACTCATCCTGGTGACATGGAATTTTAGTAATTAAATCTAGTAATAAGACTCCAATTACTGATTACAATTATGAACATTAAAACGGATGTATATATTCCGTTCACACTTTACTAGCTTTATACTAAAGAAGTGTAGCCGGGCTGATGAATATGTGTGACGCAATTTTAAAAACGTAGCTTGTTTTTTTATATTCGTATACACTATCCATGTAGAAGTTAACATGTATTACGATCTGAACGTGACTACACACTCAGTTCAGTGTTTGAATCATTACTATAATATTTTTCTTAAATTATTCAACAGATGCACCATGGTGCGGTCATTGTAAAGCTTTGGCACCAGAATATGTTAAGGCTGCTAAGGCTTTAACCGAAAAGGAATCAAACATTAAATTGGCCAAGGTTGATGCCACAGAAGAAGGTGATTTGGCAGAGCAATTCGGTGTACGTGGATATCCGACATTGAAATTCTTCCGTAGTGGAACACCAATTGAATACAATGGCGGTCGTCAAGCTGATGATATTGTTAACTGGTTACTTAAGAAAACAGGACCACCAGCCAAAGAATTGGATACTGTTGATGCCGCTGAAGATTTTATTAAATCAAATGAAGTCGTTGTCGTCGGTTTCTTCAAAGATCGTGACTCAAAAGAAGCAAAGGCATTTATCGCAGCAGCTAATGGAGTCGATGATTATCAATTCGGTATCACCAGCAATGAGGAAGTTTATACCAAATATGAAGCTAAATGTGGCTCAGTTATCTTATTCAAAAACTTTGATGATGGTAAAGCTGTTTATGATGGTGATTTCTCTGATGAATCTCTCAAAAAATTCGTCATGACCGAATCAATGCCATTGATTGTTGACTTCAATCACGACTCAGCCCAACGTATCTTCGGTGGTGAAATCAAGAGCCATTTGTTAATGTTCTTGTCACGTGAAGCTGGACATGTTGATAAATATGCTACCCCAGCTAAGGATTTGGCTAAACAATACCGTGATAAAGTATTGTTCGTTGCTATTAATGCTGATGAGGAAGACCATCAACGTATTTTGGAATTCTTTGGAATGAAGAAAGAAGAAATCCCATCTATGCGTTTGATCCATTTGGAAGAAGATATGGCCAAATACAAGCCAGAAAAAGCCGATTTATCACTCGAAAATATCAAAGAATTCGTTGAGAAATACATTAATGGTGATTTGAAACAACATTTATTGAGTCAAGATTTGCCAGAAGATTGGGATAAGGAACCAGTCAAAGTATTGGTATCAACTAACTTCGATGAAGTTGCATTTAACAAAGATAAGGATGTTTTAGTGGAATTCTATGCCCCATGGTAAGTCAGATAAGATATTTTATCACTTATCAGTTAAATTTTTAATTCACACCATGTGTATAAATTCTAACAAATTGCGGATGTGTAATATTTATACATACTTTTTTATTTTGATTAAACAGGTGTGGACATTGCAAACAATTAGCTCCAATCTTCGATCAATTGGGTGAAAAATTCAAGGACTCTGAAACAATTGTTATTGCTAAGATGGATTCAACTGCCAATGAATTGGAGCACACTAAGATTACATCATTCCCAACTTTGAAATTATTCAAACGTGGAACCAACGAAGTTGTTGACTACAGTGGTGAACGTACATTAGAAGGATTCACTAAATTCCTTGAATCAGGCGGTGTAACAGATCAACCAGAGGTAATTTTCTAGTGTATACATTCAAAAATTGATGAAACTAACGTATTTTTGTTATTAAATCATTGCAGGAGGTTGAAATTACAGAGAAGGAGGAACCTAAGAAGGATGAACTTTAAATTTATTCATAGCTTGTAATTAATACTTAACATTAAAAAAATACATTTTAAAAAACATCAACATCGTCATTTTGACTCAATTTAGTTTGGGAAAGTATGTAAAAATACATGTCGAGGTAAATGTAAACAAAATATGGAATTCTCAAGAAATGTCGTAATGATTGTGTTTAATCTAAAAGATATTTCATCATGAAGAAGGTACATATTACTCAAATGTTTGTTTTAATTTTCTTAAAACAAGGAAGCTGCCTGCGGAACCAATATCATGATTATTCGTTATTCAAATAGATGAATTCCTTTTATTGTTTGCAAACATCTCAATCAAAATCACGGATAAATAGAATTGAGGGCGAACAGTTTCTTTTTGTGAATCTGCTAGTTAATATTAATTAATTTTTCTACGTTCTTTTTCATTAATTGCTTTCTACGTTTGTCTAAGTGTCCATCCCCCATAAATTTACATTAATATCATAATTATATAATTTTTTTAAATGAAAATCACCTTTTTTTTGTAAATGTTCTCCTTATTTTGATGTTAATTGAGTAAAACAGTAAACAGAAAATTTAAATGAAAATTATCTTCTTTTGTATAAAATATATGAAATGGAAATAAAAAAAATACTATGTTTGTTATAATAATTTAAAATAAAGATCTATAGTTCTTTTGTAACAAAAATTTAAATGTTTACTAATTTCAATTGTTGAATTAGATAATAATTATGTAGCTTTATTAAAACGTGGTATCTAATTTGGATGAGACGTGGAACTTTTTTCAACTGACTGGTAATATAGCAACTGGTGTGTTTATCTGGAGAATCGTGAAGTTTAAAACATAATAAAGATAATTTTTATATTAATTATATGCAAACTAAAACATATTAGCTCACAAGTGTCCCAATTGTTCAATGATTAAATTTCATGCACACGAATTTGTTTCAATTAACATGGAATGGGTTGCCATATAACAAAGCAACAAGTACTCTAATAATTCCATGTGGTTGACGCACATCCATTTGAAGAAGATTAAAACTTTCGTTCTTAGCATCCAAAGAAGACTTTCATTGATTTGCGGAGGTCAATGAAACCATTTCTTTTGATTTCAAATTTTTGGTTCCAACAAGATGCTGTAACATCGAGTTACTTTTTCAGTCGATTTTTATTTTATTAAGATACTCTATTGAACCATTCACACTATAATACGTATTAAAATAGATTACGTGTATTTTGTATATGGCCAATGAAATTCTGTAAAGTGGTACCATCTCATTTTTAATAAGTTGTTTATGGACAACATTGATAGTTTTATAAAATGCAAATTTGATTGGGATTCTATTAACTAAAATTACTAAATTTTTCTAAAAACCTGTTTCATAGCGATAACATGTCTCTTCAAATTTTTGGCCACTCTTCAATGAAATTACTTGGGGATTTTCTTCAACGCATGAAGTCATAATTAAATAGAAATATTTTTCACTGCTTAACCTTACTCATTATTCAACCATCTTAATGGAGTACAGAGAGAATCAGGCTATTTACTTTTGACCTATAACAATGATATGAATGTGTAAACAATACCATTGCGATGATTTCAACTCAATTGATTTCAATGAAATACAACAGTGCTGCATTTGACGCGATTCAATACGGTTCGGCTTTCGGTTAATAATTGTTTTTCAATTTTTTTACAAATTGTATTTAATAGTATGTGGATCAAATTACTATTGATTTCAATCATTTGTTTTACAACCGTTAAACAATGTGAATCAAAATTTTCGATTCCTCAACCATCGGTTGATGTCACAAATGGTTTTAAAATTTCAATTACTGGTAAATATCTAATACGTTTATCAGTAATAAATTATTAGTTCAAGAAAGTGATGGAAACATACTTTACTGTGTTCTTCTTTCATTTGATTAAGAATTCAGATTATTTTAAAATTTCTGTTTTTAAATGTTTAAAATTTATACAGTTTCGTAATCAGAGTATAACTTTGATAACAAATCAGTAACAAATTCGTATATTTAGCATATAAATAAACGTAAAAAATTACTACAACAATCATAAGAAAACGTGTTTAATAAATATATAAGACGAAATCAAAACTCGTTTGTGAGTTCATTGTTAAAAATCAAATGTTAAGAAAATAACACTGAAACAACAAATCACAACTATTTGAGTGCACTTGACATTGAATTAGACAAACGAACTAATATAAATTTCTTAACTTTAGATCGTCCTGGATTAGAATTATTTGTTTTCCATGGAAAACTGAATGAAGACTTTAATGGTCATGAAGAAGGTGAATTTTCCGGCGAAGCTAAACGTACTTCGAGTGGAGTATGGTCTTATGAAAACCCAATGGTTGAATTGGGAATTGGTGATAAAGTCTATTATTGGATTTATGTACAAGCCAATGGATTAGGATATAGACTTGACAATCAAGTATACGAATTTGGTAAGTTCAATAACCTTTCTTTATTTCAATGTATCGTTTCTCCCGTTTACTCTTTTGATATTTTTAACATTTAACTCACCACACTGAGATTTTTGCAAAATTTTGTTACATTAAATACCGATTATAAAATACCACTAATCATTAAACTTAAAAATGATTTGCAATCATTAAACAATTGTTATAAATCTTCTTCCTCGATTTCTTAAAATTATTAATCAAATGCTTTGCCACAATCCCCAATATTGTTGCCTAAGAAATGAAATGACGTATGATTATTTAAATTCAAACTTAATTTAATTTAGATAATAAAAGAAAAGATCCAAAACCAATTGAACAACCAACAAAAAATAAAACAAACGATGTGTTTGTAACACCTCAACCTGAAGTATGTCAAACGACCATAACTACGGTAAAGGGAAAAGCATCTTGTAAGAGCAAATTGATATTTTCTGAAGACTTCAATACCTTACAAAGAAGTAAATGGAAAGAAATTGTAAAAATTCCATCAGATAAAGAAGTACTGTATAATCCATGGAATAATTCAAATAGAATTTATCTTCAGATGTATTTTTAGGATGCTGAATTCGTTGTCTACATGAATGGAATAGCACGAATTGCAAATGGAAAATTGGAAATAAAACCAAAACTCCTAACCGATTTACCAGAGTACTCTGAAGACATGTTTCGAACAGGCAACATCAATCTTGCATCTCAGTATGTAACATAAAGCATTATATTACTGAATTTGATATTTTATATAAAATTTCCTTTAGATGTACACCAGATTATGATGAACAAATAGAATGTAGAAGAGATGTTACTAATTCTCCATTTCAAATACTCCCACCGATTGTGTCAGGTCGAATCAACACAAAGAATTCGTTTAGCTTTAAATACGGTAAAATTGAAATTAGAGCAAAATTACCGAAAGGTGATTGGATCTATCCTGGTAATATTGATACTTTCATTAATTGCCATTGATACACTAAATGGCTGTTTTATTTCAATAGAACTGTTATTGGAACCAAAGGACAGATATTATGGTAATGGATATGATTCTGGTAAAATCAGAATTGCATTTGCCCGTGGAAATATTAATTTAGTAACACCTTCAACGAATGATCTTAGCGGTAAAGTTTTATATTCTGGAGCAATCACCGATCGATTCGATACTCATCGATTTGATTCAGCTTCTGTAAGTTAATGAATATTTGTGATATTTTCAACTATACCAACATTTTGCAATTGTAGAAAGTTGAGAGTCAAAATCATTTGGGAGACGATTTTCATACGTACAGTTTAACATGGACTAATAATTTAATTATAGCTCAAGTCGATGGAGTACCCTATGGGTCTGTTTTTGGTAGATTTAAATCAACAAATAAAACTGTAGAATCGGCTTGGAATCAAGGAACAGTTTTAGCTCCTTTTGATCAAGAGGTATGCTGAATTATAATTAACCGTAGGATTTCTTATTAAAGGTTTCTATTTTAGTTTTACATCACATTAGCAGTTGGTGTTGGAGGATTATCCGATTTTCCAGACAAATGTGAATCACGACCAAATTTAGAGACGTATACAAAACCATGGGATAATACTTCACCTAAAGCGGAGTTATTCTTTTGGCGAAATAAAGAGAAATGGTTGCCCAGCTGGAATGTGGATTCCAAACTTATTGTTGATTATGTGAGAGTATGGGCAATCTAATAAGTAGACGTATAGCATAATGGAACTATTTAAATACTCATCTAGACTGTTATTTTTATATTTGTATTTAAATATATTAAATATAAAAGCAATTTTTGTTAGTTAAAATTTTATAATCATCATTTTTAATTTTTTAGAAATCATTTTGTAGTACATTAGATTAACTACTTTCCCGTTGTAATCAGTAGCCAAAGTAATTGTGTGTTAGTTTCATTAAATTAAAGTTAATTAGAAATTCTATTCCATGGAATATATTTAAATCCCATAATAATACTTCCCGTATTAAATAATCGCAATTCTTCATCAAATTTAAAGGTATTCTTATGATTTTGTTCGATGGACTTATAAATTGATTGAGGATATTCTGCACCATTTACATCCTCATCCCATATTATTTTAATCTCACAAATTGCATTTTGTGATATGGCTAATGGTTCATCCAATTTAAGAGTTAGCGTGTCATTATACTGAACATTTTCAATGTCAAATCTCTTATTAACCGATAACTCGGAACTGTCCTTTAGTTTAATTTGTAGAGTCAATTGTTCCATGTATGTTTTTGAATCGATTCCATATGGCTGGAAACGACTATTAATTATCAGAGCATCTAGAGCCCAAAATCGATCACAGCTAATTGTTAATGTAGTGAATTGCGATTCACCAACTTTTAAAAACTTAATTGCCAAACAAATACAACGAAAACATGATACCGGACTATTTGGTGCTACATTAGAACTAATTATCATATTCAAATCATCATCAGTAAAATCAATTAGATTCTCGTTGAAGACATTCTGATATCCGCCACCTAATTCCTTTAATATTCTTAGTATTCGTCTTGTACTTTCTGTTGATAGCTCGTAACCATTTAATCTCAATATTAAATCTAAATTGTTACAATTCGTAAGGCTAAACTTTAGGAAATCAATACAGATATTTTCAACTTTAGCGAAACCGTTATGCACAGCCATATCCATTGTCTTCAATATATTACTATAACGTAAACAATCAGCGATTTGTTTTACACAAAGTTGAACTAATCCTTCAATCAAATATTTATCTGCACAATAATACAGTTTCAATAAATTTTCCAAATCACATTTCTCTAAGTCTTCAATTTTATCGGTGTAAATGTATTCAATCATTTGGTCAAATGATTTTGAATCACAGTCGATAATACGTATCTCATTATCACACTTTAATGGACGATAAAGCATCGCTTCAAACACAGGACTCGAGGCGGCCAGTATTAATTTATGGCAATTGAATACCCGTTTACCAACAATAAACGCACAGTCAGTATATTTATCATCGACCAGCAATTGATAGAGTCGTCTTTCTAAACGTAATCCTTCCATTCTTCGTTGATTTAGTTTGATTCTAAAAATAATACAAATATAAAAACTGGTTGTATATCAACTATAAATCATGTGAATAAAAACCACTTAAAGACATATCGAATATTCCAAGGCAGTTAAATGAAAATTAATGATTTGTTTTGATACACACTCAAAATATTCTAATTCTGAGAATGGTTTAGTGTGAAACAAATCAAAAACAGATGTCTAACTAACTCCAATAGACTTTGATTAAGCGTGCAAATAATTAGAGATACATGTAATATTTAATGAAACTTATTTGTTTGTCTAACAATTACTTAGCAAATTTTCTCAAATACGAACTTGACCATACTTAGAATCCGAATAAAACGAATATATTGTGTAATAGTCGGTTATTTTCGCAATAATAATCGTTTGATTATACTAAATCACGGTCAATTTAATACATAATTTCTGTATTATGATCATTTTTTCTCATCTCTATTCCTCACACAGCTTATCAAGAAACAAAAAAATCAATGGAATTGTCCCTTGATTAACAACAAAATGTTTCTAATTACTGAACACTTACATGATATGAGTATCAATTTAATAATAGTTTTAATCACAATAAAAATTTTCCTACTTATGATACTGTCTCGCACTGTTTTTATTTCTAACTGAACTGATGAATGAACAATCGACGAAACGCTTGTGATTTTAAAAACGAACTTAATCTTATAGACACAATACAACTGAGATTGAGAGCTTAAAGAAAATTAATTTCAATGATCGAGTATAATAACACAAGTGTTATAACTTCGTTTTGGCTAGACCGGAGCAAGACACAGCGTTCAATCATACAGAAAGAATTAAATAATAAGAACATTAACTATTTTTCACCGTTCCTAACCAGTTCTTGCAGTGTGTTTACCTCAATGTTCATGAGGGAGATGTTTATCTCATACGCAAATATGAAGACTGCATGGTGGACGGAATATTCATAATATAATTCATTTCCAACTTTACATAAATTGTAATTAAGTCGTTACAATTCCTTCAGTCCACCGTAACAAGCCGGTAGTTAGTCACTTGGTTTTTAGAAAGAATTTTAAATTGTCTGCATACACGATGCAATAACATTTAATGGCAGTTAATCTAATTATGTTTGATTCAATTTTAAAATCCCAATTTGTAGAAGAATTTGATAAAACTCTGCACTTTGGAAAAGAAATATTGAAGATGCCGATAGATTATAATTGAGATTAAAAATATTGTGAGTTCACTTAAGGAGATTACTTACCTTTGATTTGAAAAAACAAACAAAGTCATCCAATAGCACACAAATAAACATCGTTTTAAACTGATAACGATGTGTCAGATGAGTGGAGCTTCATTCAAGGTATATTTCAATACAAGTTTGCAATTTTCCAATACACCTGCAGAAATTTAGTACTGCAGACAATACAAATAACTTTAAGCTTAGACAATTGGATTAATATTACTTTGGTTAATCTCTTGGTAATTAAGTTAAAGAATCCATTTTAATCAGATTATATCGTAATCTTAAATTCTTCCTCTTCTTTTTTACAAAATGCTATCATTCAATATAATATAATTAAAATTTTATAACGTTTTCAAGTTTTGCGGTTTATCCCAAGCCGACATGATATGATAAGCGAAGAATGAGTTGTAGCTAAAAGTTTTAGAGGTTTAACGGCTCATTTTAATTTACATGTAACATAAAATACCAGATCCTTCTGCTGAATATGTTTTATAACTGACAAATGCATTTAAATGTTATTCATATGGCTATAAAGCAGTAGTCGAATATTACTCTATGTATGCTAAAACATGTTAAGTTGGTTTGATTTAATGATTTATTACTAATATATTGTGCATATTTAAATGTGTATACAATTATGTATACTCTGTGATGTAACGTTCCCGAACTAACATGCGAATCTGTACCACTATTAATTCCGTTTACCATCATTCTAAATATTTCGTACCAAAAATTAAAACCGTAACCGTTGTTAATAAAAATCATAATTAACGCAACAATAAGCCATGCAAAATTTAATTGAGATTCCAATATAAATTTGTAAATTCGTTGTAAAATTAAAAGATTCACAATAGCATAGGAATCCATCACCACCAAAACTCTTCAAACTCGTCGTGATCGGAAAAGACATTCAATCTTCCCACTCTCTTGCTAACTCTATGAAGAAACCAATTTTATTCACATAAAGCTTGTTTTTCAGTTAGTTGTTTATTAGATCTCACTGCAATTGTACGATTTTTAAATACTTTCCAGAAGTGCAATATCCAATTTTAAGTGTTTGCTAAAATGTGTGCCAAATTGTGTTTACTTATAATTTTAGGAATCATAGTTCCTACATTCAGTTTTCCGGATGGTAGTCCGGTTGATGCATGTGTTAATAAAAAAGCAAATAAACCTAATCATGGACAGTTTGTAAGTCAAAATTTGAACTCATTACCATTTGATGTAGTGGCAGAAACTGATGTCTATGAACCAGGACAGTTGGTTAAAGGTATTTAGGAAATATTTAACGGTTAATTATGATTGTACTACATAATTTATTTCTTATAGTATCAATAAAGGGCAGTGATGTCTTTCGCGGATTTTTCATTCAGGCTCGTGATGCCAATAACGATGAATGGATTGGTACTTGGCGGGAGAGTCCTAATACACGTGCAATTCCAGAATGTGCGGCAATTACTCATCACGACAATAAGGATAAAGTCGGTGCTACATTAATTTGGGAAGCTCCTAAAGAAAAAAGCGGTCGAGTATATTTTACGTAAGGCTCATCACATGAATTTTTGTTACTTAAGAGACCCAGTGAAAATGTTACATCTCCAATAATTCGTTTATCTTCATATTTAAGCTTATGTAATGTCGTTTATATGGTGCTATTACTAATATCTGCCATCATTATTTCTGAGTTAAAGATCTGTCTAATATTTAGTAATGCATTAAATGCAGCACTACGATAGACATACTATTCACGAAACGCTTCAGGCAGTAGTACCACTTATAAAAAGATTTTGTCTAATAAGTGCCTTTCACTTTTTTCACTAATCCAATATAATCTCATAAATATGTTTTATTTAAACGTTTCCTCTATTATTTTTAACTATCTGGTTATTGACTTCATAGTTATATAATAATTTTCCAAAACATCTTTTTTTATATTTTAACAGTGGATCTGTGGTCAAGGATTACGCTACATTTTGGACGGATATTATTGCCAAAATTCCAGTATCAGCGCAACAGCAACTACAATATCAACGACAAAACAATTGAGGGTGAATAAATCGAAGCAAAGCGCGATAATAATAAATTTTATGAATTAATGTTTTAAAATTACCATTGGTGATATAATTTGACAGTATTAAATACACTTTATAGCTACTTATATGTTAAAATAAATTGATGCTTGACCTCACATTTCTCAATTGTTTGTGATATCAATTAATAGGTAATTTTGCCAATTCTTACTCTGCGGAAAATTATCAACATAATTTTAAATTAAACAGGACACATGAACTTATATAAAAATATGTCCCTTCATTTCTTCAAGTTAGTTTTTCTCTAACTATATACACATAATATTTGAACGGTTGTTAAGATAAAATATGCTCCAAGGACAAGAATTTTAGAATAATAACGAAGTACCTGAATTATCTGCGTCGAATTTACTAATGATCTTCTAATCAGTTGGTTCAACAACAATTGCCGCTGGTGTTGGAAAATAGTAATTACTGCATTTGTGTTCGATAAAATATTCACCGCCAAATTCATTATAATCTGTTTTACTTATTGAAGCAGTTTTAAATTCACTCGAGTTTGCGAACTTACGGGCACCGTTCCAGCCGTCTAGAACAGGTACTTTGGCAATTACAATTTTATGGGTCGTTTCGTAAGGTCGGATAGCTAGCATTTCCTTTGAGATTCTTTCCTTTAAACCTGATGAATAGCCACAAATTTTAAATCATGTATGAATAACGGTAAAAATAATTATACCTGGGAATTGAGCACATCCTCCAGTTAAAAATATATTATTGGCCAGTAATAATTGCTCATCTGCTGTAAACGACCGAAGCACTTGTTCAATTGATTCTATTAGTCCAGCTTCAGATGATCCCATCATGCTGGGTTGGAATAACAGTTCAGGTGTTCGAATTGCCTCGACTCCAACATGTAGCTACAATAACAAAACACATAACCTTCAAATCTAAGGAATCATAATTATTTGTTGACTTTTTTTTGCGATGCAAAACATTTGAAAAATTCAGAATTAAATATCTTTTCTTAAATTGGATGTAATTTAGTAATTACTGTTAAATTGATAAATATGTTTTTAACCAGAAGACCAGTGTTAAAATCAATCAATAACCTAATTAGAAGGGAACTGTATAGTGCAAAATATTCAACTAACACTTACGAAGGCGATGGGAAAACCAAAGTGTCTATATTGAATCAGGAAATAGACGGAGGTCTGCTAATCGATTCTTACAGCCGGGTATTTGATATTAGCATTTGATCAAACGGAATTGAATTAATTTATTTTCATAATTGAATTTCAGGTTGGGTTCCGGCTAAACAATGGAATGAATATTGTTGGGCCAATGGCTATTTTCCCAAAGTATGTTATTATGGGAATTATCATTAAAAGTGTTTCAATTTATATACTTGGGCTATTTCAGATCTGTATTATCATGGAATGTGGCAAGTTATAAAGATATTACTGAAGAATCCCTTAGTTTATTTTATGCACTGGATCCAAAGATAGACGTTCTTGTGGTGGGAATAGGTGATCAAATGTTGACCCAAGAATTTTCTAAACAAATTATTGGATATATGAGGAAGCATAAAATAAATGTTGAAATTCTTAACACAGACAAGGTAATTATTAGGAACATTAAGCTTTAGTTAGTGAAATTTTAACATCGATCTGTTTGCAGGCTTGTGCAACCTTCAATTTCTTGAACTCAGAAAGACGAATGGTAGCAGCAGCATTAATACCTCCATACAGCATAGCTGTTAATGAAAGTGACCTATTAAGATCACACGTAAGACATAAGCTATGGCAGGTTGAGGATTAATATTTTTAACAATTGTAATTAGGTAATATTGTTAGGTAATCGAATAAAAAAATGTCAAATGAAAATAACTATTGAGTCTAACCTGATGATATTCTGCAGCTCCACCTTGTGATATCTGTGGTTCATCAAAGGTTGGATCATGATGTCTTAGTACCTCCTCGAATTCTAATAACTTGTCATTTTCTAAATCACTGTCACTATCTCCGCATTCTCGATTAATTGTCTTGTATATATCCCAGTCTTCGTCTCTTAAACCAAAATCGTCAGTACCCTTCTCTTTTCTAGCCAGTTGAGAAATTATTCTCATTCGCTCTTGGGCTGCTGCTGTACGACGCCTAGCCATATCCGTTTTCCTTTGCTTCCTGGCATGTTTATTCTCCAAAATAATTTTGCGCTTTCGTTTAACCTCATCCACCCAGCTTTCAAGAGAAATATTTTCTGGCGGTTGAGGAATTGTTATGGATTTCTCCTCTTGTCCGCTGTTAGTGTCTGCAGCAGCACTAATTTTACCCTTTGTACGTTCAATCCGTTGCTTAACATTAGTCACCATTTTCTAGAAAAAATAATTTGATGATATTGAAATAAATCCATAACGAAGGTAGTAAAAATTACCTCTAAATCTTCATAAGAACTGATCTGGCACTGCTTAATTGCAAATCTAAATTGTTTCATATCACCTTCTTCATATAAATCTTGACACGCATATAATTTCTGCATTAAAGTTTCATCTTCTTGAAGCCGTTCTTCACGTTTCCGTGCATTCATTTCAGAGAGGCGTTTAGCTACCTCTTTCTTCTTTTCATTACGCTGTTCCACTGACATCAAAGTTGTACTGGCCGTTTGAGAATAAGGCAATTGGATACGTAATATATGATTATCATAATATTCATAATCGGACCATTCTTGCAATTCCTTCATATAGTCCAATGCTACATGACAATGTTCGACAAGAATTTCCTCTACACGGCTGATTGTAATTCCGTTCACATGTACGGGGTATTTGAGCTGCAGTAACCGATGTAGGTAATTTATCATATGATATCCACCGACACTTAGCCTTCTGGATTTATGAGCAATCACTTTACCGTCGAGAATTGGAATGATATGAGTTGTATGATACCCAAAGCCAATAATAAGTCCATTTGATTGCAATTCATTATTATTGTAATAACTAAACAGAGAATCAACTCCATAACAGACACTGGGTACATTATAGCATTCGAACAACAATTCTGACATCAATTGTCGACAATAGTTTGGATTCGAAAAACATTCAGTTAGTAAAATAGGATGAGGAACCGAACTGTCCGAATCAATACTTAAATGGGAAAACGCGTAATCAAATATTTGTTCCTGGTTGTAATAATGTGTGACAACGTTCCGATCGAATTGTGTCTTCAATTGGAATCTCATTGCTTCAATGTTTACAATATCATTGCCGATTTGAATGGGAGGTGTTACAGGGATTTCACCGTCCTTTTTATTCCGATCTTTACGAGGTTTGGCTATTAAATTCCTGAATTGAAGCAAAGGCTCTGTACTTGAAGCCCAACCGACACGGCATTGAAATGATCCTAAAACAATTGAGTTACATGAATGCTTGAAACTTGGGCCAATATAATGGCATGATACAAACCATTGTCGATGATCAAAGGAGTCAATTGGTTTTTCAATGCACTGGTGTAAGTATGAAAGGAATCAGACTTAAATTTCAGATCTTTTAACTGAATAACATTCTGCATTGTAACTATAATCTCTTCAATTAATTAGATGCACTATTCGCTTGGTGATTCTAAAAAGTGAATGATATATTAAATTAATTTAAATCTAAGGTCCTTAGTTTTATTATATTAATTAATTTAATTTAAGGAATTACTTTATCACTTATTTACCATTCGTGTTTCAATCGAATTAGATTTGTATTACATTATCTGATACTCAGAATGAATTAAATATACACTGCGTCTATAGAAATTCACGGCCGACTTTTTTTTATGCAAATATCCTACAGATTGACTGAAATTATTTCACGACCGTGTATTAATCCATGTAGGAATGTAGGCACTGAATCTTATGTGAATGATGTACCATGATTATGCGGTCAGGATCAGAAAACTACATCAAATTCATCGAACCCATTTCATTGAATACCCCATTAGAAAATAAGGTATCTGATACTCAGAATGAACCAATTTGGTATTGCGGTCCGAGAGAAAAATTGACGACCGTGATTTTGACCGACTATTTTACCATATTACTGAATAGGTTTTGTGTGTCGACCGACTAAATGCTTACCCATTAGATATTTACCCATTGGGCAATGAAATCTGATGTGCAGGAGAGTGAGAGTATCCCTAAGACAGAGGTAAATTACATGAGATTGGAGCAAAATGTGGAAGAACTTCAGCATTCATCCGATTAATCGGACAGGATCATAAGACTAGACATAAAAGAAAGATTTATTATTAATATTTTACCGCGCGAGTGATGTTTTGACTAAAAACTGAATCGGCTGGCATAAAATGTAAACAAAAACAAAGACAAAACCGCCGGTGTTTGTGGAATAAAAATTTGTATCTAACGTATCCTTAATTAGGTGGTAATAATGGCTATTAAAGAGAAGGCGAATAGTGAAGAGTTCGATTGGACGGCGGAACATGAAATTCAATTGTTTTCAGCACTCGATGGTCTCAATCCTTTTGGCATCAACAGACATTTCAATATGTTGTGCATATCTGAGAAATTATCCAAGCATGTGAACCGCGAAGTACCCTCTGAGACAATTTGGCCACATCTCCGAACACTGTTCAACTTGGATCTGCTGGACGAACAGGAGAGACTTCCATTTCCGAATCATGAGAAAGACTTTATTTTGCCAGACACTGATTACGGCAGTTTGAAAACAAAAAAGCGTACTGAAGCGACTGAAGAGAAGAAACCAGAGACAATTAAACCCGATTCAGTTAAGAAAGGTACTTCGTTGTATCCATAGCAATTCATCGATTTAACAAAATTGATGATCATTCTTTTTATTTGTAGAGCGCAACAGTTCACAGGGCAGCGTATCAAAACATTTACCAAAAGATCTTGCTAAAATCATCATTACTGAAAGAGATGCACCAAAAAGAACAACACCTAAACGAACACGGGGATCGATGTCCATTGAGTCTAATAGTCCGTCTACGACACCTCCGCCAATTCAAAGTAATAAGAGAAGGCGAATTTAATCTTGTGAAGGGATTAAGTAAAGAAAACTTTAATTTAGAGTTATTTTTCTTATGACGATTCGTTTATTAATAGAATATCAGTATATTAAATACATTAAACTTTAGTAAATAATGTCTTTTCCAAAATTAATGCTCTTTGTAAATTTCTTGCTGCAGCAATCCTAAGCAAATCAATTAATTGTTCCATAGTTCCAACTCGATCATGTAAAGATCCAAATGCTTTCTCATTTTCTACATGGGTCTGTCTTTTATTATCAATTGACACTAGATATGACTCCATGTGCTTGATGATCTTATATGTTTCCTTTGAAGGTATTATTGGATTTTCTGACTCGAGTAATGGAATTGTGTCGGCCAGTAGGGATGGCCAAAGACTAAAAATTGAATTAGAAACATTATTTATACGAAAGCACAATAAGCGATTGGAAATACCATTTAGGAGTAATTTTCGAGTCCAGCAAGTTAACCAACAATTCAGAAGCTTTAGGAAATTCTCGTCGACTATAGAATTGGTGGAAGTCGAAATATTTTACCAGAAATACTAATCGAGGTGAGATGAACATTTTCCCACCAATCTGAGAAAGTAAATCGGGTGTTAGCATTTCTCCGGTGCGTGAATAGTGCTAAAATTAGTCTTGGTTAACAAATGTCTTCATATCAGTTATAATTTAACATACCTCTAAGTATTTATTGGCAATTAATGTAACCAATCCATTGTCTTGTGATCGAATAGCCCATTCCAAAGCATTACCTAATCGATTATTAGCCAAACTGCGCCTACTTAAAACTCGAGCAATATCATTTTCTGTAAATTTATTTCAATAAGTAAATTAATCAACTTTTCATGTAAGATCTTGTAGTCTTACCCAGTTCTGGGATTTTCATTTTCCTGGCAAAATTTATAACCCGCATTGCTTGTTTCTCGTTTGAAAATGGTATTTTCGATAATAGAATTGGAATACAATTTGAATACTCATTCGATGTATAACGTAAGTATTCTATCCCAATTGTCCATAAGCCAGATGAAGTCACTGTACTTCCAAATTCAAATAATAATGAATCTCTTAGATTTTTCGAAACACTGAATGAAAATAAATAATGTTTAAATAAAATATTTTCACAATTACTCAGTAATACTTACTCTGTTTCATGATTAACCATAAGATGTAGATGACCACAATGGAATAAAAGATCAGTTAGATGAGTCACAAACCAATGATTGTCGCACATATTTTGAATGTTATTCAATGTCTGTGGCATATCATTTTCCATTATATTTATTAATACTCGATCCAAGTGTTTAAAATTTGATGCTGCGGGACTCATGGAGATAATACTTAGCCATCCGTGAATGAATGTGCTCAGTTCAAAATGTTTACATGCCGGTTTGGTATAGAAGAGATACCCGGGAAAGTATTCATACCAACAATTGGTTCCGGTGTTTTTAATCATTGTTCTCCAAGTATCAGTATCTCCGATTGTCAACTAAAAAAAATTATGTTGCATTATTTTCTTTATATAAAGTTGACGATTAGACAACAACCTTAATTAAATCTTCCAATTCAGGGTCATCCATTAGATACCCAGCTTGTAATTTTGATTTTGTATCTGCAATCCAATATTCTCTTTGAGACGTGAATTTCTGCACAGACATTCCAGATAAATTCTACAAACAAGATAATTGAAATTCGTTTCTCTTTATCATCATTATTTCAACCTTACATTGTATTTAGGCATCATTCGCAAAACTTCGTCTGCTAATTGAAATGATGCTGTTTCCCAAGCAGAGTGAAGTTTCAAAAGTGTTCTTACAACGTCAATTTGACCTGGAATATAATAAATCTTTAATATACATAAATGAATTGTGATTTCTCTATGCATAATACCTTGCATCACTAGACCATTTACAATAGGCCAGTACATTGAAGAAATATTAGCATCTCTGCCGATTAAAAGTATTTCAGCTGCTTCTCGTTCAAATGTTGGAAAATGAAACCGTATCCATTCAAGCAAAGACGGTACTACGAAATTTGTTGGTGTTGTGTCTATCAACAAGATTTCAATAAGATGCCATACACATTCAATAGAATAGAAAATTGTTATGTAGTTTTCCAATTTCTTGCGGTATGCTATGCTCTCATCATTGCTCGACTCAGTCTCCTGCAGTTTTGCCAAACATGCTCTTATTATACTTCGATAGGAACGTGAAATCTTCAACAGTTGAATTTTATTCGTTTGCTTCTGGTTACCTGGTTGCAGGGATTGTAAGTTTGAAAATACTACACTGGCCTCTGCGAGTAATTCACGCAGAATGGGATCAAAGAAAATAAATTCATCACGAATATGGAAGATGTTTACGTCGAAATGACCAGCAGAATTAGTCGGATAGTCTCTAGATGTCCTGAAAGTTGTAGAATGTTTCAATATTCTTAATATTTATCGGAATGTATATTACTTACGTTGTTTTATGGTCATAAGCATTTACCGACAATGTATTGTAATCAATCCATTTGGCTGTGAGTCCAGTCTTGCTGGCCAGTTTATCCGGAATCGCCTGAAATGGAGGGAAAATGTAGTTGCACTCTTATGTCGTAAATTAACATCCAGTTGCTTACTATTATTGGTGGCTTATCGTTCATTATAACGAACAGTAGAAGCTTAATTAATTCTAGAAACCTTATGAGACACCAATTAGAATTAAATCTGAAGCAAAAATGCAGAAACGACCGACCACAAACCACTGAGTGAACATAACCTCACACATCAGAAGAGATTGTCAATTTTATTTTGGTCCTAAAAATTTTCTTTGCGACACAACAAATCGAGAATAAACAATCATTTGAATAATTTGTGGCAGGATCTAAAGTTAATTATAATTCAAATAATAGAGCGGTTTATAAGAAACCAAACCTAAAGAGTGATAAATTAAGGAAAGTTTGTTGTATTAACTCATTTGTTGTGTTCTTATCTGCAGTGGACATTCTTGGATTAAATACGTCTCCAGTTACATTTAATCATTAATTCCGAGGATATAGCATTAGGTCTCCTTACCACTGGTAAAAACTATTTTGATTGATAGAAGCAGATCTGTAAATCTTAGCTTCACTAGTTAATCAGCAACTAGCGGTCGATTCACATCAGTTTCGAGCACACTTTGGAAGTTCAACTAATATGCCATCGAAGAAGAAGAAGTATAATGCCCGTTTTCCAGCTGTAAGTAAATCACTAATTATGTAAATTATGAATTTAATTTTCCTAACACTATCTCTTTTGTAGGGTCGGATCAAGAAAATAATGCAAAGTGATGAAGAAGTGGGAAAAGTGGCTCAAGCTGTTCCAATCATAATTTATATCCTTTTCAAACCGATTGTTATTTTATTTAATTTCTTTTATTTTAGCAACAAAAATTTTCCTTAACATATAATTTATTTATTCGATTACCTAGGACATTGGAATTGTTTGTAGAATCGTTGTTAACAAAAACTCTACGGATCACAAATGCAAGAGCTGCAAAAACTATGTGTCCAATGCACATAAAGCAATGTATAATGGGAGAGAGTAAATTTGATTTTCTAAAAGAGATAGTCAAATATGTGCCAGACGTAATAGGTCCAGAGGAAATGGCTACTGATGATGGTAGTGCAAGCTATCCTGCCTCAGGGAGTTCTAATGCCTCAATTGAGCACTTGCGAACACACGATCACTTCAATGGTGACGGAACTTTCAAAATACAGAACCAAAATACTCCACATATAGAGATGCGATCACTCGATAGGAATTTCTCGTTAGATGAAAGGCAATTGAGTTTAAGCGGTCCATCTACAGTTGATCGATTGATACCAAATTTCTATACTGAATTGGACTCATCATCTGCACAGAATCGTGTTAGTAAGCGAAAAGATACGACTGATGAACAGCCGGCACATCATCGAGGACGCCCACGGAAACTACCAAAAGTTGCTAGGGTTGATTCAGCGCCGTCCAATTTGAATTCATTTAATCAAGTGAATGGAGGAGCATTAAATCAGAGAAATTCTCTTCATCCACAATCGTCTGCCGATTCTTATTTCACATCATTTAAAATAAATATACCGTCGGCAAATGCACCAGTTCAAATATCATTAATGCCATCCACTTCCACTACAACAAATCAATTGAATACACCACCCGTAGTAAAAGCCGATGTATGTAACACTCCGTTAATAAAAATTGATTACAGCAAACTGACACTCTCCCAATCAGTTAATAATCAGATAATGCCTACAAGCAATTTGAATTACGCAAAAACAGAAATGATTGAAAGCAAAGGATCAAGATCAAAAGCAAACATAGACATCAAATCAGCACCAGCTACGCCTTTGCTGAATCCTCTGCCGCCTTCCTTTAATTCTGGCCCTATGGCGAATGACTTAGGATTGGATGAAGATTATGATAATTAATTTTGTGAATTTTCTACTTTTTTTAAATTACCGATACGGTTTTAGGTATATACCAATACCACAATTTGGAATACATATAAATCACCATTGTCATAGAGATTTATGTTAAACTGTTACAATAAAATAAAATTGTATGTTCTTTTTAATTATGTAACATACATACATTAAAATAAAAATAAATCAAAAACTATTTATTTTTTGGAATCCAGAAATTTTTGTTATTGCATAGCTAATACCAAACTACCTGGTCGACTTAAATTTCGATTCACCTAATTACGTACATACATATTCGTCAGCGAACTGATAATTACTAAAATTCTATATTTCAATGAATGTGTCACAGATTCTTTAAAACTATTTCTACATGGAACCTGCTAAATAACGAAAACAATTTAAAGTTAATTGATATAACTTGTGCGGGAAAAAATAATACAAATAAATTGATGGGTTTAAGTAACTATCAATCTATTTTTAATCCATGTTACAGAGATATACATACATATCAATTTATAATACATTCAATGATATTAAATACATTTTTATAAAAAATAATTATTGTATAATAAACATTCAGCTTTTTTTCATTTAAACTGTTTAAATATAATAATTATTTTAACATTTCCAACTATTTACCATTTATAAATTAACAATACTAAATAAATCTTAATCCGAAATTCAATATCAAATACCTAAATTAAATTAAATGATAATATTTCCTTCTATAAAATTTGATTCATTGTAATTTTTTTCTTATGTAATTTCAAAACAGTAATAGTATTCTTAAACATACGTGAATTTTGTATTAGATTAAATTTTTAAATATTTCATCAAATTTTTAAAATTACTCTAAACATTGTGGAACATATTTTAAGTACTTATATTCATAATTTTAGATATAAATTAAATTAATAAACGTTATTAAAAAGGAGTTTGTTTAATGCGTAGAATTCAACATTATCGTGTAAGTCAGTCTATTTATACAAAATAGTAAAGTCAATTTAAGTTATAATGCAATATTAAAAGGCAAGACTGTATTATTTTTTGCTAATCTTATAAAAATATTATCTCACTTACTTAGCTACAATAAAAATTTATTTATAAAATCTCTGGTTGATTATATGAAATTCAATAAATTGCATATTGACCCTTTTAATGTGTTCAATTCATTAAATTAAACTGTCTCAATTTTATTCAGTTTAACTCAATTCATCGCCTTGATACAAACTTTCACAGTTTTCAATTAGTCTCTGTATCGGAGATATATCATACGGAAACTGTGAATGTGAAACCAACCGACTAATATGTAACCGTAGCTCATGTAGGACATGCATCACACCTTCCAACCGATTATTACCCATTGTGACATCTTGACTACTATCGACAAACGTTCTCCAATTGGATCGTACATATTTAAGGAACCGCAATAAATATAATAAAAAGCAGGTCTCATTGCTCATCAACAAATCAACTAAAAATAAATGACTATCTGATATAAGTGTTAGGAATTCCAAGAAGGTATGCACTGGATTTAGCATTTGCATTAAATCCATTTCATATGTATTTCGACTTGTTTGCCGAAATGATAGACCCGATGTTACATCCAATGTGCATACCATGGCTTCAATTAAATAATCATCTTGATCATCAAATAGTCGCACTAATATACTACTGAACTGAGTCTCTGGGTGAAATTCAAATCGATGGTTAACGTAATTCTTAAGGTTTTTTAAGACATCTCGTATCCATTTTTGAATCGCCGTTAAATCTCGTACAGCATCGCTATCCTGACTCTGTTCTGATGAGCTATAATCAGATGAACTATCTGAGGAATCACTACGGATTTCTTTAACAGTAACGGCAACTGATTTCAATACCAATAAGACCAGTTTCTGTAATAAAGTTTTATCGATTTGTGATTCGGGCGGTTTAATCTCTGGCGTTGAAAATAAACCATTCCCATAATTTAATGTAGCACCTTTACCGCCAAGTAAACCAACACGGTTTTGGATTCGCCTTTCTGGTATTGATGCCAATAATCGTCCTGTTTTTACATCATTTACAATTCCATGAGCTAATTTACATGTCTCCTCGGGTAAATCATCTTGCAAAGCCAATGTACTACCATAACACAATGCTTCATTGAACAGGGACAAAATCTGTTTGTATATGCTAGCCGATAGTGTACTCTTTAAGATGCCTTTAAAATTTTCCAGATGCTTGTAGAAGGGTACAGTCTCTCTTATTGATAAATTGGCACGTACACTAATTATACTCTCCCATAGACTGAAGAATGTAATCACACAGTGTTCAGCAATTGCTGTATTCTCATCCATTGCATCTATTAATTTGCAAATATTATGTACTAAAGAAGGCCACTTATTCTCCAGCGCTTTTATTGTAAGCCGCTTCAGATTTGTTGTCTCAAAGATTTCATTCTCTGTAATCATTTGACAACCGTTTTCACTAACAATAAACCCATTTTCATCCACATCTGAAGATGTGCTCGCATGACCCTCAGTTCCATTTGTACTTGTCTCCGAATATCCATTATTAAAATGCATCATAAAATAATTTGATTCCAATGGTGGTACCTGATGAACGGGCTCATTTTCACTATCATTTTCCACATCGGAATCATCTAGTGGATGTTGAATATAATCTTTCCATTCAACAATACGGCGGATAACATCTAAATTATATGCTAACTTTGCACCATTCACCTTTGCTGGTGTAAATAGATTTCCCATTAGTTTATTGATCCAATCATCGATATGCTCATCCTTGGACACAACAAAAAAACTAGCCAGTAATCGACTTGCTAAATACAATACATAAGGGTTTTTATGATTACACAAATCAATAATTTCATCAACCAAATGTTGACGTCGCTGTATCAAGGCATCACATATATCCATTATCCGACAGCATATCTGTCCTTTCATTTGTTGTTTCAAGTATACATCGCAGAGTAACTGTAGATTCGATAAAAACTGTATTAATTTTGTTTCGGGCCATTCACTTAGTGTGGCCACCTGTTTAACACCATTGGTATCTTGATTACAGTGGTTCTGAAAAGTCTGCCGCAAAGTTTCTTCATTCACATTACACAAACACTCTCTTATTACAGATTCTTGAAATTCAATAAAGTCCACTTCCTTTTCATTAACTACCGATTGTAACTGATTAATTGCAATACTAGTCCTTAACTGTTTTGAAATGCATGATGCATTATCAATCTCATCATCTTCATTGGTCACCTTATCGGGCGGTTCAATCAACACTACGGACGTCGACGATGAGGACGCAGATGAACTCGTCGATGTGGATGGCATATATTCGATGCCATTATGACCATCCAGATGATTGTTACCAGCTATGACTGTATCAATTTTTTGCTTCTTTGTAACCGGCTGCTCATTTGACATGGCTTTTGATTGTATATTCTCCACTGCACCAAGTGGACGATCTTTTTGTAATACCATTAATTTAATATTTTTATTTAACACTTTCCCTTTAACACAGAATAATTTTTAGAGATCACTGCTAAAACAACGTTCAACGTTCTCCTGTGTTTCCATGAGAATATCCACGGTTTTAATATAATTCCTTAAGTCAATATCAAATTGGCCAACAGTATTATTCGCATTCTGTAATCAAATGATAAAACAAACAAACGATTAACCCACTTAATTAATAACTAAAGACATGGAAATGAAATTCCAAGATTGTTTTAAAAAAATGTCTGAAAAAATGCGTAGGCATTCTGGATTTGTGCTACTGAATTACACCAGGTGAACAAAATGGAAATGGACAATGATGGGCTCGCTTGGCCTCACCATACAATTGAGACGATGGATTCCCATCACGGTTGTTGATTCAATGCCACCGATAGAATCAGCAACAAGTGTGTTTTTATCGATTACGCGTAGAAAACATTACCAATTAATCTGTAAGCATTGTACCTGTAATTGTTATCAAATAACAAGTGATAGAGTCGTGCATCCAAAGTGCTTCCAGTTTTACATCATTCTGCCATGTTGTTGTGAGCCAGTAAATCCTTTATCCCAGCCTTTAGTTGTCGATACATACACCAGACGAATTGCAATTGAACTTAATTAAGTGTCACTACCTTCAGGTAAAAATTAATTATCTTCAGAAGAAAGTATCTTCATTGAAAGTTGTCGATTTAAATTAACAACAACCATTGGCTGAAGTTACGAGTTTTCAGACTTTGCGGGATACTGGAGGGAAAAGAGAGCCAGACGAAGCTATCTTTTTAGATCAGGTAGACAGGCGAGGGAATGAGTGGTAAAAAATGGCCGCTACTGTCAAATGGAGATCAAATTTCTGTCGTACAACGAAAGAATGGTATAAGTGTACACTTACGACTATATGAGTTATCATTATATTAAAACAACAAATTTAATATTCTAACTAATAGTTAACTGATCTAGTATTAAATCAATTACCCAAAAGTACACACAAAAACCAAAAATACACAATAAAAATTTGATTATCTCGAAACGAGAGCTGTATCACTTATACCATTCTTTCGTTGTTCGGCACAATTTGTTTCAAATATTTTGTTCGTAATTTGCGATTTGAAATTTGTACTCAATTAATTATTAATTGTGTAATTTAGTATACCCTTACAGTGATACTTTAAGTAGTTGCGAATTTGTAGTAAATCTACATTCATAGTAAATTTACATAACTTGAAATTGATATGAAAATTATTAAAAGAATTGAAAATTGTTCGACTAGTGGCAATTTGCGAAAGTTCACCAACACACCACACAGCAAATAATAGAACCAATAAATTAGTCCGCCAAAAATTAGGTTTTCATAAATTGTTGTTCAGAACATGAAATTGCAAATGATTAGAATATTATTAAAAGTGCAGTGTGTTTAAAGATGTGAAATAGTGAGGCAATTAAATCACAAATACGAGGAGACAAGGTACGTGTTAAATTGAATATACACCGAAAATCGCAAATTTCAATAATTTTAGTATCTTCGCCGCCAATTTCGTCATTCTCATACTCATTTTCATCCGGATCATTTTCTGGTGGTTCAAGATCCTTTTTGCACATTGTACAATCTAATAATGATCGCAACATCCAATTTAGTTCAACTGTAGTAGTATTTTTGGATTTTCAATATCTTTGTTGAACTAACCATAACCAGGGGCTGCTCAAGAATACGGATTCTATATACCTGAGCTGATGAGTTTATAATTCTCTTAGTAAGATGGTAATTTTTTATTATTTTCCGCTTTTATATGTTCTACCGGTTCCAATGAATCATTCTTTACCAAAATCCACTCAAATAGACATCCCATTCGTATAATTTAGTTACAGATTTCCATATAACATCTAACATCTTACACAATCTTAGTTGCCACCAAATAGTTCATTAGTTCAGTAGCAACAACTATTCATCGGCTATTGTTATCAGTTTAATCTAAAATTCATAAGGTTTAACATTAAATTAGCACAATCAGCTTCAGAAAATATTAGAAAAAAATTCTTTTGATCTACGCTATTAGATTCAATCGAAAGTTTTTAAAAATCATAATAACCTTGGCTGAAATGATTCAGTCAAGTATTGAAATAAAAGACTCTAAATATAATATCTCAGAAAAAATGAATATTAATTAATCTGGTTAGTGTTATCTGTAAAAACGAGATTGATATTTTAGTAACCTGTGTTGTATTTCACTCTGCAATTTTATATCCAACTACCTACAAAGTAGTGTCAACGGTTAATATTGCTGTTATGAAATCATCTTAATGTCTCACGCCTTACATTTTTTTTAAATTTCTTATACATTCAATACACATTTCGTGTATCTTAAATAATTGATCAGTATACGAGATATTCAATATTATCAATAAATAAATATTATTATTTAATTAATGCAATCCTCTCAAATAGAGGTCAAAAATGGTGTGGCGCCTACCGTCTCCCTCTGATTCACCCATCAATACACAGTTAATCTCTGCTCAACTAGTTTCTGAATTGATGGTAAATAATTAACTTATGATTGGTAACATTTCAATTAATTTGGGGTATCGGTAAAAGCCTCTTCACTCACCTGTTGCCCTTCAAAATATTAACTAAAAATATTTCATTCCAATTTGACACGCCACAAGAATAACATTCATTTCAATCTGAAGAGATGAGTAACATGCAAACATATTCATTTTCTCTGATTGAATAATCCTACATGTAAATTTTTCTGTTGTCTGACACTCCTCACACACCCCATAATGTCATCTTACATTTAATTTTGTTTTAACATAATTATTACCAGTAAAATGGCAAAGTGTTCAATCGTATCAACATCAATTACATCTATA
This sequence comes from Coboldia fuscipes, assembly GCA_001014335.1. Lineage (NCBI taxonomy): Eukaryota > Metazoa > Arthropoda > Insecta > Diptera > Scatopsidae > Coboldia > Coboldia fuscipes. Next base: position 188,837 of record JXOR01000408.1, read on the forward strand.
CCAATGGTTTAGTTACAATTCATATGTTCACCTTCAGTATCTGATACTGAAGCCAAATAGTTTTAATTTCATTGTGACGAGTTTATTATGTGAGATGACAAACTGTTATTTTTGTATTTCTTGTTTGTTTGCAATCATAGGTAGTCAATTCGCAATTACACATCTAATCATATTCTTTTATGCCACCGTTTAAATGCCATCATAATATAACAATTGCAATTCATATTCGTGTATAGAAACGTTGAGGTTTTTCAATCAAAACACGGGCTACAGTAGAATACGTGATTTGCATTAGATGATGTTTTTCATTGACTCCAAGTTGATCCAACAGTCATTCATTTACCATTTAACCAATACCTGGTACCAGATTCTTCAGAGCTAAAATGAATAAATGATTAATAAAAAAAATTTTTTTTAAATAAAATTATTGAATCGTTAAATGGCTGTTAAAGACAGACAATACCTAGCACAGAATAGTAATGGGCCAATGTTTTATATTTGCTGTGGGGACATGTATAGTATGATGTGTAGTGAAAGGCGCAGCACAAAGTTATTTCAATCTTTTGTTTTTTCATTGATATACACTAAATAAAACAAAAAAAAAATTATTTAGTTTTAACGAAATTCACTCCGATATTTATTAAATGGTATTAGATAGTGAGGAGTGCAATGAAAAGGTATACAACGTGAAATACCACACAATTACTGACTTTGAGAGTAGAATTTCCCATTGCGGTATACAGAGATTTTATGCACACAAATAGAACGTGTCAGAGAGTTTGTACCAGTTCAAATTTCTTACTCTATCGATATTTCATTACATTGGTAATTTATGCTATCAATACACTTAAGTACTTTAGAAATATCACAGTGTCAGGGAAAATTGTAGGTAATTGCATTTAGGTAAGCAATACAAATGCATTTGTTTCAATTGATCACATATAGAATATAGTGGTTGATCTCAACTGATTTTAATGTGTTGAGGTGAATGTTATATCCAATTTTATGAATTTTTTGATTGCGAAAAAAACGTTATAGGAATTTTCGAAGCCCCAATAAAGACAAAAACTTTTAATTTGATTGAGACAAATGAATATTGACTCAATAGATTGTAATGAAATGCGTATTTGTAGATAAAATGATGGTATGTCGTTAGGTGTAGATTTGTTAACTTTAAAATTAACGAAAAAGAAAATTAACTCCCACCCGTTGTTAAATATTTTACAATTATATGATACATGATTTACTATTCTCCAATCGATTATCTTATGCGTATTGAACTTAATGTTGGAGAAATCAAATTCAATACCAACTCGTTGTGAATTGGTTTGGTTTTTTTTTTTTATTTTTTTACTTGAATGTTATGACGTGAGATTTTTCATTAAAAAAAGTATACTTTTAATGAAAACGAAAATATAAAGCATATTTTTGTATACCAAGAAAAACCAGTATTTTAAAAATTATTCGTATTCGATTGAATAAAGTGAAATAGTTACATTAAAAGAAAAAAATGTTTTAAATAAAATGAAGAAAAATTTCATACAAATATATTGAAATCAAGGAGAATTTTATCTCTTGTAGCCGGGGTATGGGACTGTTTGAGGTGAACCTGGCGGATTGAAGCGAAATATGAAGGCAGTCACACTGTAGAGTTTATCGAATAAACAAGAGACCACCAGTTGATAATTGTGCTCAGGTGCGGCAATACCGTGAATTTTAACTTTTGTTGTGTTATTTTTTTTTTTTTAATTATTTCGTTTATTTAACTGACTACTGTAAAAATTAATTTTGCTTACTGCAAGTTAAAAGTGTGATATATACAGAGTTTTATGAATCTGGTCTCTGGGCTGTAATAAAGGAAATAAAGTGTAATTCTTACACTTAAAATAAAATAAATTCGAATTAACAGTAAACGTAGGTGCAACGACCACTTTATAACTACATGAATATAAATTAATTTTTCATTTATTTCATAATAATATTATCAAGTTTTATCATTTCGGTTACGCTATTCTTGTATTTAAAAATAAAATAATTGATTGTTGATCATTTCCTCTTCCTGTGTGCACTTTGGGATTATTTAAAACCATTTTGGATTAATCGTTATTATTGGTCGATTTAATGCAATTGTCTTATGCAACAAGTGTTTTAATCATTTTCATGTGCATTTAAAGTAATAAATATAATTTCTACTTCCGTTAATTTATTTTTTGTTTCTTTAATATTTATCAATTGGGCTGGAATTAAATTCAAGGTGTGTATTTTAAATGAACGAAAAATCCTAAATTAATATCAGTTGATTAGTAATAGAGTATAATTTCACAAATCAATATGAATTTTAAGTTATTTATTTGATTTAAATATAGATGGATGATAGAAAGAGATAGTTTTTAAATTTACTTTTCTTAAATAATCGAAAGAAATTGAGAAAATATTGACATTCAAAAGCGCGTTTGTGAATAATTTTTTTTTTTTATAGAAAGTGAGAGTAATGTTTTGTCACCGCATCATCGATTTATTTAATATTTCTATTTCTTTTCAATGATACCAGACCGTTGGTTAATCCATTAATAAAAATAACCATTAAAATCGTGTAATTTTAGATTTAATCATTAAATTCTGTAATTTCCATTTCACATTTCTTCATCAACTAAATGAATTTGGTTTTAACACTTTATGAGTTATGGTGGAAAAATGGAGCAAGGCCAACAAGAAATATAAGAGTTGATCAAAATTGGTTTTAAGTTTTATGTATTTAGTATGTGTCGTTACTAAGAGTAATATAAGTTATTCATCTGTTGAACTAAAACAATTAACGCTTCTAAAGAAATAACGGAATGAATTTTAAAAGTCAACACCATAAAATTATTGAAATTATTTATGAAAATATAAGCAATAAATTGTGGTAAATAGGCGAATAAAAAATCGCATAGAGAAAATTTCGATAAATCTTAAGAATACATTTTCTTTATATTAAATTTCTTAGAAAATTGCTGTTAATTTTATTATTTTTTTTTTGTTTATTATTTATGAAAATTATTTGGGTGAACAGTTAACAAACTGCTAGGTGAGATTCGGTAATATAATAATTTTACAATGAAATCATTAATTTTCATGTTAATATGCACATTTGTGTGCCAGTTATTACGATTACTAACCAGATATCTAATAGATGAAATATGATTGTAAAAGTTAATACGGTTGAAATATGGGTAATATGCGATGATTAAGAAAACAATAATTTTTATATTTCGTGTTATTTATTGTTAATTAACTACTCTCTTCATTTCCATTATGTTTTGCGAGTTTTGTTTCTTTTTTTTTTTTTTTTCTGTTGTTGTTGTTGAGTTTTGATTTTTTTATTTTACTCGCTAATACAGAGAGTTAGTTTCATTCTCTAATGTAAAAGAGAGAGTGAAATGATCTGCATCTAACGAACAGTTAACGATTTAACAATCTTCAATGGAAAACGATTACAATTTAATGAATGAATTATTGACGAGGATTTGTTACAATGAAACTATTGTTATTATTCACTGCCATAACATGGAAATGAAAAGTTTTATTTAAAAATCGTCAATAGGAAAACAGAAGTTTACGTGAAAACATATAAAAGCCATGTAATTATACCATACATCCCTTTGAATGAAGATAATGTGTTAACTATTGATTAATTCATTAAAAGACCATAACTTGGATAATATCCACCTACCGTTTAAATAAAAAACCATTAAGTGGTATTAATTGTGTTTGCTAAAATATAAAATTTCTGTTTTATTTTTATGTAAATCCGGGGAAAGGGCATTGAATGGAATTCCGATAATCTTTCTCACATGTCTATATTTATTCGTTATGCCGAATGATCCAAAACATTGATACATATTCAATTCAATGTGGTTCATTATCATACCAGTCATTAATCCATTATAGTTATATCTTAAAATATGCTAAAAATCAGAGGCCATGACATCGCATATTCACATCATCTCGTCATCGGTTATCTTTTCATGTTTTCATTTCCAATACAAGAAATCAAAAGTGAAATATGCTAATAATCATCAAATTTATATCTTATATATGGAAAATGTATTTTTAATGCCCATTTCAATTTGGCCACATAGTGAGAGCCAAACATAACGAAACTGAATTGAGGGCCATTTGACGATGAGATCGGAACAATATCATAATTAATTAGCCGTCAAATGCATACAATATCGTCATTTCGTTGTTTGCCGTAAGGCAAAGGAGTTGAAGTTGAGTTTTGTTTTACTTAAACGAGACACACAAAAAAAAAAAGAGAAAAAAAGTGAAAGTAAAAAAATATATTTTGGGTGCAGCAAATCTTATGTATTACTTATTTTTCTTTATTTTAGTACTTTACAATAGTGTACCTTTACGATATTTTATGCTATAGCGCATATATGAGATTTAATTCATTTGAAATGACAATAAAGAAATTTTTACTTAAAAAAACCATTGAGTTCTTGCACTTTTTCGCTCAGACTCTTGGTTTTAAAAACCAATTGATCAAGATTCAAAATTAATCATTTCAATTGTTACAAATACACTGAGTATTGTGATTGCAACAAGTTTTTTTTTTTTATTTTATATGAAATTGATTATTAAAATTTCATATGCCATCTAACAAACAACTATCATTTGATTGTTTTATTGTAACTATTTGTTACAGAAATTGAAATGGTATATTTATGCATCACTGATACCCATTGAATCCATTAAGCCAAACATATAAAATGAAATGGAAAGAAAAAACATAAAACAAGAAATTCAATGTAATATTGTTATGTTCATAAAAATTAAATTACATTGGATGTGTTACTTAATCATAATTAATCTAGTTCAGTTAAATATTCAATTAGTAGTTTTATTATCAAATTGAATTAAACAGACAAAATGAAATCTCTGTCTTTTCCAGGTGAAAAATATTCCAATATGTATATCCGATTAAGATGCAATATAATGGCAATGGCACTAATCAGTGTACTGTTGATTATTGGCCATGTAACTTCATCACCTGTAAATGATAATAATAAAAAAGTGAGTAAAGATATTAAGAAAACGATAACAACTCCATCACCAACAGCTGAACCATTTGAAACCTCACACAAGGTATTACCAAATCCAATTGTTCATGGTGATTCAATTCAATTGTTTCAAACGTCACATAAAATACCTCTGGTGAAACCAATTATATCAGATAATGTGTTAAAATCAAAGAAATTTCAATCATCTCAGATGAAACCAACTTTAGATCCAGTACTTAGTGAACTAATACAAGAAGACATACAAAAAAATATTGAAGCTCGTAAAAGACATATAGCTAGTGTTGAATCATTAACAACTGAATTACCCACATTGGAAGTGGCTGCCAGTGAAAAGAAACAAACGAGTCGGATACAAATTAAGAAGGGTCCAAATGGTCAAGATTATGAATATGAATACGTTTATTATTACGATGACGAGGAAGACGATCCATCCGACATAAAAGATAGTGAAACTCCTAAAAGTAATTTAAATTTTTAAAATATTTGTTAACTCTTTCTCCAATAAAATAATCCGATTGATTGGTATGTTTTCCAGCTACCTCGTCAACCGTCGCACCAACATCATCAAAGACTGGAAGAAAGTCACCGGAACCAGTGGCTGTAGTAAATGATAATACGTTAACTGAAGAAGTCTCAGAGAGATTACCACAACATACTCGATTCCCACCTCGTGGTGAATCAGTGCCTGCACCTACAAATGCACCAACTCAAGGGTCGGCGAAAAATACGAATGTGAAACGACCTAGTTTAGAATTGGTTGATTCACAAAGTTTTAATACAGATGAAAAGCAATCAAAGGGACAAAGAGAACGTGATGAATTGACATCATCAACCAGTGTAGCAGCTACCCCATCAACAACAGAAATTCCAGTTGTTGAAGAGAGTTCAAGTGAGGCAGATGATACATTGACCACAATCGATGATGATGTTAAGACAACAATTTTGCCAGGTGAAATGGATAAAATTGCATTTGATCTCTATGCTATTTTGACCAATGAAAACTTAAGTATGGATAATGTGGAAGGTACCACAGTTACTTCAGTTGACGATGAGACCACTCTTGTCTATACTACATCTAATGATGAAGGTAGCACCGATTTGGATTCAATTCCATTGAGCACAGCATCAACTACAACAACGACTGAGCCAACAACCACAACTACAACCACCACAACGACTACAACTACGACACCAACTCCAACATTACCTGGTGGTCGTCGACGAGTTTCATTGAACAGAAATCGTTTTAGTCATCGTGAATTCTCAAAGTCTACAACGGAAGCAGCACCAGTCCAGGAAGAAGTTCAATCATCTACTGTTTCATCATCACATTCATTCAAAAGTAAATCATTGAGATATAATACAACTGCAATAAGATATAGAATAGTTTCTTTTATATAAATTAGATCGCTTTAATCGTCCACGAGGAGGTTATGGAGGTTCAAAGAGCAAACCACGTACAACTCCAAGTACAACAGAAGCACCAGCATCGTCAGATGAGGCAGCTGAGGAGCCAAAACAATCTGTTTTACCAATTAGAAGTCGAAGTATTTTAAATCATTAAATTGTTTTAATTTGTACAGTAAAATATTCATGTAAAAACAATTGTTTCTAGCTCGGAATCGGTTTAACTTAAGGACAACAACTACCGCGGCCCCTGCTGAAGGTGATTCCAATGCAGAGGAAGCCCCAGCACCACTCAGCACATCTCGTGTTACACGTCCTCGTGGTTCATTCAGTGGTTCAAGATCACGATTTGGTGGTCGGTCAACAACGACAACTGCTGCACCGGAAGCAAATAATGAATCAAATGAAGAAGGTGCCACCGTTGTTGAAGAACCAGTAGCTACAACACGAGGTCGTCCAACACCTCGTCGTTTCAATATCGGTAACCGTTTAAATCGTTTGCATAGCGCTAAGAAATCAACGGCCGATGAAGGTGATAAAAATCAAGGTGAAGGTGAAGAGAAACCAGCTGAAGATAGTGTTTCATCAACCACCGTATCTAGTATTAATCGATTAAGACAGCGTCCAACCCGATTACAAGTAAGTGAGAAACCATCGAATGCTGCTCCAATACCGCCACGTCGTGTAAATCCACTATTGGCAAGAAGACGACCTGGTTTAGTAACTACAACAGTTTCAACAACTATTGCCGACGGCGAAGAAGAAATTTCACAAACAAGTGACGGTGAAAGTGAAAAGTCAAGTAGCGAAAATGGTGATGAAGCACTAGAAGCAGCCGAAAATGCAGAATCACAACCAGAACCAGAAAAAGAAACTCCACCATCCACAACAGCTGCTCCACTCCGAGGATTAGCTTTATTGCAGGCACGCCGGAGGCAACAGCGGCCACAAGAGTAAGATGAGACTCCTTATGAGTTGACTCTTTGCTAATGATAACGTCACTGATAAGTATCATTCCTAAGTAATCTATAGATTGTCCCTTAATATTTTTTATAACTTTCATTTAAATACTCAAAACATATTTATTACATTTCTATTATATAAAAATGCCATTTGTATAAAATGAAATAAATTTTAGTTTAATAAATTAAATGATTTAATTAAAGTATCACTTTGAATAGTTAATTAACTTAATTCGATAAGGTGAAGTTAATTTCATTTGCAGTAAGCTATTTTCAACGATATTATAATTCTTTTAATCGGATTAGTTAATAGTAACACATCTAATACGACTGAACACTTTCATCGTTATAATTTAGCCGATTTATGTATGTAAATCTATTGGATTTAGAAACGGAAAAAAAAGTGATTCACACCATTTGCATACATTCAATATCGATCAAATGAAAGGCATGTAGCATAACCAAATATACAAGAAGATGATTTAATCGCTCTCACACATAATGTTTCGGATCAAAATACATAGTTTCTAATTTCGAGGGTTTTAACGGACACTTTAATACTGATGTTTTTATTCTAATAATTTAATATGTTGTGTAAATATTATTTAACTGGTATCAATCATAATCAATGTGTGGTAGCTATCATTGAAAGCATATTGTTTTTCATTGGTAAAACACACAAAAACATAATAAAAATTCAATTTAATCGTCAAAGGCGATGAACAATGAGAGATAGGAGATGTTCCATAAATTTCGAGGGATGATTACGGGTAAGATCAAATTTAAATGTCCTGGTTATTTCAACCCTACCTAATATATGGTATAATGAAGTGCTTCTATTCATGTCAAAAAGGAAGGAAAAATGGGGTCGTCTATTGCCGACAGGTAAATTGAAAATCCTCATTCTCTATTCTATGGATATAATCAAGTCATTCATTATTTACACCTACGGCTATGTCTGCACCATTATAAATAATTAATTAGCATTAACTGAAATTAATTTAATTTTACCATGAATATTCAAATATGATTTCTTTTTTATTAAGCATTCCATGTTTTAATTGTTATTGAGGACAATAAAAATATCTGATGATACCATATATAGACGGAAATAAAATCATGTAAAATAATTATAACAGGAATCATTAAATAAATTATAGCGTATATGAATATGCGCCAGCGCATTGTTTCACAATTAATTTAATGATTACAATGTACTTAATCGAAATTAAATAGAATATTAGTCAACTTCTGTGTAATAAAATATTGACTGGAGGTGATCTATCCCCTTTTGCGTAAACAATTTAAACCCTTTCCTAAATCGATCATAATCATCCTTTATTACATTCTATGACTATTTATCATTTCCATATATTTATAGAAATAAATATTTCTACATATTCATCGTGGTTTGATTACATTAATAATTAGCATTAGGTTACATCTGTTTACATTTTATAATACCAATGGTATTACAACATCAATTATTTTTAGTCAACTTGTATGTTACATAATAGATAAATACGCGAATCAAATCATAAACGTTGAGACTTAAATAATTATCAGTCTGATGTAGTTTTCCATTCAGTACCAATTCAATTCTAAATCCTAATTGCTTAGGATTTTCAACTTAATAATGATGTAACGACCAAAGAAGTAAATAATGATTCCAGTTGATTATGACTGGAACTCACAATAGACCAGATTGAATAGATAAGATGAGATGAAAAGAATTGCCATGTGGCTTTTTTTTTCTCATCCTCAGTCAATTTATTTCAAGTATTATCTCTCTAAATACAATGGCTATTGCCTCTGCATATAATTATTATGTTGATCATTCCATATACAGGGAATCGAAAAAAACACTTGACGATACAAATAAAAAAGAAACAACGTTTAACAGAAAGGGAATACCAAATTCCGTTAAGTCTTAGAGATTTACGGGAAGTCTTATTTAAAATAATTTCCTTGGTATGGAACTCAACAACAATTTGTTTTTCCCTTCGTTGACTAGAGGAAGAAAAGCCGAGGTTACAAGCAATAAACATTTAGATCGGATTAAATAAATTGAATGATTATTATGATGATAATAATGTTATCCGTATGGCAAGAGAAATTCTAATGAAATTCACTCAGTGGAATTGTGACAACCATGAAAGACGTACCAAACGGAATTAATAATAATTTTTTTATTTTTAAAGTTGCCATCGAATGCTTGGTTCATTACAGCAACAAGAGTAACAAAATTAAATTAAATATTTACTAAGATTCTAGCTTCTTTTAGAAATGCTAAAACATTGTTAATGTTTTTGGTTACTTCATTTTGAAAATTATTTCCTATTGCGAATTTTGATCTTAAATTATTTAGTTCTGGACATTCAACAATTATGTGACAAATAGTTAATACCAAACGGAATTGTTATTTTAAGGATGCTTTGTATATCTGTAATATGCCACGTATTTTCTGTTGTTTCGATACCAGCTACAGTTTCATGTTCACAAGTGTGTAAATGAAAATCAAGGGAAAATGTTATTTTCAATTTAACTTTCGTAATTACTTTTGGTTATTGTTTTGTTTCGCTACATCCTCTTACTCTCATTTGAAGATACAGTTGCTAGAGTAATGGGGAATACGTTGGGGAGAATTTTGGATCTAGCTGTAAGGTTCAGGATGAGTGAACATGAAAATTTTAAACATGATTCACATACATTTGAAGAGTATTTTAAGGTGGTGCTATGAACACAATTTATGTAAAAGAAAAACAACGAAGAAAAAATTGTATCGAATTTTTTAATAGAATACGAGATTTTATTAAGAAAAGTGTTTCCTTTTCTTTCCGTATTTCTTGAATTCTATTTTCCATCTATGCATTTCCTACCTTGAATGAAAAGAAAAAAATACACAAACAAAACCAGTGTAATTCAGTCAATTGATGTTCATGAAAGTAACTAAGTATTGCTTTTCTTGGTACAATTCAAAATACCTCACTCTATAATTTTTCTAATTCAAAATACCAACAACATAATCCGCTTTACAATTACAAATCATTTTCCTCGTTATATTTACATCGTTATGTTGTATCGAAAAAAAAAGAAAAGAAAATAAAAAAGGAATAAAGACTGTTATTCACTTCGTAGAAGATTACAAATATTCACTTGAAAATGTTTTAATTTCAATTTCAGTTTGATGTTTCTATTCCATCGTAACGGTTACATTGACTTTATAAAAATGTACAAAAGAAAATAGAATTACCAACTATACGATGTTTATCAATACCCAGTTTAATCACTCATAATTGCTATACTGAAGAAAATCGGTAACCATATGAATTAAATACATAAATAATCTCAAATTAAATATCGGGGCTTATGTTCATTTAATTATTATGGTTTTGTAACGTTGAAAACACTTTACATTATTTTGGATGATTTAGTTTCCCATCAAAATGTATCTATTCATCAACCGAATTTTTTTTATTTTTTATACACTTCTGTTGGTTAATTTGAATTTAAACTTTGTGCAATAGTGAAAGGTACATCAACACAAAAAACGTCAAATACGGGAATCAATAAAATACTTTTCAATAAATCCCTTAACAATTTTTTAATGAGTTCCACAATTTCGAGTATTTAATTTGTATAAAAACAAAAATCTATAGATCCATTTAGTAGAAAGATTTGATTGAATTTGTTTAATTAAGTATATGCGATAATTGTTCAATATTAAATTGGTATATTTTTCAATTCTATCCAGCACCTATGCTTTTATGTTTCAGTCAAGTGCATAAAATAAATACTTCATGTATTTCATACGAAATTCAAATCAAATGTAATTTAATTAAGTTCACACATTCAATTTCGAGTTTCATTTTAGTTGGAAAGAGAGAGTTTTAAAATTCATTTTAAATCCGATTATGTGAATTGAAATATTATGATTCACATAAAATAGCAAATGTATGAAAGGACGAATAAATCTGTAGGTGGAGTCGAGTCCTCAATGGGATCAAAATGTTTCATGGAACATAAACATTTACAGTTTTTCTTTGTGGAGTCTTTATACCATTCCTAGGTGAATTGAATCAATGGAGGATTCATTTCAGCACTCTATTAACTATGGAAAATATCATAACTGTTGGGTTTTATTCCTATCGACTAAAGTGTTTTATAATGGGGATAAAGAAATGGCGCATGATCCAATTCTAAATTACCATATTCATCGTATCTGTTAGGTTTGATTCAAACATTTTTTTTAATACACTTTTTGGTATATTTTGCTACTTGACTACACCGTAACAAGGTAAATAAACCATTCCAGTTTTTTTTTTTTCTATATCTATAGAAATGGAATGATTATATTCGACGGTATAAAATCCCATCAATTTAAAAACCAAGCAAGAAAGAGCACTGCATTTAATTCAATTAATAAACCACAATATTAAAATAAATGGATGAATTATGTATATGAAATGAAAATTCGAATTAAACTTATGAATAAATTTCATATTCCATAATTGTAAATAATGAAATGTGGCAAAATATCTGATTAAATTTTATTATTTCTGTTCTGGTTGTGAAAATTGCATGCTGAAAATTGGTGGCAAAACAACAAAAAATGAATGGAAATTATCATAATGTAAGCAAGTAAAGAAATTTCATTTGGTATTCTGAACTTGCTAACAGTCAAAGTAAATTTGTCGAATTCGAGGAAGTGAAACGAAAAATTAATTTGGTCCCAAGAGATCAGGCTATTGAATGGCCATTATAGTAGTGTAGACTCTTCTGTTTAAATACTGGCACCCCAATCCTTAGCGTTCTGGCACCTCTCAATTGATTGCATCAGGTCTCACCATATGCTCTGTTTTATGGTTTTTTATTAATGCCACTACGTTCAATATGAAGCATACCGTGTAAGGGACTCTAATAAAAAATAAAACAATTTATTTAGTCATTTTTGCCTGTGGTAAATCGCATTGATTTAATTGCATACATGATTCACAACTACTGGGAAAGAGCATAAATTAAATTATTATTTGTGGCGCGTGACTATCCAGTGGTGTTACATAATTTTGATTTTGATACCCAATTACTATCAAACCATAATAATTCATAAACAACTTGGTGAATTCACTTATTCATTTCCTTTCTTTTTTGACTTAAATAATAGATTTAGTTTAATCAGATCACGTGATGATAATAATGTTGTCCTGTGATTGTATGAGATGTTGATGAGGTGATTTTTCTATTCTTCCCCCAAAATCGTTCTCTTATTTGGTTTCAATGTTTAACAGTGCGAAGTAAAAATAAAGAAAAAGGAGTTATAAGCTGATATAGAATTATTCCTTGTGGACCAATTTAAGAATAGTTTGTTCTTAACGTACGACCAATAACAGAGACAAATTGCCAATGTATTTGGTGTATGTAATTGCATCATTACAAGCGTTATGATCAAGGATTCCATTTCTATAGTTGAAATAAAGGAAAACTTTCAACAATAAATAAGATGAATCTGTTACGTGACCTCAATCGACTTGTTTCGCTAGATTTAGATTGACCTTCAAATAAAACAATGCAAAACCTTATCCATTGTAACTCCTTATCATGTTACACATTTTTTTTAAAGTTTTCTAATGGAGAATAGAATAGATAAAAATAAGTTACTGGCTGGCAGTCAGAATAGGATTCCCAATAGAGTACAAATTTCATCATAATCATACCAATGACATTAAAACGTGATTTCATTTCAATTCGTTCATTGAACAAATCCCAATGGACCAGTAGACAACCCGACAAATAAAAAAGACAATCGTCTACTGTACTGTAGTATATGGTATTCCCAAATGCTGGATTGAAATATTCTCCAAATGTGCTATTCATTTCAATGTTCCTTAAATTGTTTAGTAAACAATGTGCAAGTATTCGATTATTCACAGTGTGAATGTCATTTTAAAGTTCATTCATCGTTATCCTCTGCCTCTGTTAGTATCTAAATTGGTATCATGTACACAGAAATGTACGCGGCCCATAATATTTATTCCAAAGTTAATGCCATCATTTGTACACTCAATTATGTTTTATTCTTATGCTGCTCTAAATGGCATACGTCTGCCACTTTCTCTACTTGCACTCTATGATGCATAACAATCAACTGATAGAATAATAACATTTCAAATTTAGTTTAATTTAGTTTTTTTTTTGTTTCTTTTAATATTATTTACTTACAATTGAATATTTGAAATTCTAAATTCAAATCAGTTTTTACAATGTTTATATGTTACAAATAAATTTAAATTATTTGAAATTACATAAAAGAAAATAATGAAATATAAAGTAATTTTTTTTTTGTTTTAGTTTGAATAAAAAGCGTTTATATTAGTTCCGTTATATTCGTAATGTTGATTACTTAAGTTTATAGAAAGCATTGATATGAAAATGAGATTACTTTAGATTTCTACAATAAGTTAATGACTTACTAATTAAGTAACTGTTTTGTTTAAAAATTAATAGGAACATCGATGACTTTGCATACCATCATCTGTATAATCAGCATGATGCATTGATTTTTGATGAATATGTTTGATTAGCGATGCTGAAACAGACACTGGAGTTGGTTGTTTTTGGCCACCAGATGACAATAGGTTGTGGTATTCATTTTCGTTGTCATCCACATTTACAATTATTTCCGTTGGATTCTTATCAGTTGGTTTATTCAATTCAGAAGTTGGTGAATTATCAGTTGACTCATATTTTGAATTTCCCGTTCTTATTGGTGACACCTAAATATTGGATAGGGAAAAGAGATATTCAATGGTTAATAAATTGATTTCAATTATGTTAATGTGTGAAAATAACATCTTAAATTGCCGAAAATTACGACACACTCCTTTGTCAATTGGTCAGGTGTCTTAAAACAAACAACGGACGTGTGCGTCACTTAAAAGTTATTTGATTATCGAACGTATTCATCATCGCAAAATTAACTTTCCACTTCTTACCCACACCATTGGATTTATTCTACATTAGTTTAATTAAATACCAATTTTGTGTTAATTTAATTGAATACAGATCAAATAATTGTTTACCTACTGTACTATTTTATACAAGTTAATACTCATAAATTTCTCCCACCGTGAAGAAAGTTAAGCAAAGGTATCATAATCCATTGAATTTAATGGAATGGGAATATTCAAGAGGCGTTACCGTATTTATTGTTCCATGAAAAACAACAGGATACATTAGCGCACGCTCATATTATCATTTTAACAATTGATTTAATGACATAAATTGAATTTAAGGAAATTTAATATACCAACGAATAAAAATTCAAATAAGTACACTCACCTGATTAATATGATTCCCCGTATTGAAGGATTTCTCATTGTGATGTGAACTCTCAATTATTTTTTTACGATTATCACATAATTTCTTATATTTCATTGATAGTTTTTCATCACAACAGTTAATTAGTTCAGTCCCATTAAAATTATTATTATTGCACATATTTCGTGGTTGTCGAACTTCAATTTTATTTTCGCCCAAAGAGTTTTCATCATCTAAACCTTCAACATCGACCACTTCCTCTTCATATCCATTATTCTCTATTGAATCATCTACATTTATGGTTTCATTTTCGGTGGAATCACTTCGCTTTTCATGTTCTACATAATTTAAATCATGTAATCTAACACTATTCTTCATTTGACTAAATTTTATGTTCACTTCACTTTCATCATCACTGTTATCACTAGGTGGATTTCTAGAGGGTCCATTTGGCGTTATTTGTCGATTCTTAAGCGGTAACAATTTATCATCAGCCAGGTGATGATGTCGATGATAGGATGCAGCGGCTGCAGCAGCAGCAGCGATCAACCTTTGATGGTTTATAACAGGTCGAAATGCCGAATTAGTAGTGAGTGATTCATTTCCATTTGCAAAACTATAGTATGGTGGTATCCGATTAGTTGAAGCTTGTGTGGGAAGAGGCTCAGTCATTGTATTAGCGGATGATGAACTACCTGCAGCAGCAGCTGCTGCCACTGCAGCTACAGCGAACTGATGAATCGCGCTGTGGAATGGTGTTGTAGGACTGATTCTGTCTTTCTCAAGATTACGTAAGCCACTCATATTATTTGGCTGATGTGGCAACGACGGGAACGTTTGTGTTGGATGCGGGGAAACTGGATTTGCTGTCTGCCACATATAATCCATCATGAGAGCTCTTGAAGTATATGGAGGTAATGGTGATTGTCTCCGAATTATATGACCACCCTCTACGCCACTTGAATTAATGCTTAACGATAATTGTGATTGAGGTGGAACAATTGTAGGTGGGAGTAAGCCAGGATGATGATTTGGATTTGGGTAAAAAGTGTGTTGATAATGTGCTGCAACTGCTGCCAAAACAGCATTCTTCCCGGTACCAGGCGATTCCAGACTATTGGTTTCTTTTAATCCATTTTCATGATTTCGCTGTACATCCGACGGATTCAATGTTGGGATACTTTGATTTTGTGGCAATACTAACTGACCTGCATTGTTGTCTTTAAATCTTTTGGCGTTTCTTGTTGTACCACGACTTTGATTACGGTTTGTCGGCATACAATTTGTCACCATTTCACCAGATTTCGCCATTGAACTATTAATCGATGTGGTCGAATTTGACAGTGAAGATGAAGAAGTTAATAGACGTTTTCTGGTCCCACCATTAAACATTGCCTTCACATCTTCCCATGCATGAATTACTTCATCAGATGGAACGCCCAAAAGTTTCATATGTCGTCGCCAGGAGTTAAAATTTGCAGCATCTGGTTGAACATACTTATCGTTGGGACTCATGCGATGAGAATGAAATATAAATTTATTTGGTGAATAATACAGTCCACAATATTGACACTTAATACACTTAGCTCGCGAAGAATTATATCTGGATGGCATAAAGGAACCACGACATCCCCATGCACATTCATGCATCACAGAAAACGCAAAATCTTCTGGTAATCGAGGTGGAGCATTATCGCCCAAAAATGATTTACAAAGACGTTCAGCCTCTCGTCTGGTAATCATTCCGCATCTCCTTGAACTCACTGGCATTGCACCTGCACGACGTAATATCTCTAATTGAACTGGAGTACATTGTACACAGGTGATTCCCAATGCTACCCGTCGGTTATGAATCTCGTTGTAACTGAAGCTCTTCAGAAGAGTATTTGAAATTTGAGCCAAACATAGTCGTTCCTGTTGTTCAATATAAAGTGAGACAATCGGAACTCCATAGAGTAGGACTGTGCTCACCTGTTTAAATGATTTTATTAATTAAGTATTTATAATTATAGTACTCAAAATATAACTCACCTGATTTGGTTTAGGTAATCCCAATGAACTATTTCCATTTCCATTAAAAATTAAAATATCAGAAGCCGTTGTTGATGGTGTTACGGTTGCTCCGTTTTTATCTGTATTCAATTGCATCACTTGTTGGGTCATTATCCTTTTTATGTTAGTAAATTTCAATAATTAATCTATTTCATCTCAAACTAAAAGAACTGCACTATGGAATTAAATGTTTGCAAAGAGAATCACTGAAATGTCACGTCCATCCAACTTCCGTGTCTATCACCTACTGTACAATGAGTATAAATTCTAGCTCCTGTGTTACCCTCGTCCTTCTATCTACAATTTAAAGCGCAAGCGTTCACCTCACAAAATATAATATTATTTGCCAAAATTCAACATTATTTAATGTTTCCTCCCTCTATTGAATGTCCTCACATCTATTCGTTGTATGCGGAAATATATGGTTTATCATTACCATGCATACATACCCTATCAAAATGCTGTAACGATAACGTTAAATACAACCCCTCGTATTATCCATTTAATGTTATAAAAAAAAATCGACCAATTGTTTTCCATTGGATCCATTATTTAAAAACCAATGTAGAACAATCGTCCAATCAGTGAACAGACACGTTTTTTTATATTTATATCATCTTCAATTATGATGGAAATTTTCATTTAAACATCACAAACCCAAAGCCATAATCAATTAGTTACCTGTTAACATTAACAAATTGTGTAATAATTAATTTTATCCAGTCGATTATTTAATTGTGCGGCAAGAAACATTTTTTACAAATAATTTATTTATATGTACTATGGTGAACATATACATATTTAAATTTATATGCATAAGGCTATGTAGCAACAGAGCCTTTCCTGTAATTTAATATTACATTAACCTCATATATCAATCGATTTTATAATTAATAATCATTTTTTTTATTAATTATAACTTATACGGTTTCCATAGATTATTGAAATATTGTATGAATATTTTATATAATTAACAAACGGGTATAAATGAAACTAATTTTAATTACTTCTTTCGCTTGTTCTTTGCCTTTACTGCCCGCTTGTCCTTCTTCAACCGACGATCAACCACACGGAATTGTCCTTTCACGCCTGGTGGTCGACGAGCTCGTTTACCTGTTTGATGTTTCTTTGCTACCACATATGTGATCTCTTTCTTTTCATCAGAAGCTTTCTTATATAATCTATTGTGCAATGCAAAAAATGTATGTGATTAATTCAAATTCATGTCTTTTCAACTAACACTCCTATTATACTTACTTTTTCAATTGTCGCATTTTCTCTTGATTACTGGCATCAGCATTCTCCAATATCGATTCAGCTTTCCTCTTTGCTTTAGCTAATCTTTTCATTGACCGCTTCTTCTTTCTGGATTTGGCTTCCATCACTTTCTTGATTGATCGAACATTCACTTCTTCCATGCGGGCTTTATATTCAGACACTAATTCCTTAGGTACCGGTGCTTCTCTGCGCATATTCATAGCTTCGTCTTGCACAAACCATTCCGGCAAATTTTCATCATTGAATGTGTAACGATTCCAAGCAGCATCAACTAAATCACGTTTTAATTTTTTACTTTTAACCATCAATGTTCCTAGTGCTAATTCTTCTTCGTCCAGTTTATATTTCTTTTTGGGTGCTGCTAAAATATAAATGAAATTATTATTTCACTGAGAGTTAAATACATATAATTTGTACTCACGATTTGGACCACCGGCTGCAGTTCCATTTGTTTTTGCAGGAATTTCGTCTTCTAACTCACTATCGCTACTATCACTAGAACTACTTGCATTCATTTCATCCTTATGTCGTTGACGTCTTCGAGCCTTCTTTCCCAAATATACTTCAGATTCATCCCTATCTTCGCCAAGCACTTTTACACCACGCTGTTTATAGTCTGCCGATAATTTATTCAAATCAATATCTTCGTCCACCTCATTTTCAATGTCCTTGAGTTTGTCGTTTTCGAACCACAATTGAACCCGATGTTGTCTCTTTGCATCCTTATCTCTTGTGTCTAGATCGGTGATTAATGGGTTTTTTTCCTTTTTTGAATTCTTCATCGCTTTCTTCTTTTCCTTCAGATGTGTTGTGTCCAAATCGCTGTCCTCTTCTTCGTCTGAAAACCCCAACCCTTTAGATGTATTGAAATCCTCCTCTTCATCTTCAGATGATTCATCCATTGTTGTGCTATCTTCATCAGAATCTTTAAATTGACCATGTCGATTAAGATATTCACCATCCTTGGCATAGCTCACATATTTCGGCTTAAACTCATTATTGGAATTGTCAGCTTCATCCAATACCATATCTGGTGCTTGATCCTGCAACGCATCCAGTTGATTTTGGTTGCTGATTTGGCTCAAACGGAACACTTCGATATCTTCTTCGGTCGGCCCAGAATCACCTTTAATGACCATTTTCAAATTCAATTGCTGATTCAATTTAGATCTTGCTTTCTGTACTTTCTTTTTCTTCCGTTTGTCATCTTTATTTTGTTCCAATTCAATATCAGCTATATGTTTTTCTAATTCTTCAAATTCCATATCTTCAACCTGTTCCTCTGTCAACGGTTCTTTCTCTTCAGTATCGATTTCCTCCTCTTTGACTTCAGACTTCGGAAACATAGTGGCTCTCAATTGCTTCCACCAATTCAACAATACTCGCAAATCTTTGCGACCAAGAACTTTAATATCTTTACACAATTCATGAATTTCACTCGTAGTTTTTGGGTGTGATTTAATTTCCTCTGTATCAATCACAATTTCGGCTACTCCTTGCAATGCATTCAATCCATTAGCATTTTGTATAAATTCGGATGCTAATAATTCATGGCGTGTTGAAAAGTCTTCTTCTGTATAGCCTTCAGCCTTAATCCGCTTCTTCTTATCTGCGTTCAAAATGCTCACTGGCTTTGATGATTCCAAATCGAGTTCCTCGAATACATACTTGACGTCTAAGAACTTTGGATCGATTTTATCAGGTGCAATATAACCTTGGCAAACAACGAAGATTTCAGCAGATTCTTTACGTGATGCTGACGGTTTGGTAGCGTGAACTTTCCTAAACAACTGTTTGAGTACCCACAATAAGGCATTGTAATCCTTGGACCTAAAAACTTTTGTCACAAACCAACCGCCTTTCCTTAGAAAGTGTGTAGCTAATTTAACCGATTGTAACGTCAAGCATATCTGTTGGTATGCATCGAATAACCAATTTTTACCAACGTTGGGAGCACCATCATGAAGAACTACATCAGCCTTCCATGACTGTAGTTCTTTGGTCAGCGAGGCCTTGCATTTCTCAGTGGTGATATCTTCGACCAAACTAATGCAACCGGGAATGGCACGGATTGGAAACAAATCGACACCAACCACAATACTTGAAACGGGCATATTCTGTTTTGCCACCTGCATCCAACCACCAGGCGCGGCACACAAATCGATGCATACTTGTGATTCTTGCAGGAATCCAAACTTTCTATTCAATTGAATTAACTTGAATGCGGCACGAGAACGAAATCCTACAAACGGTCGGACAGTTCAGACTGGGTGAGTTAGCTGTTCCAACTATTATTTAAGATTATCTTACCTGTTTCTTTGGCTAATTTATAGAACTTGTCTTTACGGTCCTTTCCAATTTTTCCTTTCTTTCCCATTTTTAACTATTTAACAACTCGAGTGCAATGGAATCTAAAAACGTGGACCGATTGTTCAACAAGAAAATTGATTCAATAGATTTTAACTCATATTATACGAATGCACGTGTTAGGCGCACTGCCAAAACAAAACAGTCGCATCGACGATGTATGACATATATTAAATTGACAGCACTGCCTTATTTTTTGTTAGCTGTTACTTACTAATTTATTTATTTAATGTTAAACACTTCGTCCTTTGATACAAATTCTGTAGGATGCACCTATTTTTATTCTATTGTCAAGTAATACAAACTTTAGATGCATTTATTTTGGATTGAAGGACAAAAAGATGTAACTAATTTACAAATTCACCAATGAGAATGTACGTTTGGAGAAAAAAAAACTTGTTCCATACTTCAACTCTATTTATTGTGACGTTTTGGGACATCAACATTGAAAATACGGGAAAGTGTTAAATAAATGGGTCTATTTTTCGATTGAAAGCGATTTGGACGGTGTAAAAATTAAATTGGTTCTGATAATTTTATTATCTTCTTTTTGGGGAATTATTAATATGAATTTGTGCCACAATGTCCGATAAAAGCAGAGCGGACAAGATAGCAGCAGCCAAGAAGAAGGTAAGCCACATATTGGGAGTTTATGTGATAACATAACATGACACGTCACTCGTATATATAACAACATGAATTTTACCAATCTCGGTTAATATTTTAGCTGAAAGACTTCCAGTCAAAGCAGAAACAAGATGGTCCTGCAGAAACAACAGCATCACTATTTGGGCCGGCCACACCCGCAGATGCATCAGGAATGACTGCTGGCACTACAATGCCCAAACCGCAGAATGTAACCAATGAAGTGCCAGTGTTGTTTAACGCCGATCTTCTGGGCCAATCCAATAATGATCCATTTGCTTTAACCCATTTCGATACAGGAAATCAGCAAGCTCAGTCTACGATTAGTTTTTTCGACACCATTCCATCACAACCAAGTGAACCGTCCCCAAACCAGCCAACAAATCAGTCAAAACACTGTGACGCTAGTTTATTTAGATTGGGAAGTGATATGCGGGACTTGCATAAACTATCGGAACAATTATCGTCGGCACTAGAGAATAACAATTACATGGAACCAGCTGAACCGGAAGGCTCACCGAATTCAGAAGAGCAAACACAAAGTGAATCATTGTTGTATGGCCAATCAAATGATACACCAGAAAATTGTGATACATTAGACAATACAATTTCTATAAATAATTTTATGTTTCCAAAAATTGATTCGGACATTAAACAACAGGAATCGATTGAAGATAATTCAGAGTTAATAACACTTCGCAATCAATTATCTACGCACATAAACACAATTGGACTACTCGTGTCAGAAAAAGCCGATTTATCTGGTCAGTTAACAAAGTATCAAGAAATCGCTAAAGAAAAATCCGATACTGTGATTTCATTACAAAATGAAATTTCTTCTCTCCATAATACAATTAAGGACTTGGAGATTGAAATAAATTCTAAAACCTGTGGTCAATCAGCTTTGTCTGAATATAATCATAGGTTGTGCAACGATATGAAAGAAAAAGACAAAGAGCTGTTTACGTTAAGATCTTCGAATGAGGAATTTGCGGATCAGATTGGTGTTTTAAAACAGCAACAAATTAATCAATTGTCAAAAATTGAATCATTGGAAAAAGAATTGGAAATTTGTAAACTCCGCGCAGAACAGCTTTCTTCGGGAAATCAAGTGATATGTTCTGAAGAGCATGCAATAATAGAAAAAACTAAAGAACTGTATGAGAAGCGTATAGAAGAGGTTCAAATGTATCTGGATCTAGCAAATAAAGAGAAAACAGATGTGGTAGATCAATATGAAAACTATATGAAATCATTAAATACAGAAAATCAAACTCAACGGGAGAAAATCCAGTCATTGTCGACGTGTAATGATGAATTGCAACAGCGCGTTAGTAGTCTCATTAAGCACATCGGTGACTTAGAAAAGCAAATTCAACAACAGATGGGAAAACAGAAACAATTTGCTAATAATTCTGAATCAACAAAAGATTTGGAAGATGCTTTGTTCAAGGCAAATAATAAGATCAGAGAACTGGAAGATAATATTAAATCAATTCAGGTAATTGAAATTACAATTAAATGAAAATAAATAATTAAGTGTGAAAACCAATTTTAGTCAGTTTCAACAAATGGTGAAGAATTATTACGAATCAACGCGGAGCAACAGAAATTGATAGAAGAATTGAACGAAAAGATATTGGTTATAGAAAATGATAAACCTGATTCAAAGGCTTTAATTGCTGCAATTGAGAGTGACAAGGTCGCAGCATCTCGTGCAATGGAGCAAAATCAACAATTAAAGGAACAGATTCAAGAATATCAAAATGCTATTATGCAATTGGTAATTTAGTTATGACTTATGAATTGCAGACATTTAATAATTCAATGATTTATTTTCAGAATCAGGATAAGTTAGAATTAACTGATAAATTTTTAAGTGAACAACACTTAAATAAGGAAACTAAAAGTATGTCTCATATGGTAGAAGAACTGGAACAGAAATTACATTACAAGGATGAAGAAATGATACGATTGGCTCATGAAAATACAGAATTGAATAAGAAAATATTGGAGCAGTCTCAAAGATTAGATACAGTCGACCATTATGATGCTGCGGGTGTTGTAGATGAATCAACAAAATATAAAATTTCCCAGTTACAAGCTCAGAATGAGAAATTGAAAGCATATGTAACAGATCTTGAGGGTCGGTTAAATACAAGTGACACAATTGTTTCAACTTCAAGTGATGATTACACAACTTGGGCATCAGAAAAAGAACATCTATTACATGAGATTGAGTTGCTTAAATATAAATTGTCCCGGAACGGTAACAATAACGTAAATGGCGGAGCCGATAATTGTGATTCACATGATAGTAGTGATACAGTGTCAATATCGTCGACCATTAATGTGAGTGCCAATGAAGCCATGCAGAAATTACAAGAACGTTTCAAAAGAACTATGACAGAGATTGCAGATCTTACTGAGGAGAAACATCGTTTAGAACATCTGGTGTTGCAATTGCAAGGCGAAACGGAAACCATTGGCGAATACATAACATTATATCAAAACCAACGCAGACAATTAAAGCAAAGAGAACGTGAGAAAGATGAACAGTTGCGTTTGATAATGCACGATAGAGAGGAGATGCAAACAAAATTGCACCAGCTGAATTCACTTGTTAATAATTTAATACAACAGCAAGGACAGAAATCTATTCCAGTGACAGAAAACAATAAATTGACCACAACGAATGGATCAAATGTGCATCCAATTATTAAACCAACCGCAGAGGTAGTAAAGTCTGTGAACCAAACGTCTGAGGAAATTTTCAATCTCCTGGATGAGTTGAAAAAGAAAAACGTTCAGGATTTAAATTCTCGAATGTCCAGAGTTCATCACTGTGCCTGCTGTTCTGGTCAATTGGAAACGGTATAATATTGGTAATGTGAAGGATATTTAAGTAATTCAGTTTTCCTTTTAACCTTGTATATAAAATGCATATTCACTATTAAAATTTCTAAATATAAAACTCTAATGTGTTTTCAATCTAAAATATAATCATGAAATGTAAATTAGAATTGGATATATGGAAAATTGTGGTTGTCCTTTTACTTGCTATTTCTTCATTTGAATTTCCCATTTGAATTTTTACTCTAATCGTCGTTCACTCGGGTCGATACGAAGTGGTTCATTGAATGGAAGAAGAAAACGTCGTTCTTGTCAGCTGTTTTACAAGAAAAAAGAATAAAAGTGGTAATTATTTCAATTATCAATTTAATTTACCCTTAATCACTTGCAAAATTTAATTTTATTCATCAATTTACTACACGAACGTAGAACTATGGACATTAGTGATTTTATAATTCCAAAGGTGGGTTTATTTAGAGAAATGGAATATCTTTTTTGGATAAAAACTTAAAGAGGCTTTCGTTCTGATTAGGTTCCAAGACTGGCTATCTACATACCCAATTTTATCACTCCTGCCGAAGAACAGCAAATTTTACAGTATGTGGATTCAGCCCCGAAACCAAAGTGGACACAATTGGCACATCGCCGGCTTTTAAATTATGGTGGTATTCCACACCCGAATGGTATGATAGCAGAAGCAATTCCGTCATGGTTGCAGAGTTACATCGATAAAATAAATAATTTAGGTGGGAAAATAATATACATCGCATTTTCAATGCATTGAGTTAATCGTGCTATTTGGATTTCAGGTATTTTTGATAGTAAAAAAGCCAATCATGTTCTCGTCAATGAATATTTACCTGGCCAAGGTATAATGGCGCACTTTGATGGACCAATGTTTTATTCTACAATTAGTACAATTTCATGTGGCTCTCACACCATTCTAGAGTTTCATGAACCGCCAAAAGATTATAAGGACACAAATGAAACAATGAATAGACAAGAAGCAAATGAATTAGATACAGAGAAGGTAGAGTCAGTATCTAGCGGAAAGACACGATTGGCATTCAAAATTTTAGTTGAGCCACGTAGTTTATTAGTATTGAAAGAAGATTGTTACCTGAAGTATATGCATTCCATATCTGAATTAGAGTCAGATGTAATTGATGACTATATTGGAAATTTGAATTTATGTGCCACTACATACAAGTTAGGAGAGAAAGTAAATCGTGGTAAGCGAGTCTCTCTTACTATTCGTCATGTGCCAAAAACCACAAGACTTAAGATTAATCTGGGAAAATAAAATAAAAGGATGAGCTGGTTACTACTGACACAAGAGTATTGAGTAAAGTAGATTCATCATTTGTGATTTTTAAATACGTAAGTTTTCCTATAAAGCAATAATAACTGTGAATTAATTACATTAATGAGGTTGATTAGATTCGTTTTTATGCATTTACATTAATATTTTGCACTTTAGTGGAAATCCTGAATTGAGAAAACCTTGAATTGAATTCAATATGGTGCATTATTGAAAAATTAAAATAATCCTACGTTAAGGTACTAACAAGGAATTGTATGTTACATGTTGGATGTATTTAAATAAAACATATTTAAATGTACATTGTAATGAGAAAATTTGAATTTTGTTACCACGGTTATACAATTTTTATTTGGTTTATAAATATTTGTATCATAAGTTACTTCGAGTTAAGTCAAATTAATTCACATAAAGTAATAATAAAACAGGTAATTATATCGGAATCGATCAGTTAGAATGGAATCCACTTTAAGAAATCGATTATGGTTCACACAATTAAACTTGAACTGTTGTCCACAAAGTACTCAATAATTATTCACATTATCTGCTGCACCTAATCAGGTAAGCACCATTTAACATACATAGCGGCAACCATTCAGTGTAATTGATTTAGGGTTTCTATTTCTTTTATCCGGGCTATTGTTTAGATGACATTTGATTCTTATTTGTATCTCTGAAAATTTATACGGATCAATAATAATGGAATTATCATCATTATCATCGATTTGATTGTCGTTCTTCTTACAACATATCCTTCGTGTTCTAGCTGGCATCATACCAACTGAGTCGGTGGCAGAGGCCAACTTTGTGTGTTGCTGTTGTGCTGTCTGTTGATCCTCCCACCGAATCAATACGTTGCCACAGCTATCTGTTTCTAATAAATCACCTCTTAGTGTTGGATTGTTTGTACAACGCGAACAACACGGACGTTTTTTGCTTGTGTTCTCAATGAACTGTTTAATACAGCAATGTCGTTTTAATTCTGGATGATCAAAATTAACAGCCGGTTTAATTGGATTACTACAGAGACAGCAACGCACATGTGGCGTTCCTATTTCAGGTTTAAGCATTCTACCACAAGGACTTTGCGATCCACAAGGATTATTACAAGATGTTTTGCATGAAGCATTGCAGTTGGTACTGCATGGAGTATGTGGTCGATTTGTAACAGACGGCCTTATTGTATCACAACCATTGGCACATTTTTTATTTTTTACTGGTTTCGGAGTCAATATACCTTTGGGTTGTTTGCATATTAAAGTGTTCGCATGCAATTCTCGGCTCACCTGTCGAAATAATTTTACAGCATTCGATATTTGACTTTGCTTCTTAATTATATTCACGGCGGGATGAACATCAGAAGGCTTTTGTCTATAACGATGGGATAAAAATATTCCACGTTTTCTAGCTTCACACTGAAAACTCTCTGCCGTTTCCCGAAAATTTGAGTCCAACAAAAATTTGTAAATCTTTTTTGCCTCAAGACATGATTTTCTTGAGTTATCATCAATTTTGCTAAAACAGAAGATATGTCAAGTTGCATGTGCTAATAAAAATGTGAATACAATAATTATCTAACGTCATTGGCTTCATAGGAAATCACATAAATCTTCTTCATCCACTTGTCGTATTTACCTTCACCGGTTACTTTTGCGTTTTGAATAAACTCTCTCTCTCCCTCTTTCTCTATTTGTTCGGTAATCAAAATATCCAATTATTTTTGTTCGGGTAGACACTTTATCAATCAAATTGTAATTTCAACAATAAATTCTTAAGCTAATTGTGATCAAAATAATGATAATTCCATTAAAATTGTTTTAACTTATTGCGAGTGAATGTCAGAATTATTAAAATTTAGAATTGCGGTGTTTGTTACTTGAATTTGTATCTTCGTTTGAATTTTATTTGTCGAACCCCAATGGGGTTGACAGGGCGAACATTTTGACCGAACCAGAGGTAACTCAGTTTAGAAGTAAAGTAGATTTTTTCTTGCTATTCACCAATAGATTCCGGTGATGGAATGTATTGCGGACTATCTATCGACATGTTGTCTATGTCGTCTAGTAGTTGCTTCTCATCGTCCAATTTCTTTTGTAGTTCATTTAGAGAACGCATTAGTACGAAAAAGTCGTTCTTTCTAACTTCTAGTTTACGATTTAATTGTCTTCGCTTTTCTTCCAAATCACTCAACTCCTTTTTCAATAATTCTAATTCTTTCGTTGTGTTTTTTCTATCTGGTTGCTGACTAATTACTTTCGCTAGTACATCGTATTCCATTCTGTTTTTTCTTATCTTTTTAGCTAAAACTAATTCTTCTTTTCGTTCAGCAATTAACTCATTTGCTTTGATTATCCCGATATCGATATTCTCCTGTATTTTTGCATAGTTCTTCATCTCCTCTTTCATCATTTGTGTTGTAAACTCGGATTTTGATACTGCAAATTCACATTCCGAAAGCTTTATAAGGATCTGATCTCGACCGGCAATTCTGCAAATTAAAAATGCAATTATTTGTGATCAACCGCTATAGACGAGTCTATAGCTTACGTGTTTTCCAAATTCTCGGCATTGTTACACCACTTGATGAACGTTTTTAAAAGAGTATTCAACTTTCTATCGTCACCTGTTCCATCACCATCGATCAACAGTCTCCTCTTGATTACATCTTCTGCTTTGATATGGAAACGATTAATAATAGATACCCACTGGACATGTGGAAATACCTTACCATCAGTCATGATTGGATTTTTAGAATCCAAGATATTATCTCTTTCCGTTAATTTAACTTAAATTAATGACTCTATTTTAAAAGCAGCCTCTGATTCTTGAAATAAATATCAACAAATAATTTGTTTACATGTAATTGATTGAATCAATGCGTATAACCTCAATCACACTCTCTCCATTTCTATATTTGAGCTGTGCTGCCGTAGAAAAGTGCGCCAGAAACAGTTTAATCAGAAGCCTCAATATTGCCTGGCAATTATGACAATTATGTGAAGGAAAAGGTATTAGTTCATAAGAAAATTATGTTGATTTTCAAAGGATTATGACGAAATTAATAATGGGTACAGAAGATTAAACAGCACCTGTGAAAATTTTTTACAGATTTGTTCATGAAATTATGAATGGAAATTATTAAAATGGAAATTGAAATTGAAACGGCGATAGGGTACAGGTTTTTAAAGAGTACGCAACTGTTAAAAAGCACGCTATACACATAGCGAAGAGTACAAAGAGACCAGAATCAGCTTCGTCGCACTGACAGTAGCAATTTCGAGTCGATTAATTCTTTCGTCGTGCGACAACCATTTTAAACACATGTGAGTTGCTTTTATTTCCATTTATTTCTTTCATTTATTTACAATAATTAAGGTGTTAATTAACCGTAACGACCTGTAATTAGTGTATTTTGCAATCGCCTGATCGATTGGTATCAAAATAACCGTGTAAAAGGGTGTAGTTGGTTGTGTTTTCAAAAAAGTTGAGTCGTCCGCGTGGTGTGTACAAAGCACGGAAAAGCCAATGGAACCCATGAATTAAAAATTCATTCGGAAATTTGGGTTTCCTATAGATTGGTGTAGGTCGATGTGCCGTTGCTCGAATATTTGCCATCAGCTCGGTCCGAACTCAGTTGAACACCGTTTGGCCAGGTTTTTTTGGAATCACATTCTTATTTCCTTAATGCTAAAGTGTCTTCGGCCGTATCGAAATCGAATTGGTGTGTGATTGATTAAATTTAATGAAATTACCGAGAAGAGATCATTGACGTGGTAACACCGTGTGCAATAGATAAACGGTGAATAGATATCACCATCAAATTGATGGTAAAAAGAATACATTTTCATTTGCGCTCCTGGCCTCCTGTCGCAGATGAAGCATTTTTTACTGTAGCCGAGTCCCGGTAAAGGTGAAATCTACTGTCAATTGAATAAGATTCTTAGAACGGAGGCCAGGGTCACATTAATTGCCGCGTGTCGCCAATTTTATTGGGAAATTGAAGATTAATTTAAGTGTGAAACACTATGTGTGACCCATTTGTATGAAAATTCAGTGTTCCCCATAGAAATCGTGAGACTATAATTTCTAACCTGGTCGGCGTTTTTTCTCAATAGAATCTATTGGTAACTAACACGAACTCGCTGTACTGATTAAGGAGAGGTTTTGTGCACAGTACACGAAATTGGCATAAGCGCCGCATAGGAATGTTGGTGTTGTGTAGACAAATACCATCTGGAGGCTGAGATTTGCTTACGTAGAAAGTAAAATATCGCGTACCAGCCAAAGTGGTTTATCGGTTGGTCTGCAGACTGGTGCTAAATACAAATGTGAACGATTTTTTGTTGGTTTCCACCTATGATTTCATTCACGACAAAAAAAATGCCATTCACACACACACCGACTGGATTGGCTTACAGTCGAAATTCGACGAAAATAAATACATTCAATGGACGTTGCAATCTATAAGCGATAGGCACTTGATTCACTGAATCGGTAGTTTCGGCTTGTTGCTGTTCTCTAAAGAGAAAGCATCTAAATTTAAATTTAATCAAAGTTACAGTTAATTTGATACCAATCCTCGGTGACTAGTTTCCCATAAGCATATTTTTATTATCAACTGATGTACAATTGTTAGCAACCAATTTAATTTTTATCTTGTATTTTTTATTTTCTTTTAGTTCGTTGAGTAACTACTCAATTGTGAACCACCCCCATATATATTTTTTGTATTTGAGTTCAATTTGAAAGCAAATTAAATAAAGAAAAAATGGCTGATATGGATGATGCTCATTTCGAGACCGGAGATTCTGGTGCCTCAGCAACATTTCCAATGCAATGTTCAGCATTGCGTAAAAACGGTTTTGTTATGTTAAAATCACGTCCATGCAAAATCGTAGAAATGTCTACATCAAAAACCGGCAAACACGGTCATGCTAAAGTTCATTTAGTCGGCATTGATATTTTCTCTGGCAAGAAGTAAGTAATCCTTTCCCAAATTTTAAAATTCTAATATTGTTATAATTGGAAACTCATCTTTTGTTAATCAGATATGAAGATATTTGTCCATCCACCCACAATATGGATGTACCTCATGTTAAGCGTGAAGACTATCAACTCACTGATATCAGTGATGACGGTTATTTAACCTTGATGGGTGACGGTGGTGAACTCCGTGAAGATCTTAAATTACCTGACGGTGAGTTAGGTAGCAATCTTCGTTCTGAATTCGACAGTGGCAAAGAGTTATTGGTGAGTGTTTTAGTTAAATTTTATAATTGAATTTATCTCCAATAAGGTCCTTTAATTCAACTAATAATATTTAATTTATTTTAGTGCACCGTACTCAAATCTTGCGGAGAGGAATGCGTAATTGCAATTAAAACAAATACCGCTCTTGACAAATAAGGAATAGCTTACACATCAAACTTCGCCCCGTTGCTTATTTGTTTATAACATTAAAAACAAAAAAAAAAAAGATCAATAAAATGATACAAAACAAATTCAAAAATATAAAAAATAAGAATTCGTGCTGTAATAATCCAGTTATCTTAAAGAAGTTTGTATTCTTCAAATCAATTGATTTGAGAATCCAAAATTCAATTCAGTTGCCAGTAACTATTTGCATTTAATAAGAGCTAATCATTCGAGTAGCATTGAATTGATTGAAGCCTACGAATGGAAATGCTAGAGATTGATATTCCGAATGTTCAGCTATAATGAACTTGACTGATTCATCTCTGTGGATTTCTTTTGTTTAATTTAAATGGGAAAAGAGATAGATGAGGAAATTTTTATAATTTTACTCACAAGAACTATTAATTTTATTAGAAATTGAATTAATATTGTCCCTTTTTTGGTATAAATGAGGAGCTTTCAGATTTTTTTTTTACTTTTTTATAAGCAAATGAAAGTGGGTAAGATATTAAATAGATTATAAATTTTATAATTCAGATAA
Source organism: Coboldia fuscipes (assembly GCA_001014335.1). NCBI lineage: Eukaryota > Metazoa > Arthropoda > Insecta > Diptera > Scatopsidae > Coboldia > Coboldia fuscipes. The sequence continues at coordinate 220,061 of JXOR01000408.1, forward strand.
GCACGGGATGTGAGTGCCTCTTAACAGCATTGGGGGTGGTTAATTAATTCTAATTATCAAGAGTTTTTATTATGTATAAACAAAACAAACACAAAAGATTTAATAAAAAAAAGAAAAGAAAACAAAATATCTGATAATTTTTCATCACAACAACAAGTTAATTTTTATGATTTTTTTAGAAACGAAAAATGAATTAATGATAATTAATGTCTGGAAAATAGATAACGAAATGAAAAATGTAACATAATTTCGTTTATTAATCCATGCTTCAATTGAGGATTTGATTTTTATAGATTTTGTATTGTTTAAAGTTTAAACTGTGTAAAACAGTAATTTAGGTATTTCAAATGAATAATTAATTATACTACAATAGATTAACAAAAGAAAAAAACAAACAAATTAATTGAGATATAACCCGTAAAGCATAAAATCTACATAAACTAAGTATTGCCAAAGGAAACCGAAAACAGAAATTAGGTAATGTAATCCAGTTAGAACCAATGGTAATGATCTTTTGGTGCTATAGAGTGTTGGTACACCTGGGTAAAAGGTGAATTATTGAAGAATTAAATGAAATTTTAAAAATACAAAATATGGATCTTGACAAGAAGATAGAAGAAAATAAAAATAAAATATTAATGTGGCATATTAAAGTAATAATCTAATTGTTTAATGACTATGCTAATCTTGTTAATTTTGTTGTTGTGAAAATCCATATTATCTATGATTTTTTTTTTATAACGTAACTTGACTTTCATTCAATATTGTTTATTTCCCATTGAAGAATAAATTGACAGAATTGTAAGAAATATTCATTTAATCGTTTTCTTTTAAATTAATTATAAACCGGTGGAAGTGAAATATGAAATAGCACTATACCAATATGTCATTTAATTTATGATTTTGTTTTAATTTTTCTTTGTATCCTTTTAATAATTAATTAACTTATGTTTCATTGTACATTTTCTTTTTAGTTAGAATGTATTAATATGAAACTAAAGTGAATATGGATTTATGCAATCTTTATAAATGCAAAACATAATTATTTTTATTCATAACGAACCTATTAATTAAGTCACTAAAGTAGAATATAACAAAAGAACATGATATAAGTAACTAAAATTAAAACATACATAAATGATAAAGTAAATTTAGCATTCACAACGGAATTACAGACATTAGAATTATTGAATAACAGTCTTTTGAATGTTATTTAACTTTCTGATATCGAAACGTCTACATACATTATACATAAAGGCATTCACTAGTTAGGAATGAAGAATTACCATTTTGATTAAATACAGTTCCGTATATTGTACATCCACAATTTATATTTCGTATGGAAAATTCATAAACTATTCTAATGATATAATTTTCTTCCCAATATACCGTTAATGCCATTGAATTCCAGTCCTTATTGCATAAAATACATCCAAACTCTTTAACTAAAATAACATAAATTACATAGAACGGATTGTAATGGCAAATATTATAAGATTTAATTAAGCATAATCCAAGAATATTAACAACAGCAATTAAACAAATATACAATGGAATTTAAAAATAAAATAAAAATTTATGAATAAAACAGAAAATTAATGGAATCCATTGAATGAACCAAAATCAAAATGATTAAGCTGTCTATTTATTTAATTTACATGAAAGTATTTTGTATTTATACCTGTAGTGTTCTCTTAAATGGTAGCTTTTACGTCATATTAATTTGAATGTTGTGTTTCAATACACGTTTTTGCTATGGTCAAGATCATCATTGAATTCATAAGTAATTAATGTATTAGATCGTCTAATATATTTGCCTTCTTTTATTCATGACTCTTCTAAGTGTTTATTCCATAAGTTACATATAAAATCATTCAGTGTATTTAACACTGATTTGTATAACCAGTAATGAATGATTAAATACTCTGGAATTTCATACAACGATGTCAATTCATGACATTATGTTGGCCCGGAATTTGTGGGGGGAATATTATTTTAAGAGAGCTCTGCAATTTTACTACATTTCATTATTGAATTCAGTGTAAGTTTAACATTTTACAGAACATGTTTTACAATCAATTTACAATTTTATTATTTACATGTACCAATAGTTGCATCTAGTTATTATTAAAAGAATATTTTATTTATTTATCAAATACCGTTATATGGAATATTTAAATAATTTTATTTTACATTATCCAGAGGGTCGCCTATGTAACTACATCCTATTAATAAATTTATAGTAAAACATTTTATTATCATTTTACGTGATTTGTTAAAGTCATGAACTGGTGAATATATAGTATGAACCTGTAATTCTTGGCTAAATGTTCATTTAAAGTTTCATTAAACATTTATCCGTGTAAGAAGTGAGTTCAAATTGATCAGTACATTTCAAATCGATTAATAATTTGTGTAGTATTCAGTGCTTTAAATTGTCTTGTGAAAAGTTTCAGATTTTTTGGATTTAAAAACTAAGAAACAAATTAAATATCTATGAAGTGAAATCAAAACGACATTGAATGTGTTTCATCGTTCATAGCGGATGGTTTTATTTGAATGGGACTGTTGACTGTGAAGAGAAAGTATTTTCACTTGAATTTTTATTTTAACCGTCTGATGAATTTTTGTATTGAAAACCGACAAGAAATAACAGAAAATATACATTGAATTGTATCTGTTTGTGTAGTGATTGTATTTTAAATTCAAATGATACGTGAGTGTGTGAATAGAAAACATTAAAACATAATCAAACGGTGTTATAGTAGACTACCATCTGTAATTGAGCAATTAGTTTGTTCAAATTGTAACTGATGTGTTCAAGAATATGAATATCAGATTATTGTCAGTTATTTCAAATGGATAACTTTTTATGGTGAATACATTGTGAATAAAACGTGTTACATTTCTTAATATTTGCTCACCTGTTTATTTATTAAGAATTGTGTGAATGGATTAGTGTTGGGCCAAAAGAATACAACGGAAATATAATAAACTAAAGTGAAATAATATTGAATATTCCAAAGTTTATTTGACATATTGAATTGGTCATATTGTTAAGTTTCTTAAACTACATTTATTGGTTGAGTGTAATTTAATTTAATTTTTGTAAAAATGGCATTACAACAGAAGAGTAAAGCCACCACAAATTATGAATTTATGCTGAAAAGTCTTTTAGCTGGAGGTAAATCACATTAATTTGCGATGAACACTTTCCAATTTCCTAATTTTTCTTTTATTTAAAATCATTCATAATTCGTTATTTTATTTTTTTTTTTTAACAATTTCGCTCTCTCTTTCTTTTGCAATAATTTGAAATAAGCATGATATTGGTTTTCATTTAATTACATCAACGTTACTTATTTATTGTAACAGGTATAGCGGGAATGTGTTCAAAAACGGCAGTGGCACCATTGGATCGTATTAAAATTTTATTACAAGCTCATTCCGTGCACTATAAACATTTAGGTGTATTTAGTGGCCTCCGTCACATAATCCATAAGGAATCATTTTTTGCATTATACAAAGGAAATAGTGCACAAATGATACGAATATTCCCTTATGCGGCAACACAATTTACAGCATTTGAAATTTATAAAAAGGTACATAACATATTGACCACTATCAGTTATTATCAGTTTAAATGAATATGTAAATGATACATAACAATTCAATGAAATACAATTAACTATTGTGTACATAGTTGTAACAATGGAATTATTGTTATTTAAATGATTTATAATTGTTATATGTATTTGTATATTTTAGTATTATGCTATGATACTGCCACAATCCAAGTATTTAAAACATTCCGATAAATTTCTGGCTGGAGCATCAGCCGGTGTGACAGCGGTAACATTAACATATCCATTGGATATAATTCGGGCACGTTTAGCATTTCAAGTAGTTGGTGAACACAAGTACAAGGGTATCACAGATACAGCGGTTGCAATCTTTAAAAAGGTGAAATTGTTCTGAGGTCAAATGATTCCGAAATGATGTGATCTTACTAACAATTGTCTATCGTTTATTGATAATAGGAAGGCGGAATAAAAGCTCTCTACAGAGGTTTCACACCAACATTATGTGGGATGGGACCATATGCCGGATTCTCATTTTATTGTTTTGAAGTATTAAAATATTTAAGTATGACATATTTTCCAAATTATACGTGTAAAAAATGCGAAAGAAACACAGGTGAGAAATTATTGAAATGAAATATTTAACATTTTCCAGAGTAAAGTTAAATAATTACTTTTAGGTGGACTTGTATTGAATATTCCAACGAAATTACTATGCGGTGGTATTGCTGGAGCTGTTGCACAATCATTTTCATATCCGCTTGATGTGACTAGAAGACGAATGCAATTGGCAATGATGACACCAGAAACAGCTAAGTTTGCGTAAATAAACTCTTACGATTTAATACTATTAGGGATGATACTTACATTCTGTTTTGTTTTATTTTCATTGTAGAAAGGGTATGTTTGCTACATTGTATTTGATATACAAGGAGAATGGTATATCCAAGGGACTGTATCGTGGAATGTCTGTTAATTATTTGAGAGCAGTACCAATGTTAGCTGTTTCATTTTCCACATATGAAGTGATGAAACAATTCCTTAAACTAGACACTGGAATGAGCGTTTAATAATATCCAATATGAATTAATGTTAATTCTGTTGACATTGCTGTTGATTTCTTAAATGAAACATTCAATTAACTTATAAACTTTATGTAATTTAAGGGTTTATTGGTTTTTAAATAAATTAATGAAATTCAATATAAATATTGTAAATTAAATCAGTTTTCTTATTAATTATTTATAGGACTATACACTGGCTTAAGTTGACATTAATAATTACTTACTTACTAATTAAATAATTAAACTACTTATACTAGTAAATACGAACTATTAATAAATGGTGAACAAATTTTATTAGTAATTGATCGAACTACTGAGATGAAAAAAGCAATACATCATGAAGAAGATTAATGCAAAAGCAATTAATTTAAGAGTAAAATTTGGTACAAGCTTCTTTATTGGAAAATTAATTTTATTTTCATTAAACGTTACAACATAAATATCGTATTTTCCATTAACATTTTCACATATACTAACAATTAATTGATCGTATTTCATTGAAACAAATATAACTGTATCCGAAATCAATCTAGTTAATATTAATCCACATGTTGAATTGAATTCGCGAATTAAAAAATGTATATTGTTCTCATGATATCCACAATTAATATTAAGATCTGCCTTATCTTGTGAATATTCAGTGTTTCGAGAAATGAACCATTGAATGGTACATTCCTTAGTCAAATTGACATTAAAAAACTTTCTGTGTTCTTGACCAATAGATGAATTGAAATAATATAGTATCTCACTATTGATGTTATGCTGATCAGTATTAGAATATTGATTATTGATGTTTGAACAATTACATTCATTTAAATTGTTATTCAACGAAATTGATACACTTATTGCAACAGTTCCAAGGAGGATTATTGCAATGGAATGCATTATTACATCCATAATGTCACTATGTTACTAACATGCTTCGATTACATATTATTCTATATGGACGTTATTGTTACTGTCATTCCATGGTGTTATCTTTTATAACGAATCCCATGCATTTAAAATAATTGAAAACGTGTTTCAGGAATAACAAAAGGAAGTTTGTAATTATGGGAAATTATAGAAAGGAAATTAGTTGAAAAATTAGGGAATGTGAAAACATCAATAACCTTCCATATATCACATAATATATCACTTAGACAATGATTGAATTTTAATACAATTTTTTAATCGATAACATAATACCAACAGTACTGAAATTATTATAATAATGATGATGAATATAATACAAATTATTAATGTCCAATAATCGTAATAGAACTGTTTGTCATCTGCACGTCGTAGAATTTGTAAACTAACAATATTAGTACTGTTTGATACACCTGAACATGTTTGAATTATTAAGAAATCATCATGAAAATATAGAAGAAAATATTTATTCATGATTCCTAATTGATTCATGTTGTTGCTTGTAAAAGCAACAATAAATCCACAAGTCATATGAACTATTCCTAGAAAGAAGATATTATCATTAGTGGACACATCACAATCACTTGTAATTTTAATAAATCGAGAATGCTGGTACTTGTCCATAAAATGAATGATTTTATATTGGCAATTTTCTTGAAATAAAAACTCATTTGATGAAACTTTATCAAACCTTTCTACCGAATGTAATTGATATGGTATATTCCAAGGAAGAATTATTAAATTCCTTTTATAAATTTTTATGTTAGTTGGCAATTTCATTACATCTCTACCGCAAGGACACTTTACTGGATTGTTTAAGAATAATCCAAAAGTACACAAATTATTTAAGAAAAATATTATTGATATTCTAAATGTACTAGACATTTTTTCCAAACTTCTAGACAGTTTCTACTAAACTATTTTCCTTTTGAATGGGATGTCTGGATTTAGTGTATTCCAATTTACATATGCCATAATAATGGAAATAGTATCCAACTAATTTACTGTAACATAATTGGCTGAAATTGGAAGTATATTAATAAAAATTCATAAATGATTATGCTTTTAAAGAATTCAAATTTATTTGGAAAAGTTACTATATAGTTCCATTAAGCTTAAGGAAAATTTAATTCGGTAGTGGATCCAATGGTTAGTGGTCAATAGTCGTTAATCATTTGGGTACAATTATTTAGTTAACCCTAGCAGTTAGTTAACACTTGGGTAACGCATTGGTTACAGTCGGTTGCAGTTGGGCAAAGCTGACTTTTATATGTCAAGATAAGGTCAGGATTACCCCATTCGCAGAAGAGAAAATAAGAGTTTTGGCCGTATGTGCAAATGTTTATTTGCGCCTGTTCCCATGGTTCTATGGCTTCTATGGCGAAGATCATGGATACAAACAGAAGAAGTGCAATTGCGAATTTCATTCTAAAAAATAAAATAATTTAAACGTTACTGTTAATTATTATCAAATAATAGATTGTTTCACTTCATTAACTCACTTAAAAATTTTTATGAATTTTAACTTGGAAAATTATGTTCACTTATTGATTTCAATTGAATTCTAATTAAGAACTGATAATAATTACGAAAATTTTGCTACTTTTTATACTAAAACAGTACTACAGTGGTATATAGCATAGCATATTGGAAACATTTAATACAATATTTCACCATCTGTGCTAATAAAGTATCATGAATGCGTGTTTGGAAGCAAATTTTTATGTTTTGCACAAAGGATTAATAATTAATTTTAGATCGCACTATATTACAATACATTTATTAAACTGTTATCAATAATTAATTTATTATTATTTGGCAAATAGTTTTATTCTTCCTGTACATAATAAAACAAATAATATACGCAACAATATATGCCAAATATTATGATCATAATAATCAAATGAAATAAGTATTTGATCCATTTTATGGAGTTATCCATATTGACATCACATCTGGTGATAATATAACGACTAATATATTCCATATTTTCACGTTCACAATATTGAAAAATACTGTATCCCTGCGAAAACATTAAATAGACATGACCTTTATGCACCTCCCAGTTATCAGTAAATAATTTGATTCCGATTCCACAGTCCATATGGATGTAATGAAGCGAAAAGTATTTAAATGTTAAATTCTGGGATTCACAGGAAATTTTCAATATAAAATTTGGAGTCTCGAAACTATGAATTTCATGTGGATGCCATGTTAATGAACAGTTGTTACTAAGTGTAATGTTTCCTAATAAATTCACTTTTGGCAGATTCGATTTTATGTGACGATATGTTTGATTTAGTGGATATTTATTTGAATTATATTTCACTTGATCTTTTTGAAGTTTTTCTGCTTCTGGGATATTACAGACACACTTGAATAATAAAACAGCTACTATATCGTATTTAGAAATATTCAAAATGATCAAAAAGAGTAGAAACGTTCTATCACAATTCATGACTAAATTAATATGAGCGTTTATTGATTGGGCTAGACGAAATACTTTCTAGTGAAATTGATGTAATTGATTAATTTAAGTTTTCAAAGGCAACGGAGTAGATTATCCTTTATAATAGTATTGATTATTTTGTTTCATTTATTGAATACCAAAACAATTTGCTAAATTTTTATGAATAATCAACATTGGATGATAATTTTATATCTCATTAGTTGATAGTATGATATTAAAATTCTCTTAAATATCCTTAAATTGTAAGTATATCATTGTTTATTGAGATATTTATGGACTAATTGAATACTATCTACTATCATTCTGTCATATGCTAATTCTTGCCAATTAAATTAATAGCTAATAATAAGTCTAATTTGGTTAACAAGTTGATTTCATGTTGGCTATCTGTTAATTCGAATATTGTCCGTCAAGTTTCATAGATCTTTGTATGAATATTTTATTATAAAAAATTTTCGATACTGCAAGTTCCATTAGATAGTGATGTATTTGGGCTAAAAGTTTAGTATAAAAATAGTGAAATAAACAGACAAATGAAAATTTATTGAATTAATTTATATGAACTCACCAAATAACTATCGCAACACTTGGAGGCGTACATTCTTTAGTGATTATATATTCTATACAGTCTGAGCAATCTAATGCATATGGACATAGAATATCCTGATATGTAGACACAAAGTCATATTCTTCTAAACAAATGTCAGTATTGGAATCTGAACAAACTCTCTTAACAAATTCCGGTGGAGCTGAATATTCAGTGCGCACTATTGGTTTCGTTAAAATTAGAATTACGAGACAAACTGCAATTTTATTCATTATGAACATAATAAATTGATCTACTTTATTGAAATTCTAAATGTTAAATATAATTCACTTGAATTTTACCTTTCCTTGTTGTCTGTCTGATTAAGTAGACCAATTCATTAAGAAAGTTTTAATTAAGCATTTAAAACACTTGAATGAATATTTTCTTTTCAATTGTTTTATTTTATATCTTAAAAACATTCTATTTGCTTTTAAAATGAGACAATAATTCGAAAATTATGACTAATTATGATTATAATTCTGTACTGAATGAATTTTTTAATTAGTAACTTCCAATGTGATACGAGTTTAATGAATAGCACTACTCGCACTATAGGTATGTAGTATATTTGATTAATTTGTTAATTATTGGAAAATTCAACGTATAAAATGTTGAAGTAATGGCCAAAACTTAAATCTTGCACCCACCCAACTTCGTTATTGTAACCGTAAACCACTTTCGATTCCCACATATTCAAATTGTTTGACTGGTTGCCATTTTCCGCAACATTTAAGAATCAATTTGACAACCAGAGGGCTTTCTTCAAAATAATAGAAATTTAATATTCAGCTAGTGGCCACCAGTCAAACAAATTTTGAAAATGCAAAGCAAATTGCCGCCCTCATTTAAAACAAAGTATATTAAAATTTAGATACAAAATTCATAACAACTGATAAACAAAATGTTAAGGAACACTCGGCCAATAAATTTTATAATCATTTAATACACAACTTAATAAATCGCGTTTTAAGTTTTCTCGAAATCTTACTGTAATCAGATATTAATTAACTTCATTTAAATCAAATTATTCTACATATTCACTATTAAACGAACAACGTGTGGCATCACATACATGGCACGGAGACCACAAGTTAAAGTAAAAATATGTAAAAAGGACAAATACTTAAAACGAAAGTTTCAAATAAATTATCTGAATTATTGGCTTTGAATCTCGAATAAAACCGTCAAGGTCTATGTCCTAAAAGTATTCAATACATTTTTTATGTAACAGAAGCTACCGTTTATATCTTTAACCTCTTGAAATGTTTTTTTTTGTTTTGGTGTTCAACGATGTTTTTTCTTTCCTTTCAGTTTCAGTTTTTTTTTGTTGGAGTTTTTGGTCCGTTTCACACATGGCAGTATATTTCAGACACTGAATGTTCACAAAAAAATCAAGAAGAACAAAAAAAAAACAACAAGAGAGATAATGTAAAAGAAATAAAAAAGGCACGCGCCCTAAATCCAATACCAACTGACCCTTTTATCTATCTCACTTCATTGTTGCATATCAATTGATCGCGATATTGTTCATCCTCAGCATTGCGATGAATAAATTCGTGTTAAGAAGTCAATGGTACTACTTCTTAACCACAACTAATTACAAATTGATGATCGAGATGCTGATTAATAATTAAGTTTTGATCTGAATCGAAATCCGTTTTGTTGTACGTGATTATGGCAGTGAGTTGATTTAACGCCATATGGAATGGATTCTGTCGAACCCCAAAACCGTTGCTTTATCAAAGTTACAATAATTCCGGACGATAGCGCGGAACTAAATTTATAAGGGGTGTAAGCTAAGCATCCATGCTGACATATGAATACAGTCTATAGATCGCTATTGATTTCAAACATATAAAAACAAAACGACAGTGAAAAAAATTATGAAAGATTTCAAGCGACGAACCTCAATTTTTTCTGTTTTTTTTTTTGATTTAAAAACTTTCTTCGAGGTATCATTTCAATCAGATGGACCAAGTGTTTTTGCTCAAATAATCTGAATGCCATCAACTAAGAGATTGAAATATGAAAGAGAACGATGGAATATAAATAAAAAAAAATCTGCTTCATTGAATTGCAGCTGTTATGCTTAATCACCTAAGCACTGATAATTAGGTAAAACCGGCATATCACATACTTTCAAATGAACACTTTGATTATGTTGGTTATTGTTCTGTTGATTCGTTTCTTTTTTGGTTTTGTCATCATCATTCATATAATTTTATTACATGATGATCGTCATCATCATCAGATGCATCTTAACTGGTAATTGGCAGTCAGCTAAAATAATTTAAAGGAAACCAGAGTAAATCGTTTAGTAATCAAATTCCCATTAAAATTAACATAAACAGATTCCAATAAGTTTATCATATTTCAATGGATTTTGATCCTTTTCTTTGCGAAAAATTCAGAAATACCTTATGCTTTAACAATCATATTTAAATTGAATTATTTTTGTACACAAATTTTCACTGTTGTTTGTATTCCGTTTACTCTGTCTCTCTCTCGTGTTTGGTATCTTTTTGAGTGTCTTTATGTCTTGTCGTTTCATTCTTATAGACAGTGTATATATGGCGTGTGCCAAAAGTGTGCTTTATATGCGGTGATACGGTTAAATAAGTCCAACTTCATACAATATAACGGGTGCATTCAATGGAATTATAATAAAAATTAGTTGGCAACTGTTTACCGATTTTCTTTATTTTTTTTTTATATTCATTCTTTTGCTCTTTGCTGTTATGTTGTTATGAATTCTCTTATTCAATATAAAATGCATCATCGGATTCAGTATGGAATGAAAATAGTGTGCCATCGAAAACCAATGATCTTTGTTAAGTAAACCGCAAATAATTATTCATTTTATAATAAAAAGAAAATCAAGGTTTTTTACTTATCTTCTTATTTATAAACATTTATATGTTTCCTTACTCCTGTTAAAGACACAGACATTTGTTTGTTGGATTTTATGAAAAGAGAAGTCGCGCGCGCGCCAACTGATAATTAACATCTCCTTCTTCTCGTTTTGAATCATAATTTTTTTTTTCATATTCTTTTATTGTAAAATGTTGGACAGTACAACAGTGAAACAGTGATCAGTAAGTAAAGCAATGAAGCAGATTGATTGAGGACAATAAGTTTTATTCGTGCACCTTAAGTGTAGTAGTTCACTTATGACCATAGATTCAATCCAAATGATTATACATATTGAATATTAACGAATATGATAAATTCCTTCTATATCTTCCATTATACAGTCATTGTACTAGGCGATCCTTGTAGTCCGTTCGTTTTCTTCAGTTCACCGTCCCAACACATTAGGTAAATTGATTCACCTGTTCCTATTTCTGCTTATTTATTTATTGTATCGCGATCTGTTATTTAGTCTCCATCTATCTATTCTTAGATAGAAATCCCTTTTACATTGGACTTCGTGCCAACAACACCGTCTGCATCAAGGCTCTTGAGGGTCTCCCAAAGTGCATCCATAATTTTTATGTCTGGGGTGAATATAAACATTTTTCTTTTCTTCAATTCGTTTCATTCCTTGTGTATATTCTTATTCCTTTTTTCTTGTTTTTGATTTAACTAAAAAGATCAAGAGAATAAAAAAAGGTATTTGGACTCTACAAGGTGAATAGAAAAAAATATCAAGTCGAATGATTTGTTAACCCATAGCAAGGAATTAACGGACTAATGTTTTAAATGGGGGTAGGATTTAAAGGCGAATAACATTCAAACGATATAGTCAAATGTGGCATCTGTGTGAAACGATTAAATTAGTTGATTTTATATCCTGTTGGTGTCTTCCTTTTATATATCCTCGGTGATATGACGAACAACTGTTTGATTTTTCCTCATTTCAATTAAACAAGAGATACAAGACAGTGGATATACTAAGTATAAACGCCTAAAAGCGACATAGACATTATTGTAGAAGCATATTAGTTTCACTCTAACTGAGTTTTTAAGTACCCGCTGAAATAGTTCCACTATTAACCATAGAAATGTGAGTAAACGGAATCATAAAATTAAAAAAAAAAAAATTATACACAGAATAGAATTGAATTTGTATGGAAATTATACTGGTTCAGGTGTTCCATTCCAATCAGTAAAAAAGTAAATCAACGACACAAGACTGATACGTTAGACGATGAATAAATTTAAGTGAATTTTTATTTTATGGGGATGGTTAACGTTTGAATACCTAATTAAAGGTGTTTCGTTTACTTTTATTTAAATTATTTGACGATAGCATATTGCCATCCTCTCACATTATGCATAGATGCCATTAAATCATATGAACAACATAATTGCAATATTAATTACTCGATGTGGTTTTTCCGTTGAGATTTCATTATGACCGAACAATCTAACTATAAAATCGTTTTCAATAGAAAGAATATTGTTGAGATGAGTTGGTTATGGAAAACACATAACAATTGAAAATTGAAAATGATCCAGTATTGAAACAGTTGAAATGCGGGCTATTCACGGCCAATGACTGTTCAGATCCAATGCAAGGGTTGTGGTTTTTCACTGAATTCCACATTGGCTGAAGTCAATACACTCCACTTTTTACACTGATGAGTAACGTAAATCGGTACTTACAATTTTTATATTCCTTGTTGTGTGTATGTCCACAGTTGGAGTTTTCCACTAAAATTCACCGATTCGTAGGTCAGCGAATGGGTAAAACGCCAATGCCCTGAACTGTAACATCTTCCTTTTAACAAACAATACCAACTAAATGATCACTTAGAACATGGATAAAACAGAAGAAGTGAAGGAATTTGAAATGAAAACGGCAACAGCTTGCACTAAGAAAATAAAAACAAAAGAGTTAATAACCTTACTATCCTTCTGCTGTATTTGAGCATGGTATAGTATTAAGTTAGAGGAAGAGAGTTCATCAGAGTCTAATCGTACAATCATTAGGATGTCATCATGTAAGGCCAACGGCCGAATTAGGGATCAATAGCCATTATGCAATTGAATTTTGTGCAACTGTACATTTAGTGAAATCACATGAACCAACGGACTTTAATTTGGAGTGCAAGAAACTTAGGCGATCGTAATACTATTGAGTATACATTTATTTCATGTTACAAATAACTTAATTTATGTTTGCCAAATATGATATCAATTTATGTTCATCGTGAATCATTCGAATGCATTATCAATTAAGACCATAAGCCCAGTTAAACGGAAACGAAATTATTAAGAAGATAGTGATAATTATTACTGAATTTGATTTTACAACAATGTAACATCACTAGTGCCGAATTATTACAGACATTGAAAAACAACAAGGCAAATAAGAACGATGATTTAAAAATAAAATTCATGAAATACCAGAATGTCTGTATAGGTTTTAGTTTGATGATTTATTGAAATCAAAGACATCTTTTCACCTTGCACATATTTATTGGTTAATAATTTTTGTATTACATTATATGAAATAAGAAGAAACGAGAACAGTAAGACAGTTAATTATTACTTTTTTTTTATATTATGCACATTAACTGATGTAAAAGCAGCAAAGGGAACCCATCAATACTCATAGGCGAGAAGAGAGTCACAACCGATCATATGGAAGATGTTCACATTAAATTCAGTATTGAAGAGATATTCAATGTTTTTATTTTTATCTTTTTGGTCATCTTCTTATTCTTGGTAAATGCATTTAACTTGCATCAGAACCACAAGAAACAAGATGACTTAAGCACAGAGAATAAAAAAAAAACTTTTCGGCAGGTGATTCTCGTGCATATCGAATTATTTTTTTTTATTTTAACTCCTCAATCTGCTTCACTTTAAATATGTAAGAAGAAAAAAGTTAATTTTTATGTCTTTAAATTTATGTTACTCTTAGGAAGTCGTTTAGTGAATGAAAAATGATGAAGTGATTCTGGTTTAAGGTTAATTCGATATGTTTGTGGGCCCCAATGAGACCAAAACAGATTGAGGAGATTTTTCAAGTTATCACCTTAATAAGATTTACTGTTGGATTCATTAGAGGATCAATCATATGCTTTGGTCAATTGATTTTTCATCAGCTGGAATCATTCAAAGAAGTTAAATAGAATAAAAGATTGATAATTCTTTGGAAGTAAATTTATTTTAAAATTTTCTTTTCAACTAATCAATAACTAATTAATTAATAATTTTTTTTTCTTATTGTTTTCAGTTTGATTATAACTATGGTTTTATATTCATTTAGATCAATTATATTCAGTTTAAATTTCTATTAATTTTCTATTGTTTTGTTGAGTAAACAAACACCAATAAAGAAATATTTAAAAGAATTCGAATAAATGTCTCATTTATAGATGATCTTTGGTATATTTAGCTGTGTGCTTCAATTCAACCAAATACAAACATTCTTTAGCTTTCATAAAGCGATTCTGTTTCCCACTGTGTACAATTATAAATAATTTAATGATAAAAATTAATACAAAATATTTAATAAAACAAATTATCATCAATTTAATGATAATTTAACAAAGATTCTCATTAATACTAAACATTAACTAAATATTCTAAGTCGAAATAACGTAACTGTATTTCCATTTTAATTAAAATTGATTATGATTTATATGTGCAGACTAGAGCAGATACACTCTCATTACTTTTCTTTTATATTAAAAAAAAATTACTTTTTGATTTAACGACAAGAGCATAGACTTATTTCAATTATTAAATAATAAAAAGGAATTTCTCTTAGGTAAATATGAAGACCAATCAAATTTAATTTTTGTATATGGCTCGGTGTTCAATTGTTCATTCCCCCACATATTGTATATATGTTGGGCTTTGGTTTTTGGCTCTACTTAAAAAACAATTCTCTATGCAATTCTAAATACTTAACAGTAACGTTGGTACATCTACGGAACTACATAAATTAGGAGGATGTTCTTAACATTTACATACTAACAACTTACAATTAACAACTTATTCATTTAAATATTTCTCATATTCATTACTTCTTTTTACGATTTGGTCCAACCAATAAATAATTTTTAAATTTGAATAATATTCCATTATCGTTTACTCAAATTAACTTAATAAAATCATGAATTGTATGTAAATTACAATATAAAATGCGATTTGGTAAATAATTACATTTGCGCCACTAAACGGAATGCAATCAAATTTTTCATTCGTTTTTTTTTCTTGTTTTGCCATTTAATTTTCTTAATGGTTCTTTCTTGCGGTTTTATTTGTTATTTTTACTTGATTTAAATACATTTAAAATGAAATTACCGCTTGATTTTGTTTTTTTTGTTGTTTATGAGAATCAAATAATATTAAAAATCATTACCGATTCAAGAATGAGAAAAAAAATTCCTCATTTCGTTAAAATAAAACGAAGAAAATATTGAATATGTATAAGGAATGGGCACACGCCGTTCATATTATGAATTAACGATAATTGATTAGCAGCTGCTGGTCACTTCCATTTTAACAGTCTCTTGTGGACTTTCTGGTGATTTTTCCTCATTGAATGAGGTCGATGATTTTACTATCGATGATGATGTTGCCTCATATTCAACGGTATTACAGTGTTGACTTTCACGATGCCGTCTCAAGTCAACTTTACGTTGAAATGCTTTATCACACATACCGCACTGAAATGGTTTATAGCCCGAATGTTTTCTCATATGGGTGATTAAATTTGAACTTTGGCTAAACGCTTTTGAACAAACAACGCACTTGTGTGGCTTTTCACCTGGAAAACATAAAGCAGAAATAACAAAATAACAATCATGAATCACAAATTAAAAGAAAAAAATATTTAGAAAATACTCCTACAATACAATGACAGTAAATGGTAGTTAGTGTGTTTAAAGGTAATCTTTCTATTTGGTGTTTTAATGACAACGACAAGGAAACAGTTTCAACCGTAACAGATAATCACTGTTTACATTGCATTTATATTTTCCAATGTTAGTAGACGGATTAAAGCTTAGAAGGTGGTAGGTTTCAATAACAATTCTGTTTGTTAACGGAATGGAATTCTGTTTTTGTCAAATCCAGATAAGAAATAAATAATTTTCATTTTATTTGCTGAAAGCAATAGTCAGTGATTATGTAAAGGTAATCTTGTATGGCATAAATCTATGAACAATATTTTTTGATAAATTCCATATAATGGATAAATAGCATTATACGATTATCAAAAGAAAATTATGAATTATTTAAATACAAATAGAATTGAATAATAAAATAAATGGTATACAATTAATAAAATTAAATCAGATATTCAGTTATCCATATTCGGAACTCTTCAGTTGCTAAGTATACCGAAGAAAACTACAAATTCACATTCAATAAACAGAAGAAAATCGTTGATTATTTATCTACTATGAATTCAGAAAAAAATTGAAGTAAATTATATTTAATGTAACCGTAAACAGAATAAAAATATAAATTTTATTTCAATATTTTTGCTAATGTTTTTCACGTGTTCGTTAATAACCATAAAAGAGAGACATTACGGATTGTCCATCTAAGGTTTTGTGGTACTATTCACCAAAGGTTTTCTTATATATTTTATCCGGTAAAAACATAAAATAAATAAAACCGTAACCGCAACCGAAAACGGATTCGTAAAAGAGTAAAAGTTCATTGATTAATGTGCAAAAACATTTTAAAGCGAAACGCATTCATACCAATTGATTATAATGGATTTCCTTTGTTAACAACTACCCAATTTTGTTTCATTGGTAATCGAGTGCGCGTAATTTTTCACGTACAGATAACATTAACGAAAACACCGAATGGAACATATAAAAAAGGAAAAACCTTCAACAAAAAGCTCTCGTTGACTTCTTCATTCTTTTTTTTGATTATTTCATTTAAGCGCATATGGTTGCAATTGTACCACAACATTATTATATTGTTATTTCATTTGTTGGCTCTGTACCTTATTTTGGACAATCTTTTAATAAAATAACTCAAACAGTTTAAAGAAAATATAACGAATTTAATGTTGTTAATACAAATTGCCTACTAAGAGAAAATAAACTGAACGATTAGAGTGAATTAACGAATGAAAAAAAGAACAAAAAATTGATTTTCTTTTATAGTATGCTACAGTCAGTTAGTTTAACAGTGTAGTGCCTCTTTTTACAAAATAAAATAAAATTACAGTTTTAAATATGTTTCAATTATAAAACTATTTAAATTCAATTTACCTGTATGAATGTAGGTATGCTTTTTCATATCAGACTTTTGGTGAAACCGTTTACCACAATATTGGCATGGATATGGTCGTGTGTCACTATGGATTAATAAATGTGTTGATAATGTGCTGGACCGTTTAAATGTTTTCCCGCATTGTTTACACTGTAAATGAGGAAAAGAAATGATTTTAAATTCGATTAGAATTTTTTATTTTGGGTAAATAAATGAACTGAAAACAAAGTCATAAACATTTAAAGTAAAATCAAAGAAAAAACAGAACAACAGAACTCGTTACAATACTCAATTAGTTAATTGGATTATTAGCGGTATTAGTTGGCGCATTGTCAAAAGGAAATCATTGCAATTAGTTGTACTTTTTTTTTTTATTTCACATTCAATAACTAAATTGTTAATTGCGTCGTAAAAAGAAAAACCAAAATATTCATTACTGAATGACGTCCATTGAAATTTTGAACATAAAAATTGGTAGCACAGATAGTTTCCATACAAATTCATATCAAAATACCATTCAATTTGAATGTGTTTCCCATTTTACTCAATTTTTTATTGAAATTGCGTGTTTTCAACTAATATTCATTATGCTATCTAGTATCAGCAATTAATTTAATCATTGTAGAATTATGAGTTAGATTGAAGAGGACACTGGAATTATTTAATTTGATTT
Organism: Coboldia fuscipes; assembly: GCA_001014335.1. Lineage (NCBI taxonomy): Eukaryota > Metazoa > Arthropoda > Insecta > Diptera > Scatopsidae > Coboldia > Coboldia fuscipes. Next base: position 238,548 of record JXOR01000408.1, read on the forward strand.
TCATGAGGGTGGAAATATTATTCTTGTGCCGTTTCCTATTTTAATGAAATTTGTTAGTTGGCTCATAGTTTTAATATGAAATTATTCCATTACATAATATGAATGGATGATTCTATGAGAAACTGGACAATCACGATATTTATTAGTAAATATTTATTTACCCATTAACCCTTTCCATATCGATTACAATATCGAATCACTTTAATAATCGTTCCAAATTCTAATGTTCCAATTAATCGTAACTTTGAATTGGTTATAATTAAATTCATTACCATATTGAGAGTCCTTCAACAAACGATTGATTGAAGGTGAACGTGACAAATATTTTTATTTCTGTTTTGTAAATCGCGGAAGACAATGTAATTGATCGAAATATGATTTCATTTAGACACGACATACAAAAATCACGTAATTAATAAGTTTGGAATAATTTTCAATAAAACATTGAAACCCTTCGAAATCGGGCACAAGAATAAAAAAAATACACTTTTAATTACATCATTGGTGTTCGTGTCAATGTTTTAATCATCTTCAGTTCCATAAAGAATGATAAAACCATATTTTCTAAATAAATCATTTAATCAAATAGTTATGATAAACTACACGATCAATTCTATTTATGATGAAGTACTACAATAACACTAAATTATGAAAGGAAACATAATATTTCATATAAACGGGTCACAATTGTTCAAATAATGTCTTTGTTTTAATTCTATTTGAGCAGAGCTTTCTTATGAATTCAATATCTTATTTTTATTTATTTCTGTTTCATTTGAATCATTAAGATATTGTACATATAAATACTTCTGTTTGGCTACTGTTCAACCTTTTCTTAACTTATCCAACCAAATAATCAACCATATCTGGTTGATTGAGAAAACATAAGAAGTTAAACTCTCGTAATATTCATCTACATTTGTTTAAAATGAAACAAACTAAGGAAAGAAAAACATTCATGAAAGGAGTGAAACATAATAGAACAAGATGTGTACAAATTGGTAAAAAGTAAATTAATTTGTTTCATGATGTGACATCATAAAGTACCATTTTACCGTCTGTATTTAAATATACTTAAATTGACTTTAGAGGATTTCAAATCACCTCAATTCCATACAAGGTAAGATAAAACAGACGCTTTTTTTTAAAAACCTCATTGTTTTCCTTAAATCAATATTAAAACTGTTTCTTAAACTGATTGTCAACGATTCAATTAATCTTATTATTTTTCTTTAACAAAATGTGGTGGACGTACATGTTTTGAAAATTAAATAAAGCGGATTTGAACAGTGAAAGAGACATAAATATATATTGGCGACCGTAAAGATCTGTTTGCCATCAGTAAAACAAACATATTGATGATCTGAATGTGAAATCCAATTTGTCGGTATTCAATTGAGTAACGCCTTCATTTAAATAACTAATTGAGTTGTTGTACAGAACGTTGTAGACAATAGCAAAGCAGTAATAATAAAAATCAATGTACACCACTCACCTGGAAATTCCGTTCATTACGTTTACGATGGTCGGATGGTTCACCGCCGATTCCATAACTATAATCATTATGTGCTGTTGAATCTGGCCGTGTTAAATCTTTATCAATACTCGATGAGTCCTGATCATGGGCCGTAATTAATAAATCAGGACGATTTAATAATAAATTAATACGTTTACGTTGCGGTAAATTTAAACACTTAATGCCTTTAAACGGATAATGATTTTCAACATTATCACTTGTTTTAACACTTGAATCACTACTATTTTCTTCACTATCACGTTGATATTCACTTGTATTATTATTAAATTCTTCATCATAATTGAATATTTGTCGTTTTTTTGGATTCATATAATTTAATGGTGATAAATTATGTTTAACAAACACTTCAGTTTCACGTTCACACATACTAGCTGGTGACCAAATTGATTGATTCATTGATTTATTTGTTTCATCCAATAGAGTTGATACATTTAAATAACTCGATGCTGATGATGCTGTTTTTGTTGATAAATTTAATGGCATATCTTCATCTGTTACATGGAATACAAAGTGAAAGAAATATTTCTGAATTTAAATTTCTGTTTAAGTTTTAAAGAATAAAATTAAAGAAAATGAACCAAAATCCAATTAAGAAATGTTAAGAATGTTTTAGTCATTTACCAGCTGGCTCTTCGCGTTCTGGTGTTAAGGTAAATTCTCTGGTGTTGGATAAATTGGGTGAACGCGGCTGTTGTTGCATACCAACCGATGGAAAAAATAACGATGGCCATAAAAATGCACCCGGATAAAGTAATGGATTATAGAGTAGCGGCAAATCTATTTGTTAAAATACAAAATAATAATATTTGATTATGCGAATACATTAATTTTATCTAATTGAACAATATGTACTCGTTGAACGGTATGGTAATAATAATAATATGAATGAGATTTAAAGAATGGACCAAAAACAGAATGATATCACTTACCGCGTACTTTCCATTTTTGGTTTTGTAATGCATTGTGTAGTGCTGTAGCACTTTGTAATAGATTTGGTCCACCAGCAGCAACAGCAGCAGCAGCCGCAGCCGCATCACTTAAAGGCAACATTCTATTCTTATAATCTAAGGACAATAGTCCGTTCACTGGATATTGTGGTTTTTGTGTAGGTGGCGATGGAGGAGGTGATAAATGGGCCATGTCTATATGCACGCAAAATAAAATAAAAATAAAATCAGTTGAGCTTTAGCATATTCAATTGTATGAAATTTTTATGAAATTATGTTGAATCATCAATTAATAAAAAAAAAATAGTGGAGAAGAACGACGCTATGAATATTTAATTTAAATACACACAATAAGCATAAGTATTGCGTGTTTCATCCACCGCCGCCCTATACTGATTGGTAACGGTTTACATGATTAAATATTTATGATTGCAGTGATATTAATCTGTATGATTTTAATCAATTTAATATTTGTGAATGTATTTAATTATCAAGTAAACGAAATAAAATAGACAAATACTGATTTTTTCACCCAGATAGTGATTGAATTAATTTAATTAAATTGTATTGATTTAAAAAAAAAAAAAATTCACAAAACCCGAACAGAAATTCTGTTACAATCCTTTAATAACAACTAAATGCTTGTCACTTGCTGATTGAACTAAGAAAACATGTCTCAATTCAGTTGAATTAATTGATTGGAATTTATTAAATGGCAGCGAGGACACGAAAATGAAAAACGAATTAAAAAATCTTAAGGTCATAAAACACAAAAGTCTGAATTGTCTACCATTTAAAATAATTGAAAATATAAAAAAAAGGTTGATCAATTGCAATTTACTTCCTCCTTACTTTTTAATAAATATCGTTTTTAATCTTAATAATTGTTTCCACTTGATGATAATTAAAGTTGGTGTCTCCAACTGGTCAATATTGTGTTATGCACTTAAAATATTAATCTTGATTCACACTGGAATATCCTTGAAGTGTATTCAACGACAATTATTCGATATTAATTGATTTTATTGATATCCATGGCTTAAGATTTTTGGTCTGAGTTCCTTTCTCCAAATTGTTAAAATTACCACACAAATAATTTCACTATTACATATGAAATCACAACACTATTGAGCACGGATTTAATCAAAGAAAATCGAGGAACAGATTAAATATTTTAAAATTTTGATTTTGATATTTATTGGCTCAGGTAAAAAACGGAATTGGATCTCTTACGTTCAGGAGATTAAAATAAAAACCGTCTGAACTGTTTGGTGCTTTGCACCTGACTGATTTGGTAATACATCGGCCAAGCCAGCCAGCGAGCCCGCAGAGTATTGGATGAAATGGAAAACACAATTTTAATATTGGAATCCAGTTGTTGGTCTCCTATCGTATTATTTAGGTGAGTGTATATCAGTTTATACCTTTTTTTAGTTTAATATTATGGTTTTTTATTGTTGTATTTCTGTATTTCTATATTCTTCTTATTATCCATTTAGTTTATTATATTCTCGTCTTTGTAATCATTAAACATATTGTAGAAGGAGAGATTGGTGATCTGGAATGGTTTAGCGCCTATGTTATTTGTTAACATTTGCAGCATATGCTTATGAGATACCCAACAATGTATGTATCTCTTTTCTACCTTGGATGAATACGTTAACTCTCTGTTGTATTATCGTTTTTTATTGTTTTATGTTCTTAAACCGCATATGTCTATTCATAATATTGGTTACCGGATAAAATCATAGGACAATGAGTTGAATTGTGATTTACATACAGTCAATGACAAACAATCATTGTTCCATTATTAATTTTCGGCTGAAAACAAATTAGAAACTGATAATCTTAAGTACATTTATAGTAATTATTACTCAGCTACTCGGTAATTGGTTGATTGGAACGACTTGCGCACACTGATTGATGGATACCAGACTCCATCATCTAAATCTGGTGACTTTGGCCTACCACCAGTTTAACTCTAATTGAATTAATTACTAATGAGGAAGTTAATTGGTATGTTAATTTATAGTTAATGCTTTGGTTACAATTCGAAGCTTATCCAAGTCGGAAAAATCCGTTACATTATAAATATAATACAATTTGTATATCAAAACTAGCCAACGATTTTATGAATGCTCCGCCTATCCGATTTACCTGTCTACCTTGATTGCTGTGAGCACAGCTTTTTACCAATTGGATTTAAACTAGAAGTAACCAACGATAAAGCTATGAATTTTTCATTGTATAATAAATTTTTATTTCTGTTGTTCCATTCGTTTCAATTTTAACATTTGGATTAACGCGAAATCATGAGTACAATTTATATTGCCCATCAGCTATAATAAAGGCGTGTGTTTTTGATTCGTTAGTTTGAATCAAAAAAAAAAATAAAAATAAAATACTTCTGAATAAATGATTGTAGACGATAAATGTTTAACGAATATTTTTATAATCGGTGAATTGCATTCTTGGGTCCGTTACATATTGAGGACATCTCCATATGTCCGATTAATATTAGCGTCGGTCATGGGCCAGAAAATCCCAAAGAGTGGGAATCCTTTAAAACTGTGGGCTTTAACTGCACTGTCTATATTCAATGTACCCCGTGAACCAAAATGAAACCAAAGGTATGAGGATTCACAGACAGGAAATCATTGATGACGCTTTTCAACCAATCTATGGGTTTTATCATACAATATAAAGAGAAATAATCGTTATCCAACATAATGCCCGATTCGATAGGTGATGGTTACTCTACACAATAATTTTTACCTTGTCCATATGATGTATAATGTAAAGGTACACATCAGTTTAATCTACTTTGCTATATTTTTGAAAAAAAAATACTGATGAACATACGGTGAATTCGTTACAAAAATATAAAGAAAATACTTATTGTGGCAGGGTTTTGATATCAATTTTAAAATACAACAGAATAAGTGAACATCATTTTCATATCGTGTTGAATCATTTTTTTTTTATTTTTGTCTTTTAGCTTACATTTTATTTAAAATTGATTTCAAGGTAATAAAATATTCAACAAGGAAACGTAAATAATAGTGACATCAAAAATAATATTGTAATGCATAACTTCCAATGGTAAAGTTGATTAAGGGATGAATTCAATTATTATAGGTGAAACGATAAACCACAATTTGATAATCATCGAATACCAATTGGTGGTACGTGGATAGATAATTTGTAGATCGTGCGAGTAACGATTTGAAGTGGGTTCTAGTTGAGGAATCAGGAACAATAGCTGTCTCTAAATGAGTCTTATCCACGCGCCAAAAGTGCATAGTAATTCTGTATGAAACACTGCAGTCAGGTAAAACAGTAATTCTTAATGGCACGTGGACAAAGCACGCGTCCAAAGAGTCAGTTGGTAGAGGCACTTTGGTGGCTATTCTGTTGCTCTTTCCCGTTCTTTGCTGTCTGTTTTCCTTTTGGTTTCTGTATATTTTTTGTTTCATTTTATTTCTGTTCAATTCATATCTCGTTGAGATGTTGAATAAAAGAATATTGTTGATGAAGTATTGAAGAAGAAAACGATAGAGATATGAGAGTACATTCGTACAGGTGTAACTCGGTAAACGAATGACGGTTTCTTCTTAGTTGATTTTATAGCGTTTTATTTATGATGATCCCTTTGTTATTCATCGTTACTCTTTAATCTCATCTTCTTTGGATCGGCTGCTTATGAAAAATCTCTGTTAACCGGTCATAGAGATTCCTCTTTTATTTCGTGATTTTCGTCTAACGGATAATTGAGGATTATCGTTTCCCGATTTTAGAATCAGTTTTGTTGATCCCTCGCTGTTTTGTATGCTATTTCTAGAGCTCCAGTGACGACACGCATATCAGCTTCAATACTTCTTGCCCAATTCTCAACGTCGCCCAATTCCTGTCAATTGATAGTGATCAGTTGGCATTATAGTTAACACATATTACATTGCGGACGAGCACAAACCAATTAGTTGTTAACTCACCTTGAGAGCACCATTAAATCCCTCTATTAATTGTAAATACTGTTGGGATTGTTTGGCAAAATTCAATGCATTCGAATGCAATTGTTTCGCTTCCGTGTCCAATTTCTTCTGGTTGAGGTATGCCTGTGCCACACTTTTGGGTGTCCAAAAATAACACATCGACCGCCACAGAAAGACAAAGAAAGCACACCGACAATTGTGATATGTAATAAGAAAAGAGTGAAAAAGAAAGTTTAGTTATTGAATCTGTTTTTTTATAAATCAAACACTTTGAAGACAGTTAAATTACCCCACATTTAAGTGATCGACTAATGCCTGCGTTAACTCACTAGCAGCTGCAACTGCCTCCCGTCGTTTCAGTTCTGTGAAATTGGAGCAACATTAAGAAGAGAGACATTGAAACTGGATAAGTAAATATCTTTAAATAAAAGATATGTTGGGTGCACCATCAAAATGAAGAGGGTCAAGTTTAAGCTCACCTTGTTCCTCCCTTCTGACTGCTTGCTTCGACTGGTGTTCTTTCAATAAGGACGACAACATCTTGACCTAAATATTGTTCTTATGATTACACTAACTACCCTAGTAATATCACGAGAATTACAGACTTTCACTATCTAATTATTATCACTTATTCACTTATTTATTGAGACTTACTATTATTTATTAGGATTTTCTTGCATTTTTTCTTTCGTTCTTTTGATTATTTCAATCTCTTTTTATTTTGATTACAACTTTAGTACACTGTACTAAGCATTATGTTGATTGTGTATTGTTTACATCACTATCACAGCTGACTAAAAGACAGTTAGCGAAGTCGCAACTTTCCCTCTGGTGAGTATTTTTGCTGAGCATTATTGACACTCAATGTGCAGTGTTGTCGGTTCTTTATTCAGCTAAATTGAAGGGGCAGTAGTATTCAGCCGCTGACTGAATGTGCAGTCCCCAAGTTTTTCTTGTTTTCAATCAAAATAAATTATTCTAATTTAATATTTCTTCTGATTAAGTGTGTAACGAGCAGTGTTGTATGATTAATTTCAATTTAATATCATTTTGAAGTCAAGTGTTAGTCAGTAAGTGTGAAAAAATGAAATAAATTGTTGGAAAATCTACTGTTCCCCACTATCTGTTTGCCTCAGTTCCAATATTCCATTACCACCATTCGTACGGCATCGGCTCCCCACAAAATTCTATAATACCATTCAATCGAGTTTCATTTTCACACAAAATCAGTTGGCGTTGACTTACTGAATCGTTCGTAAAAGCAAGTAAAAATCGCGTCCGGAAATTTTTTTTAAAGGAATTCAAGTTGAATTTAAAGGGAAAAACCAAAAATTGTTAAATAATATTGAGTGCCATTTAAATGGAATACTAGTAATTTACTTGATGAATATTTAGTGGTGACTTTCAAATACCATCAGCGAGATTCGTTCAGTGCGAAACGAAATATTAAAATTTATAAAATCTATATCAAAATTCAGTGATAAGGAATTTTCCATATCTTCTCTCTTTCTAACATGTTAAAATTCTGATTAGCCATTTTTGTTGCTGATATCTTACGCTCGTACGGCATAAAACTTCGACTGGATGAAAAACATCAGAAAAGTAGGGAATTTTCTGAGTTTCCATCATCACCGAAAGGAATAAAAACGTATCACAAAGTTAATTAAATGTTACATAATTTTTCGCTTCACGATGAAGTAAATCAATTAGAAGTAGTTTCAATTGCGAATTTATTTATGTGAATTTCAACGCCACACCGAACAGTGAAAACAAGGAGATAGAAAATTTTCTCTTCGCATTTGGTTGTGGTGCAAAAAAAGGGTGCAGAACAAAAAGAGGAGTATTGTTGATTTGATTTTTACTTCTTTATTTTTTTGGTTCAAATTGTGGAAAGAAGAAGTAAAAAGAAAGGGAATTTATACAAAAAAAAAAAAAAAAAAAAAAAACTTTCTGAAAACACCGCGGAAAAAGGCGATTGAGTGTGCTATAATTTTACAGTTTAAAAATATTATTCAATTGAAGTGAATATCGATTACATACGGAGGCAAAATACAATTGAAAAATTAAATGATTCATTACTTTCCATTAGAATTTGATGCCATCCGGTTAGAGTCAGTTAAAAGTTTTACCAATTGAAGGTGTTCTAGCCATTTAGAGTGTCCATTTAGTTTGTGTGATTGTTGCATTCAAAGGGGTTATTCGCAATAGTGAGAATAGAAATTCTGAATTTGAATAAAATCCGTAGTGTGAATTAGAAACAAGAGTTTGTTTTTTTCTACATATATAAACGGCAAATAAGTTGAGAAACAAGAGCAGAAATTGGTGGTGCCTGGATGCAGTAACGCGATTTTGGAAATGGCGTTTAATGGTAACAGTGGTGGTGGCGGTGATGGACCTCAAGTAAAACGTTTGTGCACAGGGAAAACAGATAGTAATGACATGGGACACAACAATAATCGGGTGAGTTATAGACATGGTAATGGTCTTCTCATTACCATTTTACAATACTTTGTGTGTTTGGTCTTTAGATTTCCAAAAATTAACAAAACAAAAAAATATATGGTCTCGTTTAAAATTCGCTGCAGGCATTTTGATTAATTAAATCAAGAGAGAATGTAGTTTAATAAATTGATTTAGTTTCGACTTTATTATTTGTATTCTATTGCTTTTTACAATTATACGGTGGGGTATTTAATAAATTGATAGCGCAATGTCCAAAAACTGTGAATTGCTGATGAATTGCAACAGTGTTACCAAAATTCCATCAAAAAATGTGTCCACAAAAATTCGTACACTCACACAATGGATAATGGTGAGTGAGAGTGAAATGGTGAGACGCCATATAGAATAGTTGTTGTTTTGCAAATGTGAAAAAAAGAGAAGGAAAATAACAAACTGATAAAATGTGTTACAATAAAACAATTTTTATATTCAAAATTAAAAATACCGGAGGGTATTGTAATGGTTTTTTGGGTGCAATGTGGATCTTGTAATAAAATTCATTTCAATTTGGTCAAATAGAAATGCACATCCAGTTTTTTTTTTCTTTAATTTGGTTAGAAAACACGAAACGACAATCAGCAGCATTCAATATTAAATGAATTTTTATTAAAAAAAAAAAGATAAATGCGATAAAATTCTCTGTTTGGTGATTTTAGTTTGTCCTGTGACAATCGATAGATATCATTTTTATTGTTGAACTACTAGTTCGTATTGAAAAGAACTGACGGCAAATGATTGTTTCATTTTGATAACGTGAATGCAGTTCAACTCATTGTTTCGTATTTTAATAAATGTTTTTATTGTAATATTTTCCAGAAAATAAGGGAATTGACAATACGAAATGATAGATACCACACGAATATCAAATGTAGGAAATTCTTTATTGTGTGGTTTTCCCGTGGAAAATCTGTTTGATTTCCAATAAAGCGCGCATCACTTGTGCGCGAGTGTTGTATGTCCTGTTTTCAACAACATTTAGCCAAAACATTGAGCGGCGTTTATACAAAAATAGATGAGAGAGAGATAGAGAGCAGTCAGGAATTGGTTAAACACCCACAATTCTTTGGCTGTTGTTAGTATTCCAGTTTCGCTTGAAGGGATTATATTGGTATTCCATTGTCGCCCTTTTCGTCTGTTGAGTGTATCGTCGCTCTCTTTGTCTGTATCTGGTGGTTAATGTGTTTTCTCTTCCTGACTAGCAAGTGGAAAATTTTCCACTGGTGTGTCCATAGAGTTTGTGTGATTTTAATTCTCTTTTTCACGTTGCTATTCGAATGATTGTAGTTTTAATGTTATTTCGGTTTATCAACAAATGAAATTTAAAAAAAAAAGATTGTTGAATTGTAAAACGAAACATAATAAAACTTGTGTGTTCAACTAAATTTAAACTACAAATGAATTTAGATTCTTTAATTAATTATTTCATAAATATTATGAATGTTAAAACAGACCAAGCTGCTGTAGCAATTGTAAAACATTGAATGGTTGAATTTAATGTCGGTGCTACGGTTTGAGTTGTGAATATAATTTTCTTGTGTTATGTGTTACATATTCTATTCGGTTTTTGTGTTTGTACCCTCAGTCAGTGTCATGCATATTTTAATTCTAATTAAAATTCCATATGATTTTAATACAAAAACTGTTAGTATTTTTATGAAGAAGAAAAATAATGAAAAAAAATTATTTAATAATAAATTGTTTGTTAGTCACATTATGTGTATTAACTAGTTATATTGTTTGGATGGGCTATAATCCAATTAACACTTCATAAATAGTTTGTTTTCATATTAATATACATACACGGTGTATGTAATAAGAGAGAAATTTTGATGATGTTGAATAAGAGATGATGGATACTGAATTTTGTTAATGAAAAATTATTTTTTCACCTTTTGGTTGTTGTTGGTTGTGATATACATATGAACATAAGGTGAACATATTTGATGAAAATGATATTAAAGTGAGAAAATTGGATGCTGGGTAGTCGGTGTGTTTCGAAAAAAAAAAACTTGTCATTCTAATGAAGGTAACTATTTTGATGGTTCCAACATTCTTCTTATTTCTCTTTCTAATGATTTTTTGCATATTTTTCAGTTTAAGAATTAAATTTAGAACTTGTCATTTAAAGTCATTTTAGATATCTGGAACAAGAGATGAGTTTTCACTTGTCTGTGTTGGTAGATTCTATATCTTTTGATGGATTTTTAGGTGTCAATTTTAATTATAAGAAACTTATTGAATGCAAAACTGAATGACAATTCAATTCACTCTGGGTTTTTGTGTTTTCTTTGTATTATATTTGGTTCAATTTTATTTTTGTTGTCACTAAACAGTTAGTTATTGGAGATAATTCAATTTGGGTTAAGGCAATTTGTGCAAAAATCTTTTAGATTGTTGATCAGTTCGATATGGATTTCAATAGTCGTATAATGGACAATTTTCGTCTTAATGAATTTTCCATTAGAATGAATTTTTGAATTTTTGCTTATGGAACTTTTGTTTGGTTGCCAATTTCTATTTATGCCCTCGAAGTATAATGTTTGGTTTCAATATACGTTTTTGTTTTCTAGAATTAATTGGTTATGCAGTCTGATCACAATATTTTTGTTTGATGGCTTCAAGTGATGATTGCAAAGAGATGTTTCACAGTTTTGCATGCTTGTTGATTATTAAATGTAACCACAAGTGAAATTACATGAAGTTAAGTTGCCATCGTAATTATAATAAATCGTGTATTATGGTGACTCAATGAACCATTTAGTAATACATTAAACTGATTTATGATTCTATTCAGTACATTCAAGTAGATGGATTAGCATTGATGGCGGGCTCTGTGTATTTGTGGAATGAATCTCTAATTCGATTGATTAAAATGTATGAAAAATTCATTACAAATATGAATTAATGATTTTGATTTCTTTTAGTCTCTTTATATGTACGTATGTAAAAAGCATCTGGATTTTATGCTCCATTCTTTTTTTACGTTTGTGGAATAACTATTTTATAAACATAATGTATGATCTGTACTTTTTAAAGTCGTCAAGAGATGAATTTCTTTTCACTCTCTTTATTATTTCTCTTTTTTTTTAAATAAATCTTGGCAATATACAGAATTCAATTAAGTTAAAAACAAAAATTCTATAAATAGTCAGATAGTTTTTTTTATTTTTGGTTTTGTCGGTTACTTGTCTGTTTAATTTATACTATGGAATCTTTAATTCCATGTGAAACAGAGACAAAGACAGTAAGAAACGTCAATGGGAGATAATATGTGAATAGAAGTAATTGAAAATATGTAATGAGGATAGTATGGAAAATCAATGCTTTCTTTGGTATTTGAACACATTATTCTTCAATGTTTTTGATATGAGATTTATAATAAAAGAAGATTGTTGAACATATTTTTATAGAGACACCGATATTTGTGGCGTTTAATTATTGGCTGTTGAAGCAAAACGATAATTTTATCAAGATGATTTGAGTGTGAATTTGATTTTATGAGAGCATCTTGTTTATGTTGACTGAGACATAAGTATGCTTATTGTTGGTAATAAAAACAATATAATAATTGGTTGTTCAGGTGAGACGATAACACTGAATTGAAGAAGAATTTAAAAGAATAATAAAATAAAGATAATAAGTGACGTCTTGTTGATCTCTTAACTAAATAATTAAAGATAATGGATATGCTGAACAGATGATTATGATGAGATCATTTTAATAGATCTTAGAATGGGGGGGAATTTTTATCTCATTTGATATTAATTGGTGCTGTTAGCATTTACGATTTTATGGTTTTATGTTATCATTAAATAATTATAATGATATAATTATCATTTATAGTGTGACACGGTTACTACTGTACACAATTTGGTTGTTATTTTCTTATTTTATGCTACTGAAGACTGATGGATGGCCGTCTATTATGTTACATTAAATCTGAATTTTGTATTAAACCAGAACAATAATGATCACACTATAATGACCTTTCATTGTGTTTAATTATAAAATTCTTGATGCATTTAATGTGTGTCTATGATTAGCATAGTGCGTCTGTTAGTAACTTTAAATTCTTGTTGTTGATTTAGTTTTGATTCACGTGATTTAAGTTGCAAAGAAAAACAAGTGAAGTGATTTTCTTTTCTTTTATTTTTGTTATTTTAAATTTTGCATTAAGTAATTTTTGTGACTTTATGGTTGAATTAATTGAAACATTTACAACTTATTGCATGGTCGCATCATAGATTAAATTAATTTCATTTGAGGATCAAATAAGTTAGTTTTCTTCTTTTTTGTTTTGTATTCATTTAACTCTAAGACATCAGTTTGCATATGCTAAAGTGAAGAAATTAGTAAAAGAAATTAACTAAAAATTGAATGCTAAAGACTCAATACTTAAACAGTGCAATATTTCGAGAGGTTTCACTAATTTATTAACCATCGTTTCTTTGACTATTAATAGAGTATAATTCTTAATCTTTGTTTCAACTGTCTCGTGTAACGTCGACGGGTGTTGTAATTCATCATTAGGCATCACATTATGCTGTATATTTTTGATTTCATTCGGTTGTTGGTTTTTTTTTCTCTCTGTTGTTTGAAAATTCTAATTTAATTTATTCAAACGAAACAGAATGCTTTTCTGGTTTAAGTAAAAGAAAAGACTCATTGAATAATTTGTTTTTTGATAAATATTTGCATTCAAAATGCATGTTGTATTACCGGGTTTTGTGTTTTTACATTTAATTTACATTGGTTGGATGAATTTGAAATTCTTCTTTGGTAAAATCAAGTCAGTAGAGATTCAAGAATTTTTGAATTTCATTTTGTTTGGCGCTTTATCTCATCCAATTATTACTTACAAAACATCAAGTAATTAAAATTTGCGCAGATATTTTATGTTTTACATTATTTTGTTTTATTTCATTACTGTGGTGCTTTGGTGTATAATGGAAATTGACTGGATGTGTGTGTACCAGAAGATTGACAGATCTAATTTTTAACGTAACATTTAAATTCTGTTTAAAATTCGGTATTGCACGGAATATTTTTTGTTAATTTCTTTATCAGTGACGGTTGACAACCATCAGGTTGCAGGTGTTTGGTATAACATCAATTGAAACGAACATGTTAATCAAGGATATAGGATAAGCCGTTCCATTTTTGATCCATTTGTCACTCTTTGGTTGATTCCATTACTTGATGATGAATTAATTCAATTTCACTCTTTATCTACGTCGTTTCAGTTTGAATTTTATTTGGAAAAAAAAATTGTTTGTTACGTTGCAGAGTTGTAAAGTTAAATTGCAATATATTTTCAGTTTGAATCAAGTCAAAATCTCATTGTACTTTGATTGAAAACTAACTGTTTCTTTTGAATTGCAGTAATTTTGATTTTTGAATTGTTTTTAATTTTATTCCTCTCAATTATTGTGTTCTCTGTGAAATATTCGGTTAAAGGTTCTCTGTACAAAATTAAAATTCAATTCAAATAATGAAATATTTATTAAAAAATTTTTATTTTCTAATTTCAGCCAAATTCAATAAGTGTGAGCGACGAGTTGAGGAGAAAACGACATGAAGGATCACGGCCAAATCATATTTTATTATTCACAATTATAAATCCAGTTTATCCAATTACAGTGGTAAGTGAAACTCTCATTATACATAATTATAAATTAGTTGATTAGTTAATAACTATGACATCTACACACTTATGATATGTCACGCAATTTTGTGTTGGTAAGGGCCCAGGTAAAGTGTTTACCCATTGAATCAAAACAAAGCAAAAACCGTATATTGCTCTGAATTACTAAATGGCATTTGAGTTAACGGTGAAAATGCGGCAATGAAAGAAAAGTGAAAGACTAATTGATGGTTAATGTGGACAAATAGACAGTGTTTAAAATGATTAACAACTTGATTGTTGAACACGTTCTATAAAGATTAAAAGTGTTGACAATTTGTTTAGTATGTAAAAGAAGAGTGATGCATTAAATTTTCTAATTTACTGATTCGGTTTAATTACGATGAGTACTCCATCAGTAAGCTAATCCATAAAATTTAGTGAGAGTATTCCTTATTTATTGGCTATATGTAATTACTAACAAACGGTAAATGCAATGGTTATGCTTTTATGTTTGGGCAATTACACATTTATATGAATTTACAACTTTTTAATTAAGAAGGAACAAAAATATTATGTTGACAATGTAGTAGCTGGTTAGTTCAATATTGCAATGTTGTTTAGTTGAATGTGTTTATTAATTATGTGAATAACTAAAAATAAAAATGTATTAAACTTTCCATTATTTTAATCATCGTGGAAGTTTAAGAAAAAAATGGCATTACAACGGTGTAATGTAAGACGTGATTCATACTGCATTACAGAGTCGGTAGTAGAATTTCAGGTTATGTGAAATAAGAGAGTCTAAGATGAATCAAATGTACATTAATTTTACTATGCTATAATTGTTTGGTTTAATGAGTTTATGTTTATTGTTGGATTTAAAGTCGCCGTTTCGTATGTAAAAATTGGATTAAATTTTGAATTAATGGCTCCCATATAAATCCGTCAAATAAATTTGAATTTTTATCCTACATTTAATTGATTTTCAAGTGTATAGTTTAGTCGGTGAACTTACTATTGGAATTCACGTTTTCTTCTAATTTCATTCTAATACATTTTGTGTTTTGTTCGTTAATAAAATATCAATAGAGAAACGTTAAATTTAATAGTAGAGTTTTAGTATTTTCAATTTAACTAAGATTGTTCGCGCGCTCAGTACTTATTAGTTTGATAGACACAATATCAAAGTAAACGTGTAAAAAATTCAAAATTAAAAGTAGATCATTTATTTTTTGTCTCGTTTGAATTTTAAAAGTAACAAAAAAAAAAACTGGATTTGAAACAGTAAAATTTACCTTCCAGACAAATAACAAAATCGATCAATTGTATAGAGGTATTTGGTCTATGGGACCAATGATACATTGTAAAGCAATATATGATGAAGTACTCGGGCCAAATATAACACGTTTCTAGTGTTTATTATGGGTATAAATTTTAATCGAATTATATATGATTTTTAACTGACTCAATTTCATATTTCATTAAAATGTCCAATCCATATGTATGATGTGTGTGTTTTGTTATGAAGATTGAATGAAACAATAACAGCGAAATTAAATGAGAATCTTATTGCTCTTTTATTATTATTTGTTGTTATGAGGTATTTGATCTATAACAGCGTAAGAAAGAAAAATAGTACTTGAACTTTCTAATTATGTTTGATATATGACTTTTGGATACCATATGAACACATTGGGGATCTGATGTGTGTGGTATATTATCGTTTTTTGTTTTGTTTTCTTTGGTTTTGGTCTCATTTTTTGGATCACTGGATTTTCTATCATCTAGTTGAAGGGGCCAATTGCATTGTAAACTTCCATTAAATGGGGGGTAAAATGACTATTATTAAATTCATGTTATAGCTTTCTTTAAGTGTCTTAAATAATAAATTTTCATTTCCGTCTTGACACGATTATAATGAGTTGTATACATATATCGTGCCATAACTTGTGATGAATTATTAAAAATTATTTTAATGGAATATTGTCGCATAGTGCACATAAAAATTCCGATAAATAACATTTTATTTTCTTTTACCATAAATGTATGTACAGTTTACTTACTTTCGGTTTTCTTTGACCTGGACAACATACTTGGCATTGTTTCATTGTTGATTATTATTAAATTTACTGTATACGAAATAATTATTTTGATTTAATACCATTATTATCGGGTAGTCTTATTATTGTGTCTTGTTGGCGGATCAATAATGTGGTATTCTACTTTGTTATTTTTATTTTTACCTTAATTGTATTTGTTGTTTTCTATTGAATTGTATTTTAAAGTGAAATTATTGTGAATACACTACAAAAGAGTTAAAATATTCAGTTTGGCTGGGTGTCTGTATTATAAACGTGATATGAAACAATTTATAAAAATTCTGAGTATTATAAATTCAAATCATTTTATACATAATTAGTGATGCAATGTAAGAGGTATTACAAGTGCAATTCACATTCATTGAAACATTCGTTTTGTACTTTTGTATTTTGTGTAATTTCGTTCCGTTGTAATTGTATGAGCTGTTTATTATGGAATGGATTGTGCTCTTAATTGCATTGTGTGTTAATGGAGAACGTGATCTTAACATGATGAATTTTAAATTGTTTCAACTTGAATGTTTTTATTCGTCAACCAAACACGATTTGTGTATGTTGTGTGTGTGTGTGTGTTTTCAACCCCTTAAGGGTCAAATGAAGGTTGTTTGTTTGAATTCTTGGTCAGGATATCTCGTTGAATTCATCATCTCTTATAATTCATTTCATCCTTTTTTGTGTTCAAATGGGTTTTCTTCTTTGCACTAGAAGCCAAAAGAAAATGAATCAGTTTTCAAACTATTGTAATTAAAACTCTTCAACTCTAATATGCTCATTTGAATGTTTCACATCAACTGTGAAATTTTGTAGATCTGATTTATTGTTAAGATGCGATGAGTTGAAGATTAAAAAGATGAAGAATGGAATGGAAAATATAATGATTATGTTTCATAATGGCAGAGAAAGAGCATCATCTCCATTAAAATTAGTGAAAAGGGTGGAAATATGTTTACTGTTCATTGTCTAATGTGTATAACATTGAAATACTCAATTTATTTTTTTTAATTTTCAAATAGAAATGATGCCGATTTTTTATATTCCAATGCAATTCAAGACTCAAAATTTAATATGTGAAATTGTGAGTGTGGTTTTGTTTTTAACTTGATGGGAATAATATGCGTGCAGCATTACTTAAATTGTAGCGAAATTATTTTATGGATATTTTTTTTATTTTTATTTCTTGATTAAATTTCATGTTGTTGTCGCATTTGAAGAACTTTCTCTTTAAAAAAGAAAAATATGAGCAGAGCTTTAACTCTTCCTATTTAAATTTGCAATAGTAGTAACTACAATGACAGACCAATTGGGATTACCTTTAACTTTTAGTTCCTAGTTAAATATGGTAAAACTATTCAGTAGATTTTGTGGAAATATATTTTTTTAAAGTAAACCGACAACAATGATGTTGGAATACCAAAACGGAAAAGTCAACTAAATTAAGTTAAAGTGATATGTCAACATTAATAGAGTTGACAACAATATTAATAATGAAAACCTCATCAACGTGGTTTTCATATGTAAAAAATCAATTGAATTTAAAATGCATTTGGTGAATATTTGGATTAAAATTGTGAATAGAAATATAAAATGTATGTGACTTCATTGGTAATACGTTTAAAGTCATATCTTTGGATCAAATTGCCATTAAGAAACTTTACAATTGTCTCTTATGGTATTAACGATTTGGTTTTTGTTCATCCTGTGTATTATATTGTTTCTTGCCATGTTTGAACATTGATTATATACTGCGATTTACCTGTATAGATTGTTGTATTGGGCCACCAATAAGCTTATTATGATTCTTTGATCACGTAAAGAACGATTTGCCAATGTAATTGAACACACGCGGATTATCATAATAATAAATAAAAGAATGTGAAGTTAGTGTGGAAAAGAAAAGACACAGAGTAAAACTGAAAACAAGAATCTTTTTTTTATTGTATGTGAACATAAATGGCATGTGAATTGCTTTTTGTTTCTTGTGTTTTAGTTTCATACCGTATCTGAATGTAGGGCAACAACTAAATATGTAAATATGATGGAAAATACTCATGGTACCGTTATTACTGAATGGTTAATTGTTTCTCTTGTCTTGATTTTGGTTTTCTTTTCTTTTTTATTACGTTAATGTTAACATGATATCGCGCGATTGTATTGGTCTGTGTTTACTGTAATAATCAATGTGGTGCATAGTATTTTAATGAATTTTGGATGCTCAATAAATTGTAATGAAGCACACAGGTAAAATTGTAATCACTTTATGACATCAATTTATCTATTATTCATATCATTTTAATGATTTCGTTTTTCATTGTATTCCGATTGGGCCATCATTTTATACAGTGTGGCCTTTAATTCAATCGATTAATAATGCAATTCAATTGTTTTTTTTTTTTAATTATTCACAATGATGTATGAGTAAAAACCAAATCGAATATAAACACAATTCTATTATTAATTTCTATCATGAAAAATCTCATAAAAATTGATTTAATTGTGAATCACAATGTAATTAAGTGATGCTATTTACAACGGGTGGAAAATATCGTATCCGCTAAACAAAAATCCCGTGTAAATGGTACAAAAAGTTATTTATTATTTTTCAGTTGTTTTTATTTTTACTCGGTTTTATGATTGTTATTGTATATTGGTTCATATTTAATTTATAGTTTTCTCGGTACACTAATAAAAACTGTAGTTTTAGTAATTTTACACGAAGAATTGGGGGGAATGAGCAAAAGAAAACCGCATAATATGGTATTTGAAGGTGGACTTTAAATTACTTAAATCCAAGGTAATGGCAACTAAAAAAATTGATATGATATTAAGTGGCTGTTGAGAGTATGAGTTAAGCTACTGAGGCAATGATGAGCAGTATTCTCTTGAGGCCATAAAACCAATTGAACTTTGTTCTAAGTATCACCTCTTGTGGATTATATGGGCAAAGCAATTGGTATTGAACTGAAATTTAAAGTAAATAAAAGTTTTTTTTTTTGTTTGCAACTTAATCATAAGTATAGAGTGTAAGGTAGAGAGATGATCAGTAATAGAAAATATTTTAATTGTTTTATCAATCTCTTCATACAATTCAATGCATCTGGATTTTTAATAGTAAAATCTAGTGATTGACCTGAATGTGGTTTCCATCGTTTTATTTGCCGTTTAATTTAAAATATAAATGAAAAGAAAAATCTTATTTTCTGTTTGATTAAACATTAAGTTGATATCAATTTAACGGGTGATGGTCAATTAATCTGTGTATTGAATTTAATCTGGTTTTCATATGTTGAATTGTATTTGATGATACATGAATACCAAATAAACAGAACATAACACCACTTAAATATATGGGATGGAAATGGAAAAATTCATTTCCGAATTGGATTTGTGTTTTGTTTTGTTTTTTATTTTTTTTTTATAAAATAAATGGTCATTTGAGTGAAAGTATGTGGAAACTATCAGTATAATCGAAAATACCAATAGAAAATGAAAAAAAAAAAAAACGATAAACATGAGCCAACATATTTTAATCCCAGTATTAATGATTGAACCATTTAAGGTGATTTAAGTTCTCAATTTAGTCGATTGTATATTATTTATTACATTAACTGTAGTATTAACATATTATGGATGCCCATCAATTGTAGTAAATGGACTGTTTAATGACTCAACAGTATTTAGTTGGTGGTGCTGCTTTAAGGGTTGACAGAAGCGATCAGAGTAATTCGCGTATATCGCTTTTAAAAAAAATATCGATTTGAATTCAAACAAGAATAATAAAAAAAATGGAGAGAACAACATACAGAGCTAAAAGCTAGTTGGTTTGGTTGACAATAACATAAAATAAGAGTTGCATAGTAGAGTCACGATGTTTTTTTAGGCCTCTCTTTCTCTGTAATAATTCATTGTATCGATTTTTCCGCTTATAGTTTATTTTATTTCCTTTAGTCAGGAGAATATTTCAATCTATATCCGGAAAATTGAAGCAACCATTAACTGTCTCCATGTTGTGTTGTGACGCTTCGTCTCACTCTCGAAGGAATAAAAAAAATATTTTTTGTTTCCAATTGTGCGGGGGTGGTAAAGGGGGGGGGGATTACTTTAAAAAAAAATGTAATCGAAACATAACATAAATCTATGGATATTTTCCAAATGTAATGAAATGTTGGAAATATGTAACATACAACGGTATGTCATTCATATTGTCTTTTGTCTAACCGGTGGTTGTAGCAGTTCAACTTATTCCATGTCTTTATTGGTTTCGGATAGAAAAGGGAAAAATAGAAAAACAAACCGAAATCGTTTTACTTTTATTCGGTTAGACGTCGACATCATTGTGTCATTGTCTATATTGTTTTGAATCTTTCATATTGTGTTTGGATCCATTTGGTATTTTATTCTCCATGCTATGTACTCGTTTTATGGTTTTACATAAGATTTTTGGTTCAACAGTAACATTATGAGTTTTTTTTTATTCCTGTATTACGTTCATATTTGTTTTTTTTTTTTATTCATATACATTATCATTGATGCAAAAATATTATTGCAAAATTTACCATTTGTCTATATTATGGATTTTTTTTGCTTACTCGTCTTGTATAGCACAGATAGATTATGCGTCTCCAATGGAGAAAATTATGTTTTCCCACAGATTTTTCAACAAATTTGCATAATATAATAAGGCACTTGGCAAATATATTTCTACTTGTGGTTTTAACAGTTTTCAGTTTTATTTTGCCAAAGAGATACTTGTAAGAGTACAATATCCCTCTTGAATGTTTGATTATACGGTTTATTTGAATGTGGGTTATAAATTTTAACGATATATGTAATGCGTTTTCATTCAGCATTCAAACAGAGAGAGTGAGAGAATTACATATAGAACTGAAAAAGTTTTTCCTTTCAATTGAAACATGATTTTTTTTTTTTGTATGGGAATATTTCATTTTTGTTGTGGTTTAATAACATATAACTTTCTTATCTATTTTTATGGACGAATAACATGCGTGTTGGAAAAATTATACAAGATATTATGTGTGGTACCAATAACTAACTACGGTTATGGAAAAAGATAGATGATTATAATGGTTTGGGGGCCAAAATGTTGTTTGTGACTGGTAGTGTAATCGAAAAGTAATGATGGTGTACTGAGATCAATACCATATAAATAAATATCAGAGGTTTTTCTTTTTATTTTAGTAATGAAAAATAGAAGAGCATAATTTATTTAAAATGTAATGTTATTTTGTTTTAATGTATTTTTAGAGTTATCCAATTTGATGATTAACATAAAATTTGGATTTATTTCTCTTGGTCTATTCTGTAGCTTGAGTTATTTTCATGTACAATGATAATGTTTAGTTGTGGTATCAGGGAATTCTATTTCGTATTTTATTTTTTTTTTTCAATTTTGTGTACCATTCGTTTGAATTCAATGGAGCATGAAAATTTAAAGTTTTTCCCCAAATGGTTTTCTTTTCGGTTCGCGCGTTTTAGTATTCAATTCAAATACAATTGGTATTTGTTATATGAAAATCATATGTGTATGGTGAAGAAGATACACATTGGATATGTATAATTAAATGCGAGACACACGATTAAGGTATTTCAAATGTAATTAGACCGAAAATGTTTCTGCGACTGAAAATGTTTCATTTTATTTTGGGTATTTTGTACATCATTTCTTATTTCTTTTATAGAGAAATAAGACTTTATTTAAACTAAAAGAAATATCTAAATAAATAGAATAAAAATTGTATGAAGTAAAAGTAAAATGTATTTGAAATTAAATCTAATTTATAATTATCCGTTTTGTTTTACAAGCATAACAATCAAGGCATAATATGGATGATATGAGAGTATTACATTGTAATTAGACTAAATGAATATGAATTTCAAATATTTAACTGGGGTTTCACATGTATCTGTGTATTTAGATTAGTTTCTTTGAATTTTTACTCTCTTTATTTTTATTTTGTTGAAGACACAAGACAGAAAGAAAGAATGAAAAAATTGCTCTTTACATGTGTACCACCTTAAAAATGAATTAAATGAAAAGTTCTATTTGATGGCACATTTTCTTCAAGTGTCACTTGTTTATTTAAATTTTAAAGTGTCTCTGAATGTTGTCTTAGTTCTTTGAAGATTGACGTTATATTGTAAGGCCAGTGTGAGACGAATTTTTCTTATATTTTGTTTAAACGATAGATATTATGACCAGAAGAATTCGATGAATCAGTTAATGTGAATTTTCAGTGACGTAGAAAGAAATGCCAATAAGTTTTATTTGAATTGAGGAGGCAGCACGCGATTTAATGTTGTTATTTTCACTGATTATCATCTGCCAAATTATCTATTGCGTGAAGATATAAAATCCCATTAAAACACATGATTTTTATGATCATATTAGAGAACAGCGAAAGAAAAAAAAACTTCTGATTGTCAACTTGATGCCCGATGTTTAACATTTTATTTGTGTCTCCCAAGTCGTTCTGGATGGTTAGCAATAATTCTTCTTTGACATTTTTATAATTTATTTATTTCTTTCATTATCTCGAAATGTTTATTAAAACACAAAAAATATTAACATTTCTCTCTAACAAATTATTCGAATCGTCGGTGAAGTTTTCGTATGTTTTTTTTTATTCTTTTATATTTTGTTTGCTGGTGGCTTTATTTGATTGCCAGAATATTCATTTGACTCAATTATCAAGTTAATAGTGATGTTTTTATGAATATTTACAAACGAAATTATGTTTAGATTTTGGTGTACGGGAGAGCACTATGAACTTTTCATTTGGGTTATGATGGTAGTTTTTCTTTTTTATTTGAATATACAATCAACCGTTTAGTTGTCGTATAGTTCAAACGATATGGGTAGAAGAGTGAAAATTATTTGCTACAAAAATTTTCATTTTGGCCAATTGCCAGATATGTTAGACACCAGTAAAATGAAAGGGGGACACATAGAGATGTTGAATATCGTTTAGCGTGACTTGAAAATTAAAGTTTTTCCATTCCCCGGCGGATTCAATTTTGCGTGGAAATAAAAGGTTGACTTATGTGTGATTAATTTGTATGGTGATTTCCAGTTGTTATTTTGGTTTTATTTTTTATTTCGTTGATGCACCATTGAATATTTACATGAATTTTATCCATGATTTCCCAATAAACATACGAGTAAAATAGATATGATACCATATAATCATGAATCACACATTTATTAAAATCTTTTATTGATTATTTTGTCTATTTGAATAGCAATCCTATATAAATGTGAATTAAGTACAAACTGTTTCTATCTAAATTGCCAATAAATTAATACATTACTATTATGGTTTCCAATACTTTCAATCTAATTGCACGACAACCGGTATTTTTTATTTATCAATTTTATTATGAATTATAAATCAAAAATGATTTTCTATTGCAAAATTGGTAATCGGGTTTTATTCAATATTAATCGGCGGAGTTGTATTGAAGGTGAATTCACAGAATAATTCATTTGTATTTATTTGCAATGGGTAACCGTTTGGATGCCACACATCAGTTGGGGGAGCACTGAATTGTATTATAGCAATTGCAAATCTTTATTTCTGTTGTGTTTTGCATAATAATATTTATTGTTATTATAATAATGAACTTAAACTGAATATGTATCGTTCGTTTACCTTTAATTTCCATCATATGTTTTATTATTTTTGCATTTAAATGGGATGATGTGTGTGTAGTAGTAAATTGGTAAATCGTTTTTTATAGCTGCGATAATATGAATGTGTGCGCATTTATAATAATTGTAATTATTATTTATAGAATACATAGCAAAAGTAATGAAACTTTTATTGATGAAGATTTATGTATAAATCATTTGTTTTAATTACATTTCTACACGTTTAATAGTTAAATCATATTTTAAATCGTATTTCATTCTCTTATAATAAAATCTAACAATTTCATTTGAGTTCGAAATCGTGTACAACGTTCATCTTGAATGAAACTGTCTGTTATGACTAGCTGTTGTGGAAATGAACTAGCAATTGGTAGCATTGAATTCAGAAAAAAAAACATAAAGTGCATAATCAGTTCAACTGTTTTTCTGGTAACGAATTTAATTTCTGAATATACCAATGGAAGTAAACAGGAAAATAAAACAAATAAAATTAATAATTAATGCAATCTTTCAGCCGAAAATGGTTCAACGGGAAATACACATAAAATGAAGTGAGATGGAATTTCATTTTATTCTTGGTGGTTTTGAATAACTTCCCATCTTTTCCATATGGTTGTTTCAAGTAACAAATTTTCCTACTCAACATATGTTTGATACATTATTCTATGCACAACAACAATATCGCAACGATATAAAGGAAGAAAAAAAAATACATTTCGTTAACCGAGATCCTATTTGTTTTACCCAGACAATTCTAAATGCGATTACCTTACAAGTTTTACATAATTGAAGGTATACCTTTGGTTTGGGTGAGAAATTCTTCTGCCAGTCAGATACTACATCAGTGTAAATACACAGGTGTTGGTGAATGAGACTAATTCAATGTAATACATAAATGTTGGAATCATGTGCACATGATTTCGTTTATACCCTCTTACCTTTGCAATTTTTTATTTGGCCAACACTGTATTCAATGTAGATGAGTGTGTGGATGTGTGTTTTGATGGTGGAAAACTGGAAAATCGGCTTCATGAAAAATGAATGAATTAATTTTCATTAGTTATTCTTTTATTTCGTATTTGGTTTGTTATTGTTGGATGGGAAATCTTTTTTTTATTTTCTTTTTATTTTATTTTCTTGTTACGTACCATTTTCTGGTATCATAGCATTAAACAGTTTTATCATTACGTTTTGTATGAAATTTGTTTTCAAGTCGTGGTGCATTGGACTAGTGGAACATTGGATTTATGAATTATAAAACTCTTTATTTCTTTGTTTCTTATACTTCTGTTAGTGTATTTCTGACTGCTTGATATCATTGGTTTGTTTTTCATTGCAAAAATGATAATAAAAAAACTGTTCTTTTAGTTCGTTATTGAAGCGCAATGAGAAGAGTGAACATAGCTGGTTTTACAACTGTTTAATGAAAAAATAATATTTTTCCTTTTTCTATTTTCCGGACATGATTTTTCTTCTGGTGGTTTGGATTTGGTGTTGTAGCTCCTGTTTTTTTCCCAATTCACCGCCGACTGATAATTGTGCGGTTAAAGTCACCAATGAAAATCATGTTCGTTATGCTGTAATTGCTGTTACTGTAAAGTCTCGGTTAAACTAATTCTGACAGTGTTGTCTTTACTATAAATTCACTTTTAACAATCTGATTTTAACATTGGAATGGGATAATAAACTTAACTGGAACTTTGAGTTCGTTTTTCCTTTATTCTGGTTCCAATATCGTTAAAAGAATGATGTAAACTCTTGGGCTGTAAAAGTTCAACTGGAAAAATATTTAATTTTAACCCGTACCCTACTAATGAACTCAAGATGTTTAATAATTTTTTTCTTCGTTTTTCTTGAGAATTTGAAGATGAATTTTATAGTCACTTGCCTTGAGAATTTGGGCCAACGATGGTATGAAGGATGATGAAGAATAATTTTTAAACAGAATTATTATTTAGTTTTTATCGTTCTAAGTGTTATCCTTCTACAGACAGTAAAGGGGACATAAAAAATGAAAAATTGCATTTGCACAATTTTCATACTTGGATGAATTAAAACACGAAGAGCTGCTACTGCAGAAATTTTAAACTCATCAGTTTCAACTGTTTGGAATCAGTGAGCAGAATTAGAATCAGAAGACAATTTCGAATAAATTAATGTATTCATTTACCTGGTTTTATTACTTTAAATGAATGGTACAACTGAAGGTGTGCAATTCAATTTAATTTTCATATTATCAACTGTGAAATTGTGTTACATCCTAGGAAGGAAGTCGATTGACGCGCGCAGCAATACAGACGTAGTAGAAACGATACAATTCTGTTCTCATAAATCCTCGTTGGATATTCTGTGAATCATTTGCATAATGAGTTTTATTTTGGTTCAGTGTATAGGAGATTCATAGATTTTTTACTGTTCATTTCATATGCGATCATTGCATCACATAAAAACTGAATTATTGGTAATCTAACAGAGCTATTTTGGTATTTATTAAACTCAATTCAGTGGCCAATGAATAAAGACAATTTTCTTTTTGCTATACAACTAGCCATGGAACTTCCGTTACACTTCATTCAGTATTGAAATTTTTGATCGTCTTTTCTCATTTACTGTTTTTACGGTTATGAGCTATAATGGATAGGAATTTAAGGCAATTTCATTATTAGAATAAGAAAAGAAGAGATTTAATGACTGCCATTTATGTGAGAATAGAATGGTACGATATGAGTTATATGAAGAATGGAAATGAATAACAATAGAATGGTAGCAGCCAAGAGAATTATACTGGTAGTATGCTAATATTAAGTGGGAGACTGATGAAAGCTTTATCATGACAATGTTCTTTCTTTATTCTATTTTACTATGCGATAAATGGAAATTAATTATATCACGAATTCAGGTGGTTTTTAAGTTCATTTTTCATTTAAACCGTTTATTAATAACACCTCATTCAGTGGTTGATAATGTGAAGTGAAGGACAACAAGGGAGGTGGGCTGTAAGGTATTGAAAGCTTTTGAGGTTTAGCCAAACGATACCAAACACAAGAAAAAAAAATAAATAAACGGTAATTCGTGTTACATTTAATGAATTGTTGGTTGGGAAGCGATTTTCATTTGGTTTATTTGTTATAACAACAGGAATTAGTTGTAATTGTTTGAATTATTAATAAGTAAAATTATGGCCAATATCGTGACCTTTTGTAATTCATAATTTCCTTTTTAATTTCTGTGGTGGTGTGATGTGATGGAATATTTATTTTTTTTTCTTGTATTATTTTGAAGGAGAAGTCAAGGTGTTAGTTTTTACCTATTTTTCTTGTCGTATGTCAAATTTAGTGACAAATTAATTGGCTTGCGAGTGAAAGACCAAAACTGAGTTAATTTAAATTCCATTTGGGAACTCATAACGACTGAATATGTGCCACTTGTTGATTATAAATTCCCCCCTTTTACCCAGTTTTTTTTTATTTATTTTTTATGTTTTTATATGATGAATTTATTATGAGTTTTTGATGATATTACATCCATTTGTGTTCATTGATTTTTCGTCTCTTTTGATGAATAGCAATTTTGTGGGGGGATTGCCCAAAAAATCAAAGGAATATATTAAAAAAGACGAGTAGAGTAAAAGATTGTACGTGATCGTGCTCGAGTTACTGTACCACGAGTAGTTTTAAAAAAGATTTTTTTTTTTTTGGAAAATTCACCAACAACATACCAATATGCGTCACAACATTGAAAATATCATAAACTAATCTATAAATAGTGGAATCGGATGAGAGAGGGAATCACGTTTAATCACTAGCGAGGGAGGACTATGAGGTGTATTATGTTATTTATAACTTTAGTTTTGATTTTTATGCTAACGCTAATATGTTAGTTGTATACGTTTATTTGTTTCGATTATCATGATGATCCATATGTTTTATTTATTATGTTTTTTATACTAAAATTATTCGACGATATTTGACGTGCCATTTGATAAATTACGATTCTTTCAGTTAACCGATAATTTGGGTAGAACATTATTGGCCTATTGGACTGAATCATTAATACTGACAACATAATTAGTGATTTCGTATTGAAATCGGAAATTAATTGAGATCAATTTGACTGAATAGCAAAATTAATATTGATCATTAGGAGATAACGCAATATTAAATTGATTTATGTATATCTACTCTTTGATATTTGATTTAATATTAAAACAATATTGAACTATATTGGATCAATTACTAAATGCTTTCTATTTTCTTGTCTATTTTCAGGAAGTGCTGCATACAATCAGTAATCCACATGGTCAAGTGCAACGCATTGTGATATTTAAGAAGAATGGAGTACAAGCCATGATTGAATATCCTTTTTACTTAAAATGAATTCTAATTTAATTTTTAGTATTTTAAAGTGCATCGTTAAGTTGTATGCCAATACTTAATACAATGACTTGGGAAAATACGTGAAGGTCTCTAGAGCTCTTTTATCCTCAATTGGTGATTATTTTCTTTTTAGCCATTTCATTAGTGTATGATGTGGATATAGAGCGAATCCGAAATGAAATTGACTCTTTGCTACCGGTGAATGATTGAATAAAATGGCAATTTGGTCGTTTAATTTTGAGACTTTAACGTTAGATTCAATTACATTAAAAATGCATTAAGCAGCCGTGATTTTGTTCTCAGTATGAGATAAAAACATACTAAATTCATCATTCAAAGGAAGAAAAAGTGAAGCGCTAAAAAGAAATTTCTGGGTTTTGGTTGGTTTACGTTGATAGACAGCTTCTACCATAAATGTAATTTAACCTGGCTGAAAATTAGTCTTAAAGCAAACACTTTACCGTATCCGATTGATGATAAGTAGAAGTTGTCATTGATGCCTGTAGCAAACAGTGACATTTTTATTGAGAGATAGAGAAGAGTATCCGTGGTAAAGATGGAAAAGTGAATGAAGGACAATCAAAATTGAGATGGTAAATGAACATATTTATTGGTTCATAAATACAACGGCTGTAGATCGTACCAATGGTATGGATGACATTAAAAAGTTGAGTGCAGTTTATTTGTTATGATAAGAAATTAGATAGGATCTTAATTATCATCATCAGATGTTTTCTGTTTGCGTTTTATGTTACAAAGCCACTAACAACATCTTTTTAAGAAAATGTTTGCTCCTTTTTGGCTGTTTAAGTCTGTAATATTTATATTCAGCGTATTAAATTTCATAATGATAAACTTTGACTCAATTTTTATGAGTTTCTATGAATTTTAATAGACGAATTTTCTTTTGCTGATGAGGATGATGATTTCTTTGAATGGATTTCATGTAAAATTATGTCAGATTATATCATTTGATGGAGTTATGAAAATTATTATAAAATATTTTTTATCGTGACTTTGTGGTTTGATAAGAGAGAGTGTGTAAAATATTGAAGTTGAAATCGAAAGGAGATATCAAAGCTAAACCAATAATTTGCAAATAAAATTGAATGATTGGATAACACGATGGGAATAGTTGTTTAAATTAAAATATTGAATAGAAACATGATATATTTGCAGCAACTAATTCATTGTATTTATGTAACTAATATTTGAAATTCGAATTGAAGATTTTGATTAGCCCTTCTATATCAGGTGCGAATTGATTTAATCGAACACTTGGCGCGACCACGACTCTTATCTTATCGAATGAAAAAAAAAATGATAAAAACTGAATGATAATATTCGATCAGTAATACTTGGGACCAATTAATTGTTGGTAATTCATGTTTATTACTTTTTCACACTAAGTACATAAAATACCATCAGTATGTCAATTCCAATTTGTTATCAATTATAATCAGTTAAAACGTGTAATCTTCAAGTGATTATTTAATATTTTTAACATTGTATTTCTAATAAACGAATGAATGGAAGTCACTAATGGAATCAAAATTAGCCGATATAAACAATGAAAACAGAGAGAATTTATAATTTCTTACACGATTGGAATTGACTGAATTAAAGATGAATGATGCGCATATTTTACTATAATCATTCAGTGTTAAATGACACCGACGAAAGATGGGGAATGTAAAATGAATAAATTTCCCACAAATAAATCTTTTCTCTATTATTTTTCTTTCTCACTCTTTGCCGTCTTTGATATGATGGATTGGAAATGAAAAAGAAAACATATCAGACATCAAATTA
Source organism: Coboldia fuscipes (assembly GCA_001014335.1). Classification (NCBI taxonomy): domain Eukaryota; kingdom Metazoa; phylum Arthropoda; class Insecta; order Diptera; family Scatopsidae; genus Coboldia; species Coboldia fuscipes. Next base: position 269,105 of record JXOR01000408.1, read on the forward strand.
ATATTGTTTCTTTGTTGTATTCGTCTCTTTCGAACTGATTTTTTTTTATTCAGTTTATTATTTGAAATATACAAATTGTTTTACACCCACAAATCGGCTTTGTAAAAAAATGAAATCAACAAGAAGACATGAGAAAAGTCCCCCTCGAATCATTTATAAATTCAACAATCAGCTAGTGAATTAATCAAACATATGTTTAACATTATTGTTTACATAATACAGAGGATGAACGTATCAAATGTGCCATAAGGAATCAAACGGTATAACGTAAAGAAAATTTCATTCAACAGAAACATAAAAAAAGAATCGATTTTTTTCCTTCTAATCGGTATTTCAACTTAAGATGTTGAATACCAAAATCGATGGGAAATTGAAAATGAAAAATGAAATCTAATTTGATAGTTGTGGTCTATTAGTAAAGTTTTTATCTGTAGCTTTCCTTTCCCTTTTATTGAATCGATTTGAAAATGCAATACGTGTTTTTCTTGAATGAATAATTGTAGAAAATCGAATTTGTATGTTCTTTAAACACACGAAAACAGTAAATTGGAGCAATAGCTGATCTGAACAGATGTAGTCATTAGGAAGCAGCGCGGGTGTTGGGAAATAGTTAGAGTCAAGTAACTTAGCATTCATTTATTTATTTACAAGAAAACTTCTTATAAGACTAACGTTGAAATGAAATTGTATTACGAATGAATGATACACGATGTAGAGTAGCATCTAATAAGATCACTGGATTTTAATAAGAAAAATATTTGAAACCAGAATAGAGAAGATGATAAAAATGTTTGAGAAAAACCAGAGAAAATGTTAAGAAATTGAAGTAAAATTAGGTCTTTGAGTATAAATCGATTGGATCGACACTCTAGATAGAAATCGTGGGTTTTTCATTCATTTACGAATTGAATTTTCTTTAGAGTGAAACGATAGAACACAAACTACATTAACAAGTGCAATGATAACGACATATAAAAGGCAATTGAAGGGCAATGACGATGAGTTTTATTTGCTCTTTTTAGCTTTTCTGTGTCTCCTAATCGACCTATGCCCTATCGTCATATAATTTAATTCAACATTAAACTGAAAATTCTATCTTTTATATTCTCACTGTCACATTATATCAAAACAGTTTTTTTTTATATTTGTTGATTACATACCGACGTTTTTATGGTCACATTTAATCTGACAGGTATATGACAAGAGTTAATAAAAACACACAAAGTACCTTAATTTTAAAAAAAAAGGTGGTGATGATTCAAACTGAGAGCAATCGGGCAATTATAATCGCATTAACGGTAATTAATTGTCGTCGTGATGTATTCATTGTTGTTGACTATACTACATAGAGCACTCACGATGGTGAATGAGTATCAAGAGACCTTCACTATAAAATTCATAATAGTAATGATCGTTATGAATTGTGTTTTTATCCATTTATTTTTAATGAGATTTATTATAAAATAGTATTAACCGAGTTAATATTAATTGAAAAAACCAAAAGATTTTCCTTAATTCAATTGATTATGTTTCCCACCAATACATTTGACAATATAGATTCAGCAACTCGTGCCAGAGATAATTTAAATGGAGCTGATATTTATTCCGGTTGCTGTACACTGAAAATTGACTACGCAAAGGTAAGTGAAAATTCATTTTATTTTTCTAAACTTTTAAATAATTATTCAAATTGGCAATTGAAAATATTCTGGCCACCTGTAAGGTGGTGGTAATGGTTCTATGATTTTGATTTGTCATTGAGGTATTGTGGGAACAGTGCAATTTATATTGTGAACTTTTTACTTTTTTTTTAATGTGCATAAAAGCCCACCTGAATCTGTATGACAAATAAGAATGATGGTCTATGGTAATAAATCCTTTTGTTTACAATTTTGGTTTGATGTTAATACAGACTGTTGACAATATTCAATCTCTGTACCCTTTGACTGTATCCTATTTCCGTTGAGGAGGACATTCATTCGAATATTATTCTGTTCATTAAGGTTATGTGGTTGAGTTAATTCTACGTTAGTTTTTAAATGTTATTCGATGTGCATAGGGGAATATTTAAATTGACACCGTGTCAAACTTTTAGCTAATGCAAATTTAATTGTTTCCTGGTTTTTTTAGTTTTATTAAATTCATTTGTTTTTATAAAATTCAGGTCATTGGACGTTTATTATACTCACGTAAATTTCATTCATAATGGATGTGAATCCTTTAATGAATTACATAATGTTAACATTATTCTGTTATTTGGATCAATTTTATTCAGAATAATTTTTATTTTTGCATTAAAACCACTCTGAGATGAATAACAAAACAAACAAAAATAATTTACATCATAATCCATCTTTGTGTAGAACCTTTTTTTACCCATTTCGGTATGTGGTAACGACCACAATTTTATTATCCTGGTTTTATGGGGCTTTTACTGGGGACGGTTGGTTGATAGGAGCACATAGATAGTGTGGGTGTACTGAATACTAACAATTGAGCTATGGAGATAGTGGAGAAATGAGTGATTGTACAATGAAAGTCATAGAAGTTTAATGAAATTGGTATGTTTTGTTTTCAATTATTCATAACAATATGTGATGTTACGTGTTGTGGTCATTTAATTTTATGTATTCTGCGGTGGCAGAAAGTTGAATTCACATTAAAATGCATTCGCGTGTACTCGTTGGCGGACCAGGGAGTTTGATACTATTGTATGAAGGTTAAATATTCATGTGGTAGATGGTATAACCGGACCGCAGAATATCAACGGAAGGAAATGTTTTTTTTTTGGTGTGTCTTTTTATTAAATACCATTTGAATTTGCATATTAAATTAAATGATTCGTTATCAAGATTGGCGGTTGCATAAAATACTGTAGAATTGGTCTTTTGCTGTTGGTAAAATCATTAATTTCGTGTTGTTGCATTATTAACAAATCGACATAATGTAAATATTTATAAAAACCAGTTATTTGTCTAATTCCAGAATTACCTAATCGATTGGTATTTTGGTAGAAAAAACATTGAATTAAAAGCTTGATTTTAACTCGAACTCTGTATATCGTTTTTTATGTTTAAAAAATAAACAGATTGCTTCCGAATCAAGGAGTTAGTTAAATAGAGGAGAATTAAAATACTCTCCAGATGCCAATTTTATCGTCAAGTGAATGTTTGTTCTTACTGTATACATTAAAATCAAAGATCTTATGTATCTTAGTGTATTTTCAATACAATTTTTTACTTCAATTTGGTTCATTCGCATTTATTATTTAATTTTTTTTTTGTTTTTTGTTTTATTTGTGGCTGATCGAAAGATGAATCACAATTAAAATATGTTTTAATTAACTTGAAAATGAATATACGATGACGAGAGAAATGTATTTTATATGGAGATTGAAGCGCCATGGGATCCATTAATTTAATTCAATATAAATTATGTTTTCATACTCTAATTGGTTATATTATTTAATGTATTAATAGATTGATTCCTCTAACTATCTCTGTTGCTCTTGTGCTTGTTATTTGGCCGCACACTCGTTTAGTTGGTTGTGAATTTTCCATCGTTTGGAAAATTGTAGATAAAATTTGAGACGGGAGAGAAAAATAACGAATGAAAGTTATTTTACTCACTCACGCCTTTTGGGAAAATTATTAATTGTGAATTATCATCTAAATATATTGATTTAATAATAGTTCCATACTAACAGATAATTACACATGAATTTATGTCTCTATTGGTGGATTATCCATTATTTAATTGTATTGTAACAGAAGTAATTGTATTAACAATCTGTCTTAGATGAAACTGACAACTTTATTTATATTTGATTGAACTATCTATGCAGTTCTTTAAATAACTTGTGGCTATGTGAAAATCGAGAATATTAGAAACTACAAATGAATTTTAAAATCTTTTTGATGAATCAATTATACGATTATGATAATTTTCATGATAATAAGTGATGTGGTTATTTGATGTGTTCAATTTAATAATATTCGTTTTAGCTAATATTTTTAAATGTTTTGTTCGTTTGTCATAATAATAAATAAACATTAAAAATCTAATTAACGTTAAAAGGTCTAATAATTAAACAATTTCAAATGAACCACATCTCATGCCAGTTATATGGGATTTTATTGTATATTTTTCCATTTATTCAGTTGAGGGAAAATATTGAATTTTTTTTTCTTGCTTTTGCGCGTATATTTGTTTGATTTTGATTGATGGGAAAGCATCAACATAAAAATTACGAATAGCATATAACGCACATGTTCAGAATGTATGCACCATTATGATAGTTTTGTTTTAGGCGCGTAGAATTACGGAAGTGTAGGTGACCCGCATACAATGAAATTTGGGGGCTTTTCACTGTTTCATTTTGATGGATCGCAATGCATTTTCATTTGAATGGACTGATTTCCTTGGTACTTTTCATATAGATTCGTGCCATTTGTGTAGTACATGTCGATGAGACTTTATCGTGTTCATCATCGTCAACATCGAATGGTATAACGTAATAATAGAATGACAGTTAATGTGTGTACGATCAATGGAAAATTTCTATTTTTGTGTTAAAAAAAACTCTCTGTTGCTTTTGTGGATTTTTTTTTTGTTATGCGATTTTTTGGTTTTTTTGGCGAATTTGATAATGTTTCCAAAGAGAAGAGAGATAATAGAATTTCGTTGAATAACGTAACGCATTAAAATGGTAAATGGAGTGAAGAAGTTTGTGAGACATTAAAATCGATTTAGTGGTTGGAATGTGATAAATAGCATGAATGTCTTCGTTTTTTTTGTGGGGATGTGTGACAGTGGTAAGGCCTCATTGACTAAATGGATACTTTGTAATGGTGTTGGTTGTGTGTGCGGGTGGCCAAAAAAGAATAATCATATGAATGATTCTAATTGACTGTGATATTGAATACTTTATGCGCGTCTTTTATCATGCATGACACCCAGTAACCCAGTATGATGGTTAATCGGGAGGATTTTCCCAACCGAATAAGGAAAAGTTGAGAAACCAGAAACAACAAAAAGAATAAATAAACGACTAACGAACGAATAATTAATTGACTCTCCTGTTCTTTTATATGCAATTTCGGTTCTCGATTCTGTGTATGTGTGTGTGGGTTTTAAGATTATTTTACTTTTGTTTTTTCATTATGGTTTATTTGTCGTTGGGGGAGGAATTAAAGACAAAAGTCAAGATGAGAACAACACCAATGTGTATTATGTGTGAATAAGATTAATTATTGATGAGTCTTGTTACCAATTTCAGTGATTTGCCTTTAATATTAATGATTCTTGTTATTTAATTTATTTTTGGCTAATGATTTTCATGTTTTTTTTTATATTTGAATGAATATATACATAATTTTTGGTGCGGTTAATGTTGTACCATAATGAAGTGGTGTCATCACTTTAATTTCCATTTTGTTGTTTGGACCGTATAATGGATTCCATGATAGTCGAATTTCTTAGTTTAGTGTTCATGAAATAAAAAAAAAAAATTAAAATTCGTCTTATGGCGTTGGTGTATCTTCAATTAATATCCAGGATTGTTAATTATCCTTTTGTAATTTATTTTATTAGAATTCTTTTTTTTTTTTACTTTGATTTTAATGATTATTTATGCGCGGTATTCTTTATGCTTCGCATTACCAACATAAAATATATATGACCAGATACAAAATGATTACTACTATCTTACTCAACTATACCCGTTCCAAAGAAATTCTAATTTTTTTTTTTGAATCATTTAAAGACGATTTTATATGCGAATATAATTAATTTTATATTCAACATATAAATGATATATTAAAAATATATAAATAAAATATATATGAAATACACTCACTTATATACTTATTAATATTACTTACATTTGTATACTCATTCATAATTTTCTTCATCCTATTTTACAGCCGGAAAAGCTGAATGTCTATAAAAACGACAGTGACACAAGCTGGGATTACACATTGACTGGTAAGCAAATGAAAACAATATAAAATTCTCATTATAACTCAAAAATATTCCCTCGCTAAAAACCTTTCATTACTTCTAACTTCTATGAAATGAATACCTCAATGAGACTCTCTCAGTTCACTAAATAATCAGCAGAACCTTATTATTATTATTATTATTTTGTTTTGGGTCAGAAATCATATATTTATTAATCAAAAATAATTTGCAATGAATATATATATATATATATAAAACGTACTATAACAACATAAATATCATTACCATTCATATCATAAAAGAGTTGTGTGTATACGAGATAAAAATATCATACAGAAATTATACTACCATTCGATTATAATTATGATTTATATGATTATCAATAAGAAAATATTTTATGATTTTCTCGATTATATTTTCATTTAATGTTTATTTACTTAGTATTTTATATTTATTACAATATTATGAATACTGTAAATGGACAACATGAAAATATGATGGTAAATTGTTGTTTACAGTATTATTCGCGTGAAAGATGAAAATTGTAATAAAAATTGATATCTGTGTATTTAGTGTTGAATCGATAAATCAGTTTATTATGAAAATATCGTACAGTTAGCATAATGTTGAACGAAATGCATTCACCATCAATGTCAACGGCAATTAAAAGCTTTTAGGATTTTCATGAATTTCTTTTTGAAATAAAATGTTATTAAATAACAACAATGAACCACCCATCTTCTTTCACTACGATTCAATTGAATTTACACTTAGTGTTTCATGACTCATAAAAATGAAATTCTCCTGAACATTTTATGTGATTTTCATTTAAATTTTCATTTCATTACGTTTCTTTCCTCGTTTCAAATATCATCGGTTTAGTTTTTATTTTCATTTTTATATGTCTGGAATATTATTTAAAATGTCAACAAAATAAAAATGAGACAAATATATGAAGAAATAAAATGAATCAAAAATCACTTTAAACTTTGCATACATTTCAACGCTCCATTGCATTTTATTGTGGCGAGTATTAGTGTATAGGGGTAGCTAAATGTAATACCTGTCTTTTATTCTCATTTAATATACAAAAGATGGCACACCAATTCAATACTCTTCGTTTCAATACTCTTTCAATTCCAAAAAAAAAAAAAGAAAAACTTTCTTTTTGTGTATGAATTCACCATCAAAATATAAAAAAAAAACTTATTACATTCAATCATAATTGAATACCGCGCGTTTTTATTTTGCCTTAACATTATTCTTATGATTTTCTTTATATAAATAAGATTTTTCTTGCGTTTTCTATTCATTTGGTTGATGATGCGATGTGATTTTGAGCGCTGGAATGACTAACAAACGGAAGAAGTTCATGTATTACCAATGAATGTTAAAGGGAGACTTTTCTTGTTTTCCATTTCTTTTATTCTCAAGATATAATATGAAATTTTGGGGGGTGTGCTATTGGGGTGGTTTTTCTTCTCATTTTCAACTGTTCGGTATCCTTAGCAATTTTTCGCTATCACCATGTAAGTGCACATATTTATATCGGTGGCATTCATAAAAAGATGTATACAAAAGATGATGTATAAAGAATAATGGTGGGGTTTCAATAATAAATTGCCATCTAGCATGCATGACGACCCAGGGAATAATATTGTCTGGCAAATGTGAGATAAATATGATCCTATATAACTTCTGTTTCAATTGCATTCAGGATACACTGAATAAGTAAAACGTATAATTCTTGTTCTTTGGCAAAAGATTTTCCTCTTTTTATACTTTGATTGTGTGAGATGAAGTCTAGTTTTTCTTGGTGAATGAAATGTTCAAATTTATCCCTTCTCACCGTTAACAAAGAACACGATGAGATGAAAATTCTAGTAAATAGGTTGAATCGATGAACGTAAACAACGTATAGTTTTCAATGATTTTTTTCCTCTTCAGAATGTTCAATGAATGCATTATAGATGTTTTGATTTCATCTGTAATGATTCTTTCGTTTTTGTTCTGCTGAAAATGATCGAATTTCATAGTCAAAGGTTGTTGATTTTCGATACACTCTTATGGTTTTATTGCACTTTAGGTTAAGCAAGTGTTTTATATATTCAATCTAATCTACTATTTATATGATATTGTTATAGTTTTTACGAGAACATATTTTTCTCTTGATGTTTGGGCAATTCTCTGAACCAGAAGTAAAATAAAATGAGAAAGGAAATAGTGTTTAACTTTTACTGAATTGTATTATCGTTGTCAGAATATTAAAACTTTATAGTTAATTGCATTTTAATATCCATATGATTCCACTACCCCCGTATATTAATTAATCCTTCGTGTTTTATAACTTTTCGTTACATTTCTGGTAAATATATTTCCTTTAAAATTATTTGATTTACTTTATTTTTACCTGAACTCCTCCTATCTAATTAAAAAAGATCATAAGGTTTTTCATTCTTTCCTCTGGTTTTTTGGGAGTAATTTAATCTTTTCGCACTTTGTCTTTTCGTTGGAAAAATGAAATCCTGAAATGATGATGGGCGATAAGTTTGTTAGTTCTGATGAAGTATAACAAATGGTTCCCAATAATTTTTCAGGTTTTACCATGAAACTTTATTTTTGGAGTTTTTTTTTTTTGCTCTGAAAATATGAAATTTAGGACAAATGAGCAAACCGTTGTTTTTATTTTTAAGAAAAACTTTTTCCTTTGAAAAGTTATGAAAAATCTTGATGAAAAGTTGGTTGAGAATGACATATTTTATATTTGGTTTCGTACGTGATAATATTAGTCAACTTAACAGTGTCATTATGTACAGGTATTAGATGAAAAACAACAATGATTTTTCTTTTAGTTTTTTTTTTCTTATTTTCGTTATTCTCAAGATTGGATATGGTGACCTAGCGATAGAAATTCATTCTGAATGTAGAAGTGTAATATAATATTCTGTGCCATGGCAAACTTTTCGATGATTGAAATTGTAAAGTTTTTATCGATTTCAAAGAAATTGAAATGCAACAACCAATTTATTGTTATTTGTGTTGGCTTTATAACACCAATATCATTCCAATCATTGGTAAATTTATTATTATGAATGGTTAATAACATTAATGTTTTATTAAAATAGTTTATTAGTTATTATTTATGACATATTGAATGTTTTTATTAACCAACAAATTCTATTAAATATCTAATGGATATTTGAATAAATTTAATGTAATAACAAGACCAGAAAACTTTTCTATAATGATTCTTTTCGGGTTGTTTGATATTCTATTTCTCATGGGAAAACTTCTTTCTATTTGTTACTCTAATTAGTTTATGAATATTAAATTTCATGTAGTTTTTTATTGATTATGTTAATTTTACAAAAATTACTTTTCTTTGGTGTATTGTGTTCGTTAGTGAGCGATATCCCTATTGTAATTAATTAAAATATTCGAAAAATTAACAAGGATATGATAGTGAGATACGTTAACTATGTGCTTGAATGTGAAATAGAAATTAAGTGATACTCATTCGTACAGTTTTTGGTATTACTCCATTGAGAATGGAAATTGAATGGGTTAGCATAACGATAAATACAATGATATGATGAAATTATTCTTACACGAAATACATGTTGCCTTGTAATTTAGTTGAAATGAATATGGGGAATACAAATTGGTAAAGATGGACTGAAAATAATTTAGATAATTACAATCATTATCGTTTGATTGCAAACTCAGTATGTCGCTTCTGTGTTGTTTTTTTCTTTCTTGTTGGGTTGCCCTTTTCATAGCTTAAGTTGATTGAAACCATAAATAACTGACCTAATTTAATTTAATCGGTAGCGTACAATACTCTAGCTAAGGAAAATGGAATTATCTGAAGATTCACTTTGAGCATTAAGGTTGAATACTCTGTCCACAAGTAATTTAGCTGTAACTCCTTCATTACAAACGGATTTCATAATTTTTCTTATTCATGCAATTTACTCTGTCTTTTTATAATTGTACAGTTTCTTTGAAATTATTCACGCAAGGAAATTGTTTAAAGTGGAAAACTATAATCTGTGTTTGCCTTAAAAATTAAAGTATGAAAATTGAAAAGTTTACAAGTAAAGCACATGGTGCTCATTAAATTCATTATTTTTCCATCACATTTTTGGTCTAAATAAAGACGGTGAATTAAGCAAAATGAAAAAGAAAAACAACTTCTTAAGAATGTGAAAAAATATAACAAAAAACAAAAAGTAATTGACGTACATGCTGTTGTTCTCGCCTAATACATACATTCCATTAGAAAACGCGTTAATTGAACCTCATTAATTAGAGCAAATAGTGTATGATGTATTTTTAATTAACTCATCCTTAAAAAGTCTCTATTTCAAGTTGATTCATATTGAATGAAAGTCATTTTTTTTGTTGTTTTTAATTTCGTTCGTTAAGGCATTTTTCTCTTCTTCACGTGATTTTTCATCCATTGATTTTAAACAGTAGAAATTGTTGTTTTTCTATAATCAATGTTTATAGTTGAAAAGATCTAACTAAAGAAGGCGCATCAAAGTAAAGATTATAAAAAATTATTTGATTAATTAGTGGTTGTTGTCTTTCAATTGGAGCTCGCGGTATGTTCAATACAAGATCAAATGGAATGTAATTTCTCTCTGTCTTATTTCGGGATACCAAATTTGTTTCATGTAATGACTTTAATTAGTGACTGTTATGTTGTCTATCTATGATCTTTTTATTCCATTACTATATGAATTTAAATCAATGGAATATTTTCTTGTTTTGAATTTCTATTAACTACGTAATTGGTTGCAAACACTAGTTTCACTTAAAATGACTGATATATGCGGAATCTATTCACTCTGCCTCGTTTTGTTGTCATGAATTGTAAAATCCAGGTTGATTTGATTTCTGTTCTCTTTTTTCTTTCCTTTTCCTAGTTCTTCTCAGTGATGGAAAACTCTTGTTAATGATAAAATCCAATTTTGTTAGTTTGAATTGTCCTAAAATGAAGAAAAATAGAAAAATAAATATTCAAGTTTTCCCCTAAAGCTCTTCACTTGTAACATTTGAATTTTAGTTTTCCACTTGACAATTTCTAGGTTGGTGGTATACAAGTAATTTACAATTTATTTTTTTCCAATTTATTATGCATCATCCAATACCCACGGATGGTGTCTTTGTAACTATGTTAATCTATTTTGGTGTTGAATTAATTAATTCCATTTTTTTCCTGATGTTTCTTCCTTTTTTATTTCTCGTTCGGTCGCACTTTGGTTTTGTTTTTTTTTTTTTTTGTTTTTTGGTTCTAATTAATAACCTGAAAATTATTCGAATTCATTATTTTCCGTTCCGTTTTTCACGGTGTAGAAATAACGAAGTGACATCGATATGGAGGAAATAATGTATAGTAGGAAGGAAAGAAGAATGGATAGAAAATACACACACGTTGATTGTGGACACCATAAATTGGGTCATTAAAATGTCATTTGATCGATGCAAGTTTGTTTGTATAACCAGGAAGTTGTAGTGTATTGGTTGTATTTAATGAAACATTGCATAGATCAAACATCGTTTTGTTGTTTTGTACGTTTATGTGTTTTACCATTTTTTTTTTTATGCATTTCATAGTACTTTCCATTGAACATAAATAAGGTAATTTGTAATCATCGTGTAGTTGTCGATTCCGATTAAACGAGGCGCTCACAAAAGTTTAACTTTTTTATTCAAATAAAAAATAAAACAAAAACATATTCATAGTAACACTACAATTTTCATTTGAACTCGTTATTTTGTTGGTTTTAAATCGATTTTCTCATTATCAATTGATATGGTTTTGGAAAGGAGAAAATGGAAGAGTAATGGCTGGTATTAATTGAATGGTATAGTTTATTCTTTTCTCGTTATGTTACACTGTTATGTTGTTCAATCGAAGAATGGTGATTGATGGGGATAGTTTCATAAACTATTGTTCTGCTATTTAGTGGTATTATGTAACTTATAATTTTTGTTGTAAATCTCTAAATTATTCATCAACAGGCATTTTGTGTTTAATCAATATAATTCATAAAATTATGATAGCTGATTGAATAAATTGAAATGAATTGGTAAATGTTGAATCGTGACTGCTACCAATTGCTACCAAATTCAATTTTATTGTGGCTCAGAATCAATGAATTTTTATTTTATTTTTACTTCTTTTGTGTGCTTAATAAAGATAATCAATATTGATGTTAAGTATGTAAACTAATTTGAACGTAACATTTCACTTCTTATGAAATCAAAAATTGATCAAGCACAGAACAATGTAGCTAAACAGTAATCATCTTCCATTCCATTCTCTTCTCTTATTGTTGTACTGTTGCTACTCTATAATTACAATTTTCTTTTACTTTTGTCGGTTAATGAAAATCATAAAAGTTACAATTTCTCTTTGATTAAATCCCATATTTGTTAACTTTTACTTAAAATTTTACCTCAAATGTTTTGTGGATTTCAGTGTATGTAGTAGTTAATATGAATTAGGATACTGTTTTTTATTCCTTTCAATTCTTGTTGTTCATTTTATTTAAATTTTGACAAGATTTTAGGGTTTACTTTTCCGTAAATAAGAGAAACGTGTAGAAAATGATTCTCTTTTGCACTACTCCGTATTGATATTAACTTCGTTTTTATTTAAGGTTGTATTCACTGAAAGCTTTTCTTGATATGGATGGAAAAGTTTTATTTTATATTTTGTATTCTTTCGCTTCAGTAGTTGTTTGTTATACACTTATTTTTATACTCGTCTCTTATGTTTATGTAATGCTGAAAAGTTGTTTCTTCTTGTATATCTTTTATTTTTTTATTATTATTATGCCTTAACTTTCCGTTGTTGCTGTCTAGTTGTTTTCAAGTATCGATTTCACCGGAAAAACTATTTTGGTTTTATAAACTTTCAATCCTCTACAATTTGCCTGTTGTTTGGTGCTGGTTTAATTCTGTCATTTTGTTTGCGATGATATTTCATATTGAATTTGCATAAATTTTTATGTCTTGTTGGTATTTGGTTCGGCTGCCAAGTGGTGAAATAGTTACGGTAATGGTGTTATTCTCTGTTAGTTTAATGTAAATGTGATTCTATATGTAAACGGAGAGAAATGGGGTGGTAAACGACCCATGGATAACGAGTGGAAGGAACCAGTACAAATAAAAATACAAACTATGACACTATAATGTGTGCCAATGGCTGCTATTGCACTCTAATCCTCTTAAGCTGTTTTGGTACGTTTAAACTGTTTTGTTGTTCGATGGATTCGAAACCTCCAAGAAATTGAATAATGTTAAATTGACATTTATCTAATCTAAAGTTGAATGTGACCATCACATTTTCCTCTCAGTTCTTTTTTCTTTTGGGTGGCAAGTGTACAGCATAATCGAATACAGAGGAAACGAATGGTATTCAACATTTGAATGGTTAATCCATGAGATCATACTAAAGGTTTTCATCTATTGAGTTTATTTGTGTAAATTTGATAAACACATAAAGTGGAGATGAGACAACATAATGTAAACATTAGAAAGTGTCAGTAAAATTAATATGGGATGGAACATCATTATGATGATTCTATGAATAAATGGACCAAATTTTAGTTCTATTCTGAATTTCCATAATATAAAGAGAATATTTGTTCCATTGACTAGCTATTTTCTGACATTCCGTTATCATCAATTTCTGTATGAAATTCATTTAATTTGATACCATAAAACCTGATTAAATTAAAAGTAATAATAACATTATACTGACATTCAGTGATACGTATGAATATTGGTACAGAAGTGAAAAACCCTTAAATATTCAATTCATGAATTTACAATGAAAATCATAAGAGAAAATGTGATGGTACATCATTAAAATCTCATGAGGATTAAACAATTTTCCATTCTCTTTTATTTGATTTTATACGTTGGATTTTTATTTTGTGCCACTGATGTTTTAAATTAACGAATGCTTAGAGAATTTTCCTTTTTATTTAAACAATATCTTATTGAATAAGAGAATATTTTATTGTTTATTAAATTACTTTTACGTACGTAGGTTGAATTGTATTGAATTTAAATATTTAACGTTAATGGCCAAATAGGAGGCAATGGCAATGTAACATAATCAACACCTTAACAGTTTCACAGGTACAACAACAGTGTGAATCAATCAGTTGAAATTCTAAAATGTAAAGTGATAAATGATGGTATGGAATTTCTATTTTGGCACAGTTTGAATTTCCCGTTATTGTAAAATGATTTCATTTTTGATTCGCATTGAATTGCTTACAATCAAACATGTAAAAATAAACTTGGCCGATTTGTTATGTTGGCAGTTGTGTTTTATAAGGCGCAATCAACGGAAAATTACAGTGTGTTTTAAAATGATGTAATTTTAGTCAATTTATAAATATTACATTATGATGAATATGTGGCCCTCGGTGGCGATTCAGTTACGGCAAGTAATAGAGCACATCAAACAACCGGTGTTCCATATCTCGGGTAGTTTGAGGATACCAAAAGGACCTTCTCCATTAAACTCACAGCAAACATAAAGAGAACATTCGTAATTTTCTTTTGTTGTGGAGGAGAGAGATGTGCCTTCAAGTAAAAAAAACAAATTTCAAGTGCTTTCATGTACGACTACTTTATGATTCAGTTTAGCGTATCCACCTGAGATCCTAATGAATTATTTCTTAGATCATTTGATATTATACTCTCATGCTTCTAATGTACCATTAGACTCGTTGATGTGTATGAGTGTGTTGTTTGAATTTTCATTATTTTACATTGGAAAATTTTCCGAGTATAAAATCATTGCTTATGGAAATTCCTTCATAAAATAGTAAAAGTGGATTACATATGATTCAGATTTTAACTCTTAAAACTGGTAAATGATTAAAGAGACACAAAGGTATTTCCATATAAGTTTATAGTGTACATGAATTGTTGTTTAACATTGTTTTTACAATACTATTTTGATGGAATGAAATGGATAAAACTTAGATATCCAAATACACTGATTTGTAGAATTGATGATGATTTTCATACGAATGTAAAGTGGTTTCTTAATCAATGTTTTATGCTTAAAAGAGAACACATGAAAATGGTACTGATTTAATACAATCTCGCTTATACGCTGCTATTTTGTATTATTTATTCTACTTACCTGGATTTTCTTATCGTTTCCGTTTGACCGAAATGACGAGGGTTGAATTTTCCAATGATTTTATACGAAATCCCATTTCATGTGTAATTATTATGATGTCTCGTTGTAGAGAAGACGAAAAAGAATCAATAACTTTTTTTTTTATTTTTGTATTTAACTTCAGATGCCTCGATGATTTTTATGAGTTATTTGATTCCAGTAATGTGATATTTGATTCCTGTCTATCGATTTATAAGTACGATTCTTTCTATCAATGATGAATAGCAATTTATTCACTAATATGACTTTGATTAATGCATTTCAAATGATTTCTTTGTGAGCATATAGAGCAGTGCTTTTAGTCATTGTGGATATGGATTATTTCCTTGTTATTTGTCCGATTACCTGCATGAGGAGATGACAAGACTATACCAGAATAGTTTATGTCTATCATTCGAAACGACATCAGTATAATAGGATTCACTTCTGTCAGGAGTTCTCTTTGTGTTTTAAAGTAGATAAAATTGAATCGTTTTATACATTAAAATATTTCTAATTTCAACCATTTAAATATTAATGTTTTACTTAGTTTTTTGTTTTTTTGCACTGAAATTTATTTACCTGCTTACTGTCAGATTAAAATAAAGTATTATTTTATTTAGTACAGTGTATTTGGTGATAGTACACATTTAATTTTATATTTCAATGATATATTAAACTATAACGATGGTATTATGTTAATGTTAATGTTTTATTTTGTGCTGCTGTAAAATCCGTATAACACCAACTGGTGTGTAGTAATTTGATATGAAATGAAATTGAGTGTAAAATAAGTAATAGTTACCGTAAGAATAACATTTGCTAAAGGAGAGTTTGAGTTAGAGAGATTTGTAATCAAACGGTTTATATTTTTGTGAAATTTTTTATTAATTAAAAACAACTAAATCGGATTGAAAATGAACATATTTAATGGTAGTTTGAATTGGGTAGAGATGTTGTATGTTAGTGAATCAGTTTAACTCGAAAAAGATTAAAGTTTTTCGCTCCTTGGAAAATTTATAATGCCATTTCATTTAAATAACCAATTCACATAAAGAATTATCTTCTACTTGATTATGGTTAGTGTATGCGGATTATTTTCTTATGGTCAATGTTTTTTTGTTCCATCAGTGTATTGTTGCATTTAGAAATACCTTGCATAATTAATAAGCGTTGATTCTCTTGATGATATTTCAAATATTTTAGATTCCTTTTAGCATTCGTACTTGTATTCCCTTCCTGACTAAATACCTTTATTTACGGTTGATATTCTCGATTTCTTGTTGTAGAAATGAACGATAGGTAAAGAGAAATAGAAATGAAATGAATTTTTTAGATATGAAATTACTAAATCCTACTTTCACTGTTCTCTGTTCAAATGGTATTTTTTGAAAATAATTCGTTCGTATTATATTGATTGCTTATTAAAATTGTATTTTATTCGGATCAATATGTGCTATTACTTAAATATAAATGATATACATAAATGGTATTTCGTTCCAATCGGTTTTCTTCATAGTAGTAATGAATTAGAAGTAAAACGAGAATTGAATTTGATTACTTGATTCGAAACCAATAAGCTAAATAGCAAACGAAGAGTTTTTTCATTTTATTGATTTTCATCAAATAATATTGATCATGAAATTTTAATCGTTTACATTATTCAGTAATCTAATATGTATTACATCTTATATCAATTTGATTACTCTTGTGAATTATGCATAATTGAATTCATATTCATTCTTATTATTATTACTTTTGTATCGATGGTAGTAACAAGACTAATATGTCATGGTTTTTCTTTTCTCAATTACAGCTAAACAACAGGATATTGGAAATGGACGTTCCCCATTGCTTCAGGATCCACTGTTCGGTTCTCGGCCACAGCCATACAGTGAGTAGAATACCAATTTGAATTCTTTTACCCATCCAATAAACCGAAAAGCAAAAACTCCTTTAAAATAATTCGAATTACACGTATGAAATTCAGTCGGAATGAATCCATTTGATATGGACAATATTAAAATGGCCAAAGCTTCAATGTTGAACTAAATTTAAAAATTCATCTCCATACATTTTATTATTCGTTTTAATAATTCCTTTTTATTTTAATTTTATATTTTCCAATTTTACTTTTTAAATGAATAATGGAATATTTTTTTCATGAACATCATTCCCCATTTCGTATGATGAAAATATGATAGCTTGAAGTAATTTAGTCATCATCAGTTATGCTAAACGATATATGTAGGCATTCATATTACATTTGCCATATGATGGTACTCTGTATCAAATCTATCATTGTTCGTTTACATAAGTTAAATATTAAATTAACAATGTGATACCGAAAAATTTTAATTAAATCCATTCAGTTGAATTTAAAAGAGAACAAGAGGGTGTGTGGGATAAAATGTTTTAGCAGAACATTTGGAACCGCATGAATAAGGAGAACAGTTGTGGTTGGGCTAGAGTGTTAAAATCAAATAACAATAACCCATAATCCAACAAAAAAATAGAGATTTTCCGCAATTGTATACGAGTGCTAAAGGACTGTACAGTAGGAAAATATTGGGGAGCCCACTCAACCAAAACTGATGTTGGTTCATTTGAATCAATATTTAATGCATTTTAATATTTTCTTTAAATTTAATGTGTGAAAACATAAAATCATAATTGTGTTTAGCACTTTAATATTGTCTTTTCCCCCTTATACTTATTCATGGTTTTGGTTCATGATTTCTCGTTTCAGTTGGTTTCCTTTATTTTATGTTTAGAAAGTTAACGTTCGTTAACTAAAAAAGAACCAAAGTGAAAGATATAAAATCCCATTAAATGCGAATACATCCGGTGTAGTGATTTCAAGTGTACGTAATTTCCTTCAGTACAACATAATCTTGATTACAAGTGAAATTTGTTTTTCGGTACCGAGAGAGGAATGAGGAGTGTCGCATCATTTATGAATTATTATGTTTTCATTCTGGATACAAAGTTTAGTACTAGTTGGGTAGGGTAGTAATTGAGGCTCGGGGGGGTGTCAATGACGCCAAGATCCTTAGGATCCCATACGAATCATTTTCAACGTTATGTGATTAAAATAATTTTTATGTATTGCGGCAACCACAATATTGTAAGGAAAATATTTGTAACCTTCCAAGTGTTTATGACAATTAAAGGGGAGAAATTATTACATTCGATGAGATGATAACGAATCATTGATTCGACAATACTCTGTTTCATGACAATTCTGTTACTATTTTCTATATTCGATTTTAATGGTATACAATTTTCTTTTTATTTGGTGTTGCCATTTCCTTTGTGTCCCCCAATCATTTATCGATTGATATTAAAATAACTGAGTTTTACCTAGAAACTTTAAATGACAATTTTGTGCTACAGACAATATTGAATTGTGTTATATTATTTGATAAAGTTAATATCGATAAAAGGGAAAAACGAAATGGAAATTGGAATTGATTTGGAAAATCGGAAAATAAAGAAAACACATTGTAAATGTATGACTGTGGAAACGAGGGAGGACATTTAAGAAATGTAATGAAGAATTTTTCTGATTTGAATCAGTTTAACTACTTGGTGTTACTTCTATTAATAGCATAAGAAATTTTATTTTTATGTAATTATGTTTTATGGGTATTTGGCATTGCATATTGAAGACATGACGAATGTGTTCCAATCAGAGAGAGACACTTGAAATTAAATACATCAATGATTCATAATTTTTTTTGATTTTGTATTTAAATGGATAACAAATGCTCCCGTGTTTCTTATTCTGGGGCTACTGTCTAATATGTCGAGCATATAATACTGCATAAAGATCGGAAATTGAACATTAAACAGACACACGACCGGCTAAAACAGAAGATCGATTTTATATGGAAATTTTTGTTTTTTTTTTTTGTTTTAAAATATCTTTTAAGAGAGGTGGGGGCGCCTTTAAATCATTAGGCAATCTTTAAATTGATTTTCATAACAAATTTATTATGATTAATATTAGTGGAATGGTATTTTAAAAGATCAAAAGCAGAAAGATTTTATTAGTATGGAATTACATCATAAATTGGTGGGTAATAAGTATGAAAACAAACATAAAATTCACTTGTAAATTTTCACTTTATTCATTTATTTGATTGATTGCATTCAAAAGTGATCTAGGATGGTTTTAAATTGAATTATAAAAGACATTGTAGTTCATCTATGTTCACAATAGAGGATTGAGAGATTATGTCTTCACATTAGTTGATGGGCGACAGAGGTTTTGTGCACTCTCATTAATGTATGGAAAGTATTTTAATTGCCTTTTGTCTAATAACCCAACTGTTTGACATTTTTCTTAACATCGGTCAATTTGACGAATAGTAGTTTCTCACTGTCGAATTGGGTGGGTTATAAGTAGAGTAGATTATCTGTGATGGGTCCCACAAAAATAAGTAAAAAAGTATTCTTTTTTCTTCTAATTATATTTGATGGGTGTGTATGACTCTTTGTATTGTAGAATTTTAAAGAGAGATGTATAATCGAAAGGAGAACATTACAATGCGCATTTAATGGGATGCTAGAACGCTTTTTTGGCACAAAAAAACTGAATGTATTTTCTTCTATTTCTTTTTGGTTTTAGAATACAAAATATGTTTTATATAATGAGTGGCCCAGGAATTGCCTTGTTTGAATTATTCTCAATTTTTGGTTGTTTTTGTTACAATAATAAAACGGAAGGACAAAGTCAGATGATTGAGACAACCTCAGACCGTTGGGAAAATTAGGGAAATTTTCATATGAAAATGAGACTGTAACCGATTGAATTCTTTTTTTTTTTTTGGAAAATGAAAACAGTGAATGGAATTAACATTAAGGGTTATCACAATTACAGTTAAATTCCTTTGGGTCTGTGAACGGTTCCGGGGCGATGGATGTATGATGACGAGAAATGAAAAGTCATACTTTTTTCACTGTTGTTGGTAAAAAATAATATTTAGAATTTTCTTGTGCTTCATGTAAATATAAATAGAACACGTGCTGTTATCTTAGGCCAAATATTTTCAATTTTCTGATGCTTCGGTTTTTTTCCCATCTCATATCTCATAAATCGACAAAATATCGGTCGTTATGGCGAAATATCTGTCAATTTTCTAAAATAACGATATTTGTCGTGAACCAAGATAATATACATTATTGAATATTGGGTGAATACACATTGATTCATCTCAGTTATTCACTGGACCTTACGCAAACGATGAAATGAATAATCTAGTTTAACAACGATAAATAAAACGAATTGACGTACACACTTTTTGGTTGCTAGAAAAATATGAAAAAAGAGATTCAAGAATTTTTGAGGTAAAAAGCGGATTTCAATTAGATTTTTCACTGAAACAGAAGAATGAAAGAAGAAAAATAGAAGAATTTTCCTAACCCAATTAACTAGTTTTTATTTAAACATTTTTCTTTTGGGGGGTATTCCATTGACCATGAACGCAATCCTCTTGTTTAATGCGTAACCGACGGTTGAGTAGATTTTGGCTGTATTGCCTATTATTGTTGTTGTGTGGTTAACATTACAAGTAAAATATTAGAAATTATTATGCTTAGAAATTATTAAGATGAAAGCATAACATCAGAGCAAAAAGAAAAATTAAATTTGTTGATGTGTCTGGTGATTGTCCTCCGGTCATATTTTAATTTAGATAATTCATTTTACTTCAATTAATGTTTTATATGGTCTACGGTTCCAATAGCGCCTTTAAAATGTTTCAACTATTAAGTTATGCTTAAAAATATTGTCATTTCATCTAATTTTTATTATTCCTTGATTTTCTCTAACGGTTTTGATGAAAATAAATATCGTTGGCTTAAGATTGTCATTAAAAATTTATACATTAATTCCCTCGTTTATGTTTAGGTTCTGTTAGTTTACTGGGTGGTGTCTTATTTGAGTACATTAAACTCTCTCACTCTATTAAATATGCAATTTAGTGTTGGACACACAAAACTATAGAAAATTCTTTTGAATAATATTCATCTGGTGAATATCTGATTTTGACGTAAACGCGCGTTGATGAGTTTATAAGAATTTTTTTTTAACTACAGACTTCTAATTTCCTGCATTGTCTCATTGGTAGATTTGCAAGAGAAAAAAAAATGAGAAAATTTGTTCGTCTTGTACGTTAATTATTTGTGGGTCTAATGCCTTATAATGAGAGAAACATTGTGAGTTATTTTGGCAGTCATCTTAATTACGAACAGTGATTTTTCTGTTAAAATACCAATGTACATATGTTCAGTGATTTGCGTACAGTTAGATTAATATAATGTATGCTCTGTAATGCGAAAGGAAACTAGCAATGACGAGAATATTAATTATTCAAACAGGTGATAAAATTGAAAAGTTTAAAATATGTGGACAAGTGATGAATGACAAAATTTTCTTTCTATTTTTCCTCTGGTTTTCTTGTTTGCCTGTGTGTTTTGAATTTATCGGCATACGATGGTTTGAAAGGTCATTAATTGTTTCTTTGTGCAGTTAGCAATTTATTTGAATTATAGTTGAATGCACTTGAAGAATTTATGATCAGTGCTAAATTTTAATTATTTTGCTATTTTCTTTTCAAAATATGTTTTATCGTTTTGTGGTTATTCAATGTGAGAAATGGATGATAAAAAATGTAAATCATAATGAACATTAATAGTTTATTATAATAATCGGTAATTTAATGCGTATGTTTGATTAAAACATGCGAATTTTCACACTCTTTGGTAGTGCGATACCATTAAAATTTCAATAATTGTCGGAATTATGGTATTTTGAATAGAAAATGTGTGGGTTAACACACGTTACAATATTCAAATATCATTAATAGATGTGTTATTGATGTCACGATATTATTATGCTCAGTGAATTTTTATTAAAATTCATTCAATTTTCAATCTCGACACTGACATAAAATGAAAATGAATTAAACATTTTATTCAAGGTGGAAAATTGATTTCCATTCTTTTGAGTTGATCCAATTTGTACTAACCCATCGATAGAGGGAGGTCTTGTTTTTATTCATTTCAACATTTGGAAAATTATAATTCAATTATCATCATACAATTCTGATAAAATATGACACAATATGAGCGTAACTATGAATTTTTCAATTGCAATATTTAGCAGTTACAGTATTTAAATATGAACAAAAGAGAACATAAGCAGATAGAATTTTATATCTTTTAATAGGAATGGTATGGTTTATAATTTAATTCATTTCAACTGAATGTGCAATCATATTATGTGTGATGGTAATTTATAAAATTGTAGAGTTGACTGTCTACAATGTCTATTTGGAGATTGGTGATACCACTTTGTTTTTTTTTTTGTTCATCTCTCGTTTGCGTTATGGTGTGATTTTAATGTTGAAGGGCATAGAGAAAATAATAAATTATAATTAAAACGGCGGGAATCATTTTTAAATGGTCTACAACGCATTGAAATGATGTATCCATTTGATTTATGCTAAAACTATGTGTAAGCATATAAATTGTCGAGTTCACTGTTTTTTTTTCTTTTTTTTTTATTATGGTGTAGTACGAGTTATGTGACAACAGAGTTGCACTCTATCACTATTCTTAATTATTTTAACTGTCTCTAGACAAAGGAGTTTTTATTTTTCATGTTGATTATCTCTAAATCACTATAAATTGTAGTCCGTTTGATTAAAAAAAAATAAAATTTTAATTTTGGGTGATTTTAATGAAAATTTTCATGATGTGCATCTGAATAAATGAATATACAAAGACCCAAAGAGGAGTGATAGAAAAATGAGTAATTCATTATTTATTTGGCAAATGTTTGTCATCATAATTAAATTTAGTTCAACAATATCAATTGTGTCTTCTGGCTATACAGATAGTTGTACATTGTGTATTGTCAGCATAGAATGACACTATGATCCATTATGCTAATTAAATTGGCTACACAATCGAGGTGAAAATTTATGTATGAATTTCTGACCAATTTGCATAAAGTTTAACTTTTTTTTTTTATTTCATCTGTTTTTGATTTTCCTCAATTCCTTTTGGTTTATTTTATTTGAAAATTTTTGCCTGAAATTGAATTTTGTGAGGTAAAATCATAAACAGATTTCGGATATTTTGTAGGCAGTTTTATTTCCATTTTAATCTAATTATTAACATTTTATTTTATTCGATTGTTTTTCCTGATTTAATTAAAAATGTTTTACTCTCATCCATTTTAATTTTGTTATTCTTTTATTTGTAAAAACCATAATTTATTATTTTATGTTCTTTTCTTTCATTTTTTTTTTTCGTTTCTTTCTATATAAATTTTGCACCATCCTGAAAAATTGAATTATATGTATCTGTATTATATAATTTTGCAACATCCAATCTTTGTTGTTTCACCTGTGGACCAAAAACAATATTGCAATGAAAAAAATAAATAAACAAAATAATAAAAAAAAAAATACCTCTTAAACAACAAAACCATAAACCGAATCTGAATGTTGTATTAATGTGTGATAGAATACATTGAACAAGCAACTAAATTTCAAACTATACGTTTTGAAGAACCCCCACTACTGGGACCAGGAGCTGGTTTTCCACCGTATGGGCCACCGGAATTTCATCAACCGACAGATGGTTGGAAAGCAACACCAGGACATCCTGCTGGTCTCATGAAGGATCCACCGTTAACGCCCGGTCGTAATGGACAAGCAAATTTTGTTGCACAAGGACAACAGCAAGTAAGTATCTTATCTGAATTAAAAACAATATTTCCCATGGTCTTGTTTTCTCGGTAGATTTATTCGTATGTCTTTTACATTTTCTCTATAAGACTGAGGGAGATGTCTATAGAGACAATTTCATGTTTTTATTCTCATGTATTTCCCATCTGGGTATTTCTAACTTTTTCTTTTGTATTGTTAATTAAACGATTGTTTTCTCATTTATTAAAAATTCACACACAAAGTAGAAAGGAAATCTTACATTTTCCACTACCGGTGAAAATAATTTCATAATTTTTATTTAAAATTTCATGTGGTACTAACGAACAACGTGAACATGCAATCTCAGGGCGCTGTGATGATGGTCTACGGGCTGGACGATGATACATCGAATACAGATAAATTATTTAATTTAGTTTGTCTATATGGCAATGTGGCCAGAGTAAGTGTACAATTTTTAATCTTTTCTTTATATTTTCGTAATTTTATGTTTATGCTGTTGTCATTCATGGAAATCATATTCTTTTTACTTTAACTGTGTCCTTATTCGACAGATTAAATTCCTAAAAACCAAAGAGGGTACCGCAATGGTCCAGATGGGTGATTCTGTTGCCGTTGAACGATGTGTGCAACACTTGAACAACATTCCTGTTGGCAGTGATGGAAAATTACAGATAGCGTAAGTGTCTCTATTTTTTTCCGTTAGCAGCAGTAATCTTTTATTTCGTTTTTTTTTATTTGTATGTCATTTAGTCTTATCCAATTTAGTTTAATATCATGTGGTACATGATAATACTACCATGGTCATACCCATGGGTGTCACTTTATGTTTAAAACAAAAAAGTTAACAATGAAAATGAATTGATTTTGTATTGCCGTTGTTGTTTTATCTTATACTTTCGGTAAATTAAATTGCAGGTTTTCAAAACAGAACTTCTTGTCAGAGGTGACTAATCCATATAGTCTTCCAGATCATAGTCCCAGTTTTAAGGAATATACAGGATCGAAAAATAATCGATTCCTGTCACCGGCACAAGCTAGTAAAAATCGTATACAACCGCCAAGTAAAGTGAGTTGAATTTATTGTTTTATTTGTTTGTAAATTTTCTTCAATGTGTCACTGATCCATGTTAACCGCATATGTTTATGCTATTTGGTGTCATTCTGTCTGCATCAAATTGCATTCGCGCGACATATTTTGAAAATTAATTTTTCATTTTTCTTCTCTTGTTATTGATGCTTAATGTATTTGTTTTATATTTTCAATTCTGTATAGATTCTACACTTCTTCAACACTCCACCAGGCCTCACTGAAGAGGAATTGATAGGGATATTTAATATAAAGGAAGTACCACCAACAGCTGTACGTATGTTCCCATTGAAAACGGAACGTTCGTCATCTGGTCTAATTGAATTCAGTAATGTGGCGCAAGCGGTGCTGGCCATCATGAAATGCAATCACATACCAATTGAGAGTAAAGGTTAGAGATCAAAATGGGCTTTTGATCGACTTTTTTATATCCACTTTTAATATTGAATACATTTTATTTGATTATTAAATGGAAATCAAATGAGAAACGGAATCCGTTCTATATTTAATGTATTCCGTATGAAAAGAATTCACTTTGATTTCCAACCAATTGTCATTTAATAAATGTGTAGTTGAGTAATACAGTTCGATCTATTCTAAACGATTATTCACTTTATTTTTAGGCACTAAATTTCCATTTATCATGAAACTCTGTTTCTCATCATCAAAGAGTATGAATGGCAGTTGGAATAACGATAGCAGCGATAAGAGTCGTGAGGAAGAGGAAGGATAAATTACTTACTTTCTCAATAGCACATTACAGTACATAGAACCGTTTGACTATTAACAATAAATATAAACCCGAAGAGATATGATACATCATCATATGAAGGATTATAAAAATGAATTTTATCCATTGGATTTGGAAAGTAAAAACGATAATAACAGAAAATGGAAAAGAATAATAACGAATACAAGAAATAAAATTTATCATATCAAGAGAACATTTAATAATAATCCAAAGATATATTTGGATGAAACAATTTTATGAAATTTATGTGTATAAAATGCTAAATGGAATACTTAGCATGACAAAAGGTGGCACATCAAAAAACAAGAAAGATATTAATTTGTAATTAATTACAGGAAATTTTAAGTAACAACCACAAATAATGAGATACAATGAAAATCAATATTTATCAATTAATTTGATGAATTCATATCGCAATTTTATGAAACCAAAAAAAAAATCAAGAAAATTATAAATAGAAAATAACTATAAGAAAATTGTAAAGAAACTGGAAACCGTTTAATGAGGGAATGGCAATTTCTTTACTAAATAAAATAATGAAAACGGAAATTAAAAGTAGACGAGAGGTGAAATAACTAATAATTTTCATTTAAAGAAAATGAGAACAAGTAAAATCTAACGAACTATTTGGAATTTACATATCAGTTGCAATCAATGATAATATCAAACAAAATTGAATTATTTTTCATTTAATTTTTACAAAAAAAAAGAAAAGAAATTATCATTATCCATTCGATTATAAATAGTTTACAGTGTTTTTATTTGATTTATTTTATCTTGTTGATGGGATTAACACGGGATCTAATTAGTTATGTTTATAGAATACATAATAATTGAAATTATGTATAAATGAAATTTTGTAATTAAGCGATCATTAAGTTACGATATCGAATTGTAAGGTATCGTTTCATACAAAAAGAAAAAGAGATACCAAATTATTATTTTTTTTAATTTATTAATTATAATTATTTTTTCTTATTATTTTTCATTGAAGAATTGTTAAGAATTTTCTTTAATTCAAATTATCTATTCTGAATTTATTATGATTAGCGAAATTATTCATTAGTTTAGTTTTTTATTGTTGATCAATAATTGTTATCCAATTCAATCAGTTTTTTTTTCTACTTTTAATTATTAAAAAAAAAATTTGAAAATTGTAATTTTGAGATAAAAATTTAAGAAATTGTGATTATTTATTCCTTTAATGAAACAATAAGGAAGATATGCGTAGCGTTTAAAATTAACTGAATATGAGACAGGAATATCAAAAACAAACGAATGAAATCATTAAAGCAGAAAGTAATTGTTTCATAATTTCCATTATTGTCAAACTGTTAGATTGAAAGTATTTTTTTTTTCATAATAATAATTTACTGAAACCACAAGGTTGGTAATAAATATAGAATCTTTCAATTGTTAAACAGTAAACTGAACATTAATATAATGTGCATATCTTTGGCTCTAAAGAATACGATAACTTTTGATTTTGTTATATCAATAATTATCATTATTATGATATTATGAGTCAAGTAATAATTGAATAAAAATGAAAACCAACAATTAAGATGACTATGATGTGTTTAATCTATAGTAACAATATAAAGACGGTGGTCCAATATATTTTAAAATTCTTGTATAACATTTTTGATCACAACAATTATCATAAACAATTTTTCTTATATAACTCTTATAGTTATTTAAAATAGTAACAAAATAAAGTAAAAAAAAAAACAAATAAAACAAAGCATACATGCAAAAAGCAAAAAAAAAATACAGAAGATAAAGTTTAAATGAAAATGGATTGAAAACGATACAGAAGTGAAGAATTCGTACCATTACCAAATAACTATTTTACCTTTAAATTAAATAAAATAATAAACTAGTAATTAAAAACAAAACAAACCAATTCTAGTTAAAGTAAATACATTGAAATACGTGAAAAACCCATATGAATTATATATCAATTAAATGCGAAACATATTCAAGCCAAACAGCAACAGTCTTAATCTCTAAGTTATTCAGATAGATGCAAATAGATGTGACGTCTGTTAAAACCATAAAAGTGATTAATGATGACGATTTAGCCTAACGCTTTTTTTACTCTCTGAAATAATATGTAATTCATTTTGTCAGTTATCATTTTATGTGCGGCATTTATACAAAACAAAATAATAGAAAAACCAAACCGGCGTGTAGCTCAGATGCTTATAAAAAATAAAATAATACTGTGCGATTTAAATGATATTGTAATGATGGATCCAATTTCTTAAGGATAAAATAGATAGTGAATAATGTCTATGGTAGTTAATTGTCTATTCAATTAAATAATGTACTTCATAGTTCTATTGTATGAGAGAATCTTAAGGCGATAGTGTCTCAAATGACACATACTGTGTGGTAAAACAAAACGATATGCTTTTGTTTTATTTTCTATTCCTCAAGATAATTTCATAATTTTATTTTATTTGAAGTAGATGTAGAAATGAAGAAATCATTATGTAGAATATGAAAAATGGATTTGCTGTTGTACCAAAGTTTCTCGGTTTTTTTTTTAAATACCACAAAGATGAATTGTGTAATTGATATTAATTTTATTTAAAAGTGAAACACCATTTATTCACAATTCTCATTTATCACTGTATTATTGCGCCCGCTCTCCCATTCAATTCATGAATGTTTGGCATTCAATTAAAGCACACCACAGTGATAAGAAATTACGTGATTAAGGTGTTGGTGTTTAAGCCGAAATGGAATTAATGCAATTTTCTTTTTGTTTTTTAATTTAAAATTTATCAATTTATTCGAATTTAGTTAATGTGCAATTGTGAACCCCTATAAAAGGACTATTAGTAAAATTGTAAAAATTTAGTGAAAATGAAACGGTTCAACGATTTATAAATAATGGAAATTATTTGAATACCTAAAAATTTTGTAGTTAATTAACAAAAAAAGTTTATTTAAAGTATTAATTAGATGTGATTTCATAGATATTTTTTCCTTTATAATTAAATTCGCTAATAAATGATGAGAAATTAATTAGGAATTAAATGAGAAAAATGTGAAAATGTGTGTAACAAAAAAAAATATAAAATCCCATCCTACTCATAAATGCTTTACAGTAAATAGCAGATCATAACGATGATTTAATGATTTGAAATTTTTTTTTTGTTCGTTAATAAAAAGTAAGAGCTCGCTTTAAGTAGTAAAGACAATATTGTAAGAGTAATATAATTTGGGTTGTTTACTGTTTATCATATGCAAATATTAATTATTCTAAAGATGAAAAACCAGAGAACACTTTGTAAATTTATGATTAATAATTTAATTAATGATGGATTATACTTTGTATTATGTATTTTATTACACAACTAAACCGGACATCATTTAAAAAATTAATTTTTCACTAATCGGAAACACTTGATTATCTAAAGCAAAGAACACACACAGATTTTGCTTAAATGGATTCAAATAAACCTAAAATCAAGATTGTTATTTTCCAATTTTCATAATTCATAATGAAACAATGTTAATGAAGTGATATCCGGGATATTTGTGCAAATGAATAAATATTGTTACTTATTTAAGGATTTAATTGTGAAGAACGACCCACCTATTATAAAACATACAAACTAAACAAACAAACAAAAAAAAGAAAAACTCTACTATCTTTAATTGAAAAATATAAAAGAAATAGAAAGTAATCTTATTAAAAATTCATGGAACAAATATTACATTAAAAATTAAATAAAAAAATAATTATTAATGAAATGAAACTACATCAATGTACCTACTACAATTAAAAGTAACACTAACCGATAGTACTTAATGAAAATGAAACGTATCTAAAAGAAACACACACACAGTGGACATGAATTACAGAACAAAATATGAATTAAAACATAATTGAATTATCCATTTAATCAATGATAAATTTTTAGTGAATTTCTAGTTGTAGTGACAATTAAAATACCAAAATCATTTGTGAAATTATTTAAAACAAGAAAACATGTACAATATTTGGTATAAATCATTTAATTACAAACAAGAAGACACACAAATGGAAATAACACACATGGAATTACATAATTAATTGTAAATTTGTCAAAGCATAAATTCTAAACTTTATCTGTAATTAACATAAAATGGTAAAACTCTGACATCACTCTGTCTCTCATATAAATGAAACCAAGGTAAAAGCTCATCACAATGAATTAAAATTGATATGGAATTACCCTACATATAAAGACATAATTTTTGTAGGTAAATTCATTAATAACAATGAAAGAATAATAGAAATATATAAACATAATTAAATACGTCGTTAAGATACACAATTTAACTGAAACTTATCATCAATTGTAGATTCAATATATCGCGTAGGGCTCAACGTACGCACTCATTTTAGTTACCAATCTTAACAGAATATTTTTTGAGGAAAATAAATGAATTTATTTTTCATTTAACTTCATCCCCCAATTATCAAACGACCTGTAATTTCCCACCCTAAATGAAATGACACATATAATGGTAGCATAAGAGTGGGCAGTATAAATATCTTCATAAAACTTCAATACGATTTTTGTTCATTTTCTCGTGTGTGTGTGTGTGAATATAATTTTGATTTGTTTTCTTAAAACAGAACAAAATGATAAAAGAAATATACGGCAAATAATGTCAATTATAAAACATGTAGATGACGAATAATAATAATTATGTGCCTAGTAGTAAATGACAAAAATTATAAAACCATAATTAAAATTTTTATTTGTGAATTTAAAGATTAAAAATGCACTGATTGAACGGATTGGTTGATATATTAAATTTATTAATCAAACGAAAAACAAAACTTAATATTTATGGCATAAATGAAAATCATATCGTAAATTGATGGATCTAATAAATTTTAATTAAAATCACCTATTGCTCCTCATCGATTATCAAAATACAAAGATGAGCAAATGAATTACAAGAAAACTTTAATTCGATAAGGACACATGAAATTAAATGATGATATACATATCCCCTCTAAACACAAAAAATAAAATTGAAAAGATAAAGAAAACAATTCTCATGCTGTATTATCATATAAATATCATAATAGAATACATATTGTAATTAAACATAATTGATGAATATATAGCATTATAAATGAAGCCAATGATATTTTCCTATTTGTGTATGCGCGACGGTAATTAATAAAGTCTAAACATAGAAAAGTAAACGTAAATATAACTTGTGTCATAGTAACTTATGCTGTAATAGTTCACATATAATTAAATGAAAAAAAAAAAGATTCATAAATACATAACTATCCATACCCATTAATATCCTATAATATTTAGAATTAAATAAAAAACATTAATTAGCATATGCTATGTCCTCTTGTGTATAGTTGTAACTAAAATACGCCAAATTAACTAAAATGATGTAACATTACATGAGCAAATTATGAAGAGAGAATTGAATTACTGTTTTACAAACATTTAAAAACAAAAAATGAATTTGTGCCAAAGTAAAATGGGTAACATATTCCATTTCACCACTTGATGACGATACAATTAACACGAGAAACTAATTTCAAATTTATTTGTTGGTAATGGAAGTGAGAATTAAGATGCCCAAAAGTAAATATGTTTCACTTCTTCTGGATTTGTAATCATAGAATCCATAATTAATCTAAAATGAAACATTAAAAGTTTTATTTAATCGAAATCAACCAATCTGTTTTAGTGCAATTTATCCAATATTAATATATATGAATTGGATTATAATTAATCAACTGATATAACAGATGATTACTAAACGGAATAGTATTTCTGATTGTTGTATTCTATCCAGCTTTTAAATGTAAAACATAATTTTCATAAATGAAATAGTTTTTATCTCGTTGCGCTATAAAACTTTTCAAGCATAACTTCATAATTTACCCCGTTCATCTATGGAATTGAATTACATAAATGCTCACATTCAACGTATGCGAAAGTACTTAATTTCAAGTTTTAATTCATTTGATTTACCAATTACTTATCTAGTTTTTCTAAAACCATATCAAACGTACTTACACCAACCTCACCCCAAACTGTGTAAGTCGTAACGAATCAATTGCACACATGAAATGCATAAAATTAAAAAAAAAAGAGAAAAAAATTTGAAAATAAGATGAATATTTACAACGAATTTTTACATCGTAATCATTTAATCATTTTAAATTTCACATGAAAAGAGAATTAATACTTTTGATGTTAAACATATCAATTTACGAGATGATTTCAAAGGGAATATACCTAGGCACTTTTGATTGACACACAATTATTTTCATATGTTAATGAAAGAAATGTAAAATTGATTAACACAATCAGTTCTCACCCATTGATTGAAAATACAAATGAATCAAAGTTTTCTCCATTTCAAGTTCCAATATAATTTCACTGTAAACTTAAACAAGACGAATGTCTTCTGAATATTCTCCACCCATTATTTGTATGTTACCGGTGTTATGTAATTTTTACTTAAACATTTAACTTAATCCATTTAAGAATTAATTATGAATAAATGTAGATTTATAATTAAATGTGAATATATTGCGTTTGTGAAAGAAACAATTTAACTAAATTATAATGCTGTACTCAATCCGTTAATTTTTCTTTAACAAAAATAAAATTTAATTGATTGATTTAACGAATCAACTACACACTACTTGGGGTCTAATTAGATGAAATGAAAAAAATGATTAAATTAAAACTTTATTGTGAGCTAATTAATTATAAATATTTAAGTGACTGGTGTGTAATTTTACTTATACCACACCAATTGATGAGATAATGAGAGATAATAAACAAAATAATGATAATGAAAAAATTTATTCAATTATAAAATGGCTAAAACACAATAATAGGAAATTATATAGAGAATATGAATAATGATTTGATATTTAAAATAAATTCCCTTCTTGTATTACCATTTAAACATAAAACAAAAAGAACACAAAAAGAAACATTAATTACAAAGCATATAGTGTTTAAATTAAAAAAATAAAAAAAATGAAAAAGAATTGAATTAAATTATTAAAGGAAGAAATAATAAGAAATTCTATAACTAAAATAATAATTACCTATCTCTAATTACTTGCAATAATTACCATATTTGAATGAATTTAGCGTTTAGAATTATTTCATATAAAAATACACATTGAATATGTTTAAAAATACAAAAAATAGTAAAACAATAACATCTTTTAATTGACATTTTAAAATAAGAAACACTCCACCAAACTCCATTACTGTTTTAGTTCTCTCAACTGTAGTTATTGAATTCCATTAGTTGGTAAATTAGAAATTGATACTCTTTATTCATACTTATCATTTTGATTTCATCATTACATTAATTTCTCATTAAATAAAATACTTTTTTCTATGATTATAAATTAGAATACAATTAAAAATCCTACCGATATATTATAAATAATTCCCTAAATAATTAATTTGTTATTTATTTGTTTCCTAATTCTAAGATGAATTGTGATAGAAACAAGAAATAATTGAAATTTTATGGCCTATCAGCTCAAATAAGTAATGAAAGCCAAATAGTTTAATCAAATAGACGATTAAGTTTTTACACATTTGGCACAATAATTTTATCTTCGATTGGATGAAATATTTTGGGTAAAAAACACAAATACTTTTTGTTTCATTTTGTTTTTTGAACTTCTTATATTGATATCCAATGGTATTTTGTTTTTTTTTTTTTTATTCTACACAGGTACGTGAATGTAATTCACCATTTTAAACTAAAACAGGACAATTAATTCTCACGTTCACCATCAGCCAATAATAAATAAAAAAAAAAAAATTCAAAAGAAGACCACTACACGACACAGCTCTGAAGACTATATTTCATAAAATAATAAAGTAATATCACTTAAATATGTTTAACACCATAATTGATGCTCTTGACCAGTTCTATATCGACAATTATTATTTCTTTTTTAATTCTTTTTTAATATTTTCTAACAATTAACAATTTACAAATGATATTTAGCCAATTATACTGAGCACAATACAGTTCATTCGTATTGGAATGAAATTATTAATCTGATAATTAACAACAGGCCACCAACGACATTTATGGATACATCATTATTAAGCTATAAACTGTCTACACTATCTACCAATCTACTAAATAATAAATATAATGTTAATTCAACAGAATAACTCTAGTACTGATTTTATTATTAATCAATTAGATAACATTTATTTTTCTATTTGCTCAACAACAACATAATGTGAGACACGACATAATGAGATTCACCATATTCTCCATCTACAACATTTATTTACAACATCATCACCTGAATATTTGAAAATATAATTTAATTTAACTCATCTAGACATTTAACAGAATGCAATCAGCAGACTTTATAAAACACAGTGTGTTTCTTCACATGAATAATTATAAGTTAAGCAAATTTCAATTTGAAATTACCAAATGATTATTATTTAATAGCCAATGAACATTTATTTTCATTATAAGAATAATTGTATTTTAGTTGCCTTTATTTATTATATGCGAATTGTTATTATAAAACTCTCATAGTAAGTTTAATTCAATCCAAATAATTGAATTGAAATATGAATTTTCTTTATTTCATTTCTTAGTACATAACTAATGAATTAAAAATGATTATAAAATTAAGAAGATAATTCAGCCTTTGAGTATTGTATTAAGATTTATTTAAGCAATTAAGTGGAAATTGTTGAGATTGATAGGTAAATAATTGACATTTAATTAAATTGAATTGATTTCGATATGCCATTGTTAATGTTTTTTTTTTTAGCTCTAAAGTTCTTGTTTACTTTATTTAAATGAATCGAAAATCGTTTCAATTTAATTTGATATAATCAATTATGAATACGTAAGTCTGTTGATAAATGGTATCCAAAATAAACCAATTCTATAGTACCAGTACCAAAATGATATGAATTGATTTAAGGGATAAATCGCATAAATAAAATTAGTTCATAAGCAATTAGAGATGACCTAGAATTATAGTTGAATTTAAATCACATGTTAATAGTCGCTTACACAATTTAAAATTTAATATCGCCATTGTTTCCAAAATCAATGATAATTTTGATTATTATCATTAATGAATCTCAAGTGATTGAGTGTTTATTCTATTTTGTATTTATTTTATACATAAAATAATTAGTAAACCATTTATAAACGTGATTGCATTGTGTATAGCGCGCAACTCCAATATAAACTTTATTATAAAATGATAGTGTAGATGATAATATTAAAGTGATTTCAAGTAAAAAAACAAATTATGAATATGATGCTGAAAATACGATACTGAATATAAGTGTAGAATGATGAAGTGAAGAGAAAATATTTAAAATGATACCTATTGAGTCAATTAAAATAGAATAATAATATTAAATTAAAGTGTAAACGTAATTTCATAAAAAGAAAAAAGATAAAATTTAATTGAAAATAATATGTTTAATATTGATGAATTATACATATTGTATTGTATTGTAATATAAACTACATAAATTAAAAAACATAAAAGAAATGAAGAAAAACATGATCTACATTATGTGAAATGTCTAATTGTAATTAAAACATCAATAATTGGTTCATAGATTAGTTAAAAAGAGAACTAATTTGCAAAGAGATTGATATTTTGATTAGTTAATATTTAGTGAATTGAACCATGATTAAGGTACTTTAGATAATATTATTATGATTCTATGGTTTACGTGAGGCATAAATTAGCAAATGAATATCATTTTAAAGTAAATGAATGACACATAATTGATATTGTAATAACTGAATTAATAATTGTAATTTAATAAACCTGATAATGTATTGTGTATAGGTAGTATCAATGCCAATAGTAACATAAGTTTTCCTTATACCAAATGTTTCATTCGCAAACAATTTAAAAAAAAAAAAATTTTAATCATAAATTCGTTAGTTATTAATATTCTTTTTTTTTTTTAGATGTTATAATGAAATTATAAATTTCAAACTCGTCATTAATAATTAATAATAAATGAAGATCCATTGTATAATATCTTTACATGTAATACGAAATTGTATTAATTTATTATTAAATCAATTCATTTAAGCATAAATTTACGATGCTTCTGTTGAAAAACGATTTAAAGAGAAATTGTTAAAAAAATAAATTATAATAAAAGAAATCAAATTAGGATCATTGCGTCTAATTATTTCGTCCAAACTATTACAGCAACTAAGTGATGCTGTAGTTAAACTAAGGGTATCTGCTGGAAATCTAACTTTTGAAAATTTGAAGAAAAATGTTAATAAAATGCCAGGTTCTCGAGAAAACACTGATGGAAATTGATGAATTGGAACAGAATACTTCTTACCTCCAGCATTTATGTTTGCCTGTTCCAATTAGAAAGTAAAAGTTTTGAAAATTCATATTCAAGATTATGGAATAATTTGGAAAATCAAAAGTTACAAAATTGTTGTTGTAATCTCTGTTGCATATCGGTGTACCAAATTGCATTAGTGTTAGTTAATTAAACTGAAAGAAATCGACTGAACTGGAAAGAGAAAGAATTTTTGAAACTCTTCGACTTCATTTCTGATCCTTGATCCAATGCACCAATTCTACATAGAGTAAATAGATACACCGATGGACAACCATGATTAATGGTGAACAATAATCTTGTGAATGTTCGTGTATCTGATGAAGAATTTGAAATGAACGTTAATGATTAAGGTCTTTGTTGACATTATGTTTTTAATTATATCTCAATAATTATAAATTAACTATTGATAGCGGAGCTGTAAATTGTTAAATAGGATAGTTTATTTCATTATAAATAGGAAAGATTGTCGTATGTAAGATACATTAATTTAGAATTAAAGAACTTTTATATTAAAGAAACATTTCCTAGAAATATTGAGTTATGTATTATGTTCTCCGTTTTCAGTTACTTTGAAAATTGAAAATGTTTAAAATCAAAAGTTTCATTTCTAGCCGATGGCGCTCCAAAGCTCAAAGCGGTATCGGCTAACAATGAAACTTTTGGTTTTAAAAATTTTCAAATTTTTTTTTTCAAAAGTTTCAAAATTGTTGTTGTAATCAATGCATCGTGTCAGTGTACCAAATTGCATTAGTATTGGTGCTGTTCTTTCAATACTAAGAAAACTACAAGAAAATCACTGAAATTACAAAAGTTTCAAAATTGTTGTTGTAATCAATGCTTCGTGTCGGTGTACCAAATTTGCATTAGTATTGATAATCTCCTACTAATCCAAAGAAAACTACAGGAAAATCACTGAAATTTCAAAAATTAAAAAATTGTTGTTGTAATCCATTGATAAGTATTACTAATTTACTATTTATACAGCCGTTATACAAAAATATATTAAAAAATTAAAATAAAAACAAATTAAAGAAATATGAATACAAGTTCTTATAACAGTCATAATATTCACAACAAGATCAACACATTAACCTTCAAGAAGTGGATCTAATCGTAGTTTTTGATATATTGCCTCCTCAGCACTGTACACTCTCAGTGTTACTAAGTAATCCCTATGGATCCTCATCAACGTATGATGATTCGTTAATATTAAAAAACTTAATGATATTACATGATGCCATTCAATCACTGAAAACAATAATAGAGATAATTGCATAATCACTATTGCACCTTGGACAAGTGTTAAATTAAAAAATATATCTGGTGGATTTCGAAAGAATTTCTAAAAATAGAGATACATTATCAATAATAGAATATTTTCAGAATCATGAGAGTAATTACATAAAATCTACGATGTGTCCTGTCACCTGGTACAGCAGCTATTGTGGGCCCATCAGCCTTATAAGTATCACCGTTGTAAGAGCAGAATCCACCTGAATACCACATGGAATTATCACACCATTCAGAAATTTGTTCCTCGTCAAAACTGTCACTTTGGATCCATTGGCCCAAATGGAGAGCACATCGATGTAACATGTCGAGGTATTTTGTTGGAAAACTATAAATCCAGCACATCATGAAAGAACCAATCCAGATAAAAATTACATGTTGATTCACCCAATAAATACTATACTGTAAGTAAGAAGGCGCCAGACAATATGGTATAAAGCCAGCGTAATACGCATTCGTCGTGGACGTAAATAACACTTGTTTCAATCTTCGATTGAAGTCTGTATTCATAATATGCGCCTCGTCTCGAATATACGATGAATTCGAAGTACAACCATGCATTGGGACACCATTCATGTAAGGAAATACTGACTCCGATGGTTCTCTTAATAGCGGGCCTAAATCTGCACCGAAGAATAAGATGTATACTAATAATCTAAAATAAAAATAGAATATCATTTACATATAAATAAGTATATTGATTTACAAGCAAATAGAAATAATTCAACTCACGGATAAATAAGATATAGGATCACTAGCACATCATTCTTCTCAATCATTCGGCGATAAAGATAATATAGAACTCCAGTAATCAATATTACAAATGTGTACCTGATTAGAGGAAGACATTATATTCATTAAAATTGTCCCCAATTAATCGTAAAGTAGTACACAAACACATACTGTATGTAGTTTTGGTATTGAGCTTTATTTAATTTTAATTTACTTAATCCCATCTCAATCAAACAGAACAGTAATCGTCTGCCCAATATAATTTCAATGAAACTGAACAGGAATGGATTAATTAAATGGAAATTCTAAAACAAATATTAAATACATTATACAGTTATTTACAACAATTGGATTTGTATCATACCAAGGCTTGATGTGTATAAGAGTCAGGCAGCCACCAGACTGTCCTATACAAATGAACTATTTGTGTTAATGTTGCCAGCAGAGAGAATCCAAACATAATAAGCTCAACCATTAAATCTGATTGTCTCTCGATATCGGGAAACGGGATATGCTTCGGAAGAACAACATAATCTGTCGAGTCACTTTGATCCTGATTGGATGGTGAAATACCATTCGAATGATTCTGAGTATTGGTCTGATACCGTCCTCTTTTGTGTACTCCAGCCATTCTGAGGGCACCACAACCGAGGTGGTCTATCTCACTTGCTGTCTTGATTCCTCAATTGAAATGCTAAATTCGGTCACTTTGTGTTTAATTTCTAGCTAAACTAAATTGGTATAAGTTAATTTAAATAAATTTGATAAAGAGACAACACTCAGTTTTTATTCCACATCCAATTCTTCTGCCGCTAGAGGTGCTACACTGTGTATTACACTACTGAAGTGAGGTTAGATCAACCAAAACAAATTCAAAGAAGTTGGCGTCTTATTGAAAAATGGAAAATGGATTGTCTGGAGCAAACTTCAGGTAAGGGATTTGAAATTGGATTTTTTTAATGATCCGTTTCTATATCGTCCGTTTGATTGAAGTGCAAGTGTTTAACGATTATTCATACTTCCAAATAAGATGCGGAACACATAATTGAGGAGGAGGAATACATTCAGTATGATGAAGCTGACTGTATGGTGGACTCTAGGGAACTATTTGAATGTAGTGATTGTAATGTGAAATTTACATCAATCGAAGATCACTTTGCTAAATATCATCCCGGTGAAGAAATTATAGTTGGTGATGTACCAGATGAAGATAATGCTTCTAATGTTGAGAATGACGACGATGATGACGATGACGATGACGATGAAGATGAAGACGAGGTAAATGTTTCATAACATATTAAATTTCAACATTCATTAGCACTGAAGATTTATTGTTTTAGAATGATGATATATTATATACCTGCAAGACCTGCATGACTTCATTTACGGAAATAAATGATCTGAAAAGCCATATGAAAAGCCATAAGGTCAAGAAGAAAAAAAAATCTGCGAATGATGCTAAAAAGGAAAAGGAACCAGTTGAAGAAGTTGAAGTAGTGGAAGCAATAGCCGTAAGTGATCATGATGATCATACCGATGCCAACACCTGCTTAATATGTATGACTCGTTTTAATTCAGCCAAAAGCTTGAAGTAATTGATTTTTATCCATTATATTTTATAATTGATCATAATATTTACGATATCTTTCTTTTAGGCTTCACATCAAAATGCATGGTACTGTAAGGTCAAAAACACTGGCTGAAACCAAAAGAGAAGGTGTATATGGTAAATCTGGTAAAGTCGATGGCAGCGATGAAGACCATTCTAATGATTTTCTTTGTGACAAATGTGAAAAATATTTTCCAAGTGCAATAAAGAAAATTCATTTGCAAATGCACTCTAAAAATCCAACGTATTACTGCAAAACTTGCAACAAATCATTTCTTGAACGATCTGATTTGGACATGCATATGAATTCTCATGTGGAAGGAAAGGTAAAATGACATTGGCTGAATAACTCTTTTTAGGTTTTACTTCATGCTAATAATCGAAATATATTATATTGTAGATAATAAATTCACAACCACCAAGGACAAGTGACGCGGATCGACCATTCGAATGTGGTTATTGTGGAAGAGGTTTCAAACGACCCCACGAAAAGGTGAAACATGAGAGAATTCATACCGGAGAGAAACCATATAAATGCGAAGTTTGTGGAAAATCTTTTCGTGTTGCATATTGTCTCACGCTTCATATGCGTACACATACTGATGCTCGACCGTTTGTTTGTCCACATTGTAATAAGCGGTAACCAGATCAATAGATAATGAGATTTTGAACATCTATTTCATCAAATTTTTAATTTTTAGTTTTCGAGCGCAATCTGTTTACAATCACCATCTAATGACACACACAGACGAACGTCCATACCAATGTCCGTTCTGTCCAAAGGCATTTAAAACGGCGGTTCACCTTGGTGGCCATAAGAATATTCATACTAAACCATTTTCATGTACTGTCTGTAATCGTCCATTTTCAACTTTATATGCTACAAGACTACATATGGAAACGCATAAACGGAACGAAAGTTACAAACACAATTGTCACATATGTGGTGCTGGATATGCAAGACCATTCGCTCTTAAGGATCATTTGAGGGAGTCGCATGGTGATATCGATGTAACTGATGAAGATAATACTACTCCAGTTAAAAAGAAACGTGGACATGCTTCACGACAATCCCCTAAAATGGAGGTGTTTGAACTCAAAGAAGAGAGTGAGTATATATTTGAAGAAAATGATACGGAAGATATTGAAATCATAATGGAAGAAGACTAATATGCGATCAATAATCATAAAGTTTTATCGGTGAATCAAAATTGTTATCCGCTAAATGCAAACTAAATAATAATTACATATATCGATAAGAATAAATTAGATAACCAAAGTTAAATTTATCTTGAATTACAATACTTAATACGTGTTTTATCTACATTTTATTAACAATGAAGTTTATTAACAATGAAATATTTGCTGAAATTACAATACAAATCTATTATTTTAAACAATTTTTTTTTTTTGGATCACAACCTTTATTTGAAAATTATTCATGAAATGATCACTTTTAATGGATTTTACATGTTTACTTATAACTAACGTTAAAAAAAAGAATTATTTTTGGAATGAATTTAATAAATAACTAGATAAAACGAATGTTAAAATATGTATAAAAATATAAAACAGTTACATATGTAAATATTCCATAATATTAAAATTAATAGTTCAACATTATAACAATAAAAATAATAGAGAGTTACGGTATGATATTTTGTAATAACATTCAATTATATAGTTATTTATAAATTTACAATAGTTATCACTGACTTTAATAATATTCAAGCAAGCAAATTTAAAAGTAACTAAAAGATTCACGTTTTCATTGACCCAACTTCCTTTTCTTCTTTACATCAGTAATCTCATCTGATTTTTCATTTGAATCATCGTTTGAATTAGAACGTTTCTCTGGAACAATTTTGTCTTTAACCAGGAGATCTTTACTAATGTACTGATTCAGTTTTTTTCTGTGCACATATTTGCCACGTAGTTCTAATCCAACCTTGAGCTGTTTCGTATTAAACTGTAATCAAACGAAGAAAAAGAAATTAGATAATTTGCTAAATGAGTAATTATATTGTAAAACTTACTGCTTGTTTGTAGACAGTCTTTATAAAGTTATTGGTGGTTTCTGTCAAATCTAAATTCAGACCCTCAATTTTCTTGATATCCAATCCAATAAACCACATTGAGCATGGACCATCGGATTTTGGTAACCCGTTTCCCTCTACTATTTTATCTTCTTCATATGAATAGCTCTTTGGATTCACGTGAGCTAGGTTAATGTGGGGGTTCCGTTCCAAACTGCTGACAAATAAACGTATTTTTGACTCCACTAAGCCAGCCCAAGGAACCTGATCAGTTGGATTATTTGAACTTACAAGTAACACTATAAAATGTCGATACCTAAACATAACAGAGAATATTTGAAATTAGTACACATTTATATAAATATTGATAATCAAATAAACTTACTTGTAAAAGAAATTGGAGGGCTCAAATAATTTACTCCACGGTTGGTTCCCCACCATTATTTCATCGATGATAGTCTTGCCACGAGCAATTTCATTTGTAATTATTGTTCTGGTCGAATGTGAAACATTGTATGTTGTATTTTGCTCTGGATATGCTGGTGTAATTATCGGCATTAAATGTTCACGATCACCTAAATTGATTCGAGGATCCCAAACAGGTAAATTTAAATTTATAATCGCAGGTCGTTTTAGCAAAATTGGACGCGGCCATTCCCATTTGGAAAGGACTAAGAAAAATTTATGGACAATTGTAGCTGGTGTGGCATTTGGATATAGTTGGCATATTCTCGCCACTAGTATTCCCCATGTAACGCCGCCAAAGTAGCCCAACGCATTTGAGTATACACCATTACCTGTAAAGATACAATGAGAAAAAAGAATATTAGATATGATTATCAATTGGATTAGTATAAATGTGTATTACGTTTTGCCCATAATTTAATGGTCCGAAGTGTTATACGGAAATTATCTTTGTCAGGAACTGATCTAAGTATTTCATCAGTTACCCTGCATCCGTTTAAGCTACGCACACATCTTTGATCCAGATTCTTCAGTAACATGGAATCGTTTAGCTCCAAGTCTTCGGGAATCGATGGTAATGCCAATCGGGCAAAGAGTAAATCCACCTCAATTCCATCGAAAGTTAATTTGATTACCGGCACAAATGCATCTGGGATAGCCTGTAAATAAAAAATCAAATAAAATTTCATAAATAATCATGTTGACCAAAAAATGTTTAATTTACTTAATTACTGAAATTAATGACTGTTAATGAAATTATTGAAAATAAAATTACTTACTCGGCAATCGGTAGTCTCTGGTTGTTTGCACAATATTTTGTAGAATGTGGTGAAGAAATGTTTATGATCAATGTTACGCGGTACTACACAAAGTGCATCAATATCAGCACCTTTTTGATGTACTCCAAGTCGGTAGGAGCCAAACGTATAAATCCTTCCGCCAACTTTAAGTACCGATTCTTTGGGCATATTTTGAGAACGCGATACTTGTTTCACCCACTCCTCAACTAATGTATTCAATACCATAAGAATATCTATACGATGTTTCATTTCCGATTCCGATTCAAATATATTGAATTGTTCTAACGTTTTTTCAAGATTCACGGTTTTTTCTAAATCACTTTGAGTCGGTGGATCAAGGCTGATTGGCGATGTCATACCATAAGTATGAGCTGAGTGAGTTTTATATGGCACGATTGGTTTGGAAAACGACATTTTGAAAATTAATTTTTAAACGACTTTTACTTAAAGCACTTTATTTGCAAATAGTTTCACTTGTTATATCCTTTACCTTCTAAGATAAAAATTGTACTGAAGCAATTCACATCAAATAGAGGATCAGGTAGATGATAGTTTTTAGGGAAGGGATACTTGACCTATAATGACCAATCAACAGTAGAAAATTATTTTACCTGATTACAAAATAAATTTGCACGGTTTTTTTTCCCGGAAGGGTAATGTAATTGTTTTTAGCATTAAACAGGTACCTATCATAAATAACTAGGATCAAAGCTTCATAGGTAAACAGTAAAAAAAGGTGGTTTTACTGTTATCAATATCCTTACTGAAGCTGCATTACAGGTAGTTTTTTTGTCACAATTACTTCTGACTAATTGATCGCCAACATGGTATTCCCTTTTTTTTTTTTAAATAATCTGAAACATCTGTTTAGGTTTAAGTTAATTCGAGGAACTGTAAAGTAATTAGTTAAAAATGTGTCTACAGATCATAAAGCGTGATCAATGGCAAGCATCACTCCACTCGTAAATTCCAAAACATTTAGAAATTTATTGTACGATTAGTAGTTGCATGTTATTTTTGAACTATAATTAATTGAATGGAAATGGCAATCAGTATTTAATTCAACTGAAGTCTAATGCCAAATTGTGATTCTGAGAGCTCGTGCAGAACTATCGGTACCGAAATAAGAGTCAATTAAAATCCTTGTAATTTCTCTTACTT
The DNA here is from genome assembly GCA_001014335.1 of Coboldia fuscipes. Taxonomy (NCBI): domain Eukaryota; kingdom Metazoa; phylum Arthropoda; class Insecta; order Diptera; family Scatopsidae; genus Coboldia; species Coboldia fuscipes. Next base: position 313,346 of record JXOR01000408.1, read on the forward strand.
TATTTCCTATTTTGAATGTACTGCTTGAAATTTTCCAAAAGAATTAATACCACAAAAGGGATAGACATATTTTATGACATTCCTGTCTCTTTTACCCATGAAATTTCTAGAAATTATAAAGTTCCTAGAATCTGTAAAAAACTAAAACAACATCATAAATCAAACATATTCTTTGAGTTTTTAACTCTTTCTCAGCAACTTTTATTTCGAAATAAATTCATTTTAAATTATACATTAAATTACATTTCAATGTGCAATGTACATCCAATTGTTATCTCAATCGGTGTTCTCAAATATTTCTAATTATCTTACAACTAAGTTTCATTTGAAAAAAAAAATAAAGAAATTAAAATAATCCATTGCCTATTTATAAATCTAAAGGAATAAAATACGATAATTGAATATGCATCCTACTTAAAAATTCAAATATTTGTAGTCATATTAAGCACTTATTAATGTTGAAACCTTATGAAACGAAAATTTAAGGAATAACTGATAAGAATTAATTCATTTTTTGAAAACTTATTTTGTAAATTCAAATAACCGATGGGGCCTCGTGAGATACCATTAATGATTCAACATTTAACTTACCATAATTTGGGTAGAATATACTTTAATCCAAAGAGGCTTCATTCATCCAACGACTCAGTATACCAAAACATCTTAATTCAGAGCGATTAGTTATAATTCAATGCAATGCAATTCGTATTAAAATCATTAGTATATCATACACATTATAAAGGATGAAATATTCGTTTTGAAAATATCGTGAATTTTTCAATAAGGGGTGTTATAACGTCTATCATAATCAATTCTTAACATTTTTTGTATATTTAAATTAAATCTTATGAATTTCAAATTTTGAATTAAATTCTTTTGATAATTTTTTGTCTAAATCATATTAATTCCAATTAGATGATAAATATTTTTAAAAAAATTTATTCATAAAAACGTCTTACCAAAGATAGAAACATAAGTATAATTAATAAATCTGCTGTGCATCGTTTGACTATTTACCTTAATAAACGTTATTGCCATTACGATTTCCATCTCTCATTTAAGTCTAATAATATCAATTTCTTTTTTTTTTTAAACTTATCTCTTTTTTTTCGGCTCTGTTTATATATTTTGTATTTCGAATCCACAACACCGTCCATATCAGTTATGATGAATTTATATATATGAAAGTAGAAAATAGTTCTCTATTTGTTTTTTTTAATTCATTTTACCAAATTATTTTTCGTTAAATTACTCTCTATTCCCAAACTGGAATCATGTTGCATTTGAGATCGTCACATTGATGAGATTGATTATTTAATTAACGTCAAGTAGTTTATTGTGTCGATGATGTGACTGAATTTAACTCTATGGAACTGTCTATTGTGCTGCCTCCCATAGGACTTTCAGTCATTGATGTCGATGATTCTCCGGATACTGGTACTGGTACATTTTCTTCAAACTACCCCAAAACAGAAAAAAAAACATACAACAGATACAGTGAAATATGGTATACCCAATAAGAAAAAGATTATGTTAATAATCAAATTTTATAAAACTCTCACGCTATCACTCTGTTTCCGTTTCTTTTGTGCACTAGCAGCCGCTTCCGTCGATAAACGTTTCTTAGTACTTGATCCTGAATTTATGTTATACGCGGTTTCCGATGCTTTCTTCTCCTTTTTCATGAAATCGCCGCTGAAATATTGATTTAATTGTTTTCTACGTACATGTCTAGCCTCTATTTCCATTCCTTCCTTTAATAATTTAATGGTCATCTGAAAACGTCAAAATTTGGCAATTAAAACTTCTGCAATCTTTTACAATAACGAATTATATATAATGTAGACTCACTGCGTGTTTATGAATTGAATTTGTGAAGCTCTGAATGTTATCGGTTAAGTCAACGTTTAGATTATCAGTTTTCATGAATTCTAAACCAATGAACCACATTGAGCATGGACCTTTATATTTCGATGTTGTTTCGGATTCATCCTTTGCCTCAATTTTATCTTCTTCGTAGTCATAACACTTGGGATTAACATGTGCTAAGCTAATATGGGGATTTCGTTCCAAATTGCTGATGAGTAAACGTATTTTAGACTCCACTAAGCCGGTCCATTCGAGCTGATCATCCGCATTGAGAGCACTTACAAGTAACACAATGAAATGTCGATACCTATGTTAAATCAAATTTAATATTATTGAGATAATTTTAAAATGTTATACTGACGGTACTCACTTGAAAAAGAAACTAGGCGCATCAAATAATTTATTCCACGATACGTTTCCTAACATAATTTCATCTGTGATCGCCATACCACGGGCAAATTCACTCAATATAACTTTCTTAGTTGAAATTGATACGTTAAATGTAGAATTTTGTTGTGGATATGCAGGTGTTATGATTGGCATTAAATGATAACGGTCACCTAAATTAATACGGGGATCCCAAACAGGAAAATTTAAATTAACCGTGTCAGGCTGTTTCAATAATACGGGATGTGGCCATTTCCATTGTGAAAATACTAAGAAAAATTTATGTACAATAGTTGCTGCTACCGCATTCGGGTAAAGTTGACACGTTCTGGCCACTAACATAGCCCAAGAAACGCCTCCAAAGTAACCCAACGAATTTGAATAAATTCCATTGCCTAAAATCAATGAATCAAATAAATGCCATATTACCAATTAGCAGATAATCATAATTTTGATTAATTCAACATACGTTTAGCCCATAATTTTATAGTACGTAATGCCAAGCGGAAATTTTCTATGTTTGGAACTAATCGGAGTATTTCATCAGTTACTCGACATCCATTCAAGCTGCGTACACATTTTGTATCGAGATTCTTCAACAGCATATCGTCGCGTAAATCAAAATTTTCTGGGATTTCTTTCAATGCCAATCGGGCAAACAACAAATCAATTTCAATTCCATCAAAATTCATTTTGATCACCGGTACAAATGCTTCCTCGACGGCCTTAAATTCATTGAACCGGTATTCGTGATATTAATCAAAAGATACTGTAAATAATTATATAAAAATACTCACACGGCATTCTGTAACTTCAGGCTGTTTTTTCAGCAACTCAAAGAATGATGTGAAATAATCTGTTCGATCAATGTTACGCGGCACCACACAAAGTGCATCAATATCAGCACCTTTATGGTGCACCCCCAGCCGATAGGAGCCAAATGTGTAAATATTTCCACCCAATCGTTCAGCCATTTGTGGTGGCATATTTTTAGCAATTGATACATCTCGTACCCATTCAATGACAAGTGTATTTAATTTAGCAAGTATTTCCATTCGATGATTCAACTCCGTTTCTGATTCAAAAACTTTATACGGTTCCAATGCCTTTTCAAGTTCAACGGTTTTATCTATATCAATTGGTTTCGGCGGTGCAGTGCTAATTGCCGATGTCATACCGTAAGTACGAGGCGTCTGGGCACCAGCAGCATTCGGTTGGCCCTGACTCGTTCTGTCTGAGTTCCACATCGCGACACTTTTTATATCGTTCGTCTATAAAGTAATAGCTACCTCGTCGATACTGTACGGCTCAGAAAATTTGGTTAACAACCTGCAATCGAAAGCACAAGGATTTCACTCAATACAATACAGTTACGAATCAATCTACACTTTATATCACAATCGGAGTCTGTATTTTGCAGAGTTATTGAATCAACTGATTCACGGCCAATGGAGAGAGATAGAGAGGGTACAAGTAAAATTCGCTGGGACCGTAAAACGACTAGGAAGGGATGAAACACATTCTAGATACTTGATTTTACAAACAATACATTCCATTTTTCTGGCAGTGCGTCCCACACTGACCAAGCTTGGAACAAAAGGAAGAATGTGCATAGCTGAATCACATTATTGACATGATACTAAAAATGCTATTCGCTTACGGTTACACTTTGTATAAACTTGTTTCACAATCATCATGAGAAGTGAATTTTTTTCCATGTTTTCTTACCAAATTTGAGTAAATCCCTTTTGGCTTATCAAATATTTTATCACAACAGAAACCGATCTAAAACACTGGAACACTAAGTGTACTATAATTATTGGATGCGGATGAAAACAAAAACCAAATAACTTAAAATAACTCCACAATCCCACAACACTCCTGGAAATTGCCCACTTGTCTCCTTCATATAAACAACTCAAAACCGAAACGAGCCGCAACGTTGTGCTCTATTGAGAATAATGTACGCTCTGACATAGACTTTTAAAAGTGCAACGAGTACCGCATTATCTTCTGAAAATTATATTTGAAGCGGTATATCGCAAATGATAGTTGAAGCGAATAATAAATTCCCTCACAATAGTAATATTAAGCGATAATCAGCGAGAAAAGTGTTATTGTTTCAATTGAAGAGCCATATAAATATCCAAAATGTTCCGTTAGTTTTCCATTGAAAATTCTTCATTTGGTGACTGGCACTGGTCGGATATAAAGCTGCGAGAAAACGCAATGTCACAGTACAAATGTATCATCTAGCGTTAACGCCGTCGTTCGTTTCTACTTCCCTTGGAAGTGGCATAACAGATTGCACAAATACGTGAACGTTTGCCTTTGTTTCCCGGATAATTTCATTCATCTGTGGGTAATTTACTGTCTCTGAATTGACTCTCATCTCATTGGATTAGCAAACATAATGATATTTTATATAAATTGTGAATTAAATTGATGCATCTAGTACTGCAACTGGAAGTAATATCAGAGAAACCAATAAATAATTGCATATTATTCCCAAAACTAATGGGTTCTTAATGTAAAAATGAATATCTAATTATCATTGACATTGAGATAGTAATTTAGTATTACAAAATGAAATATTACGCATGTTTTAAAGGTCTTATTTTTGTCCTATATGACACAATAGTGCCATCTACATTTCGTCGTCCCAATCACAAAAGGGCTTAAATCGAAAAAGTGAGTTTTGAGATAATCGAGCATGATATTTTCTAAATGGCGTATATTTAATGGAGAAAATAAAAAAAAAATTTCTACTCTGGATCAACTTATTCGGTGGTAAATCTCAGAACTACACCATTTTTACACAGGACATAGATCCTGATGTTTTACATGTTCTGTATCAATATCTCCTAAAGCTCATAAGTTCACTTAAGACCTTATATGATTGAGTCGACGATTTCCTCTTAATAGATTCAGTACATGATTAATTTAATTTGCATTTCGCACAATACATAAATAAGTAAATAACAAAGAAACAATGTGCAATAAATAAGTGCTTTTTTTTTAAATATTTGATTTTTGGTGCCAAGTGGAAGGATTACAGTGTAATCTCATTCGGTGTTCTTTGTTGTAAAAGGAATCGATACATTATTCACCCAAGTCTTAAACAGTCTGTTTGTTTTATGTGTTGTCATTTCAAAGAAACGCAATTTCAATACAATTTCAATTCAAATATCAATAAATTGATTGTAATTAACAAACATAATTCATCATCAACATCAGCAATATCTCCATCCAACTACAGATACGATGAGCTTAGCAGATTGAATGTGCACTCATTTTTTATGTTGAGGAATACTTTTCAACTTGGAAAATTTTCTGCAATTCTATTATCTATTCTTGAATCAAATACCATTGGCGACGAAACGACTACTTGTACACTTGCACAAGTTGGGGTGAGAAAACTGTGTGTTCACAAACCAATCGAGTTCCAAAACAGTGGCACTGAATTCCAAATAATGCGAAAATTGAATCGGTATTCACGTACAGTAGAGAGTGAGAGAATTATTATTTGATTTCTCGAATCGATTCAGTGTGTATTGTCTGGACGGTGTGTTAAACTGTTTCACAAAATATATGGGATTAGTGTGCGGGAGTCGCTTGTTTTTCGTCCAGTTGCAACCAAAACTATTCTCGTTATTAGTTCGGAAGTGGATCAATTGAGTATATAATTTTATGGATTCTGGTGTCCGTGATAGAGTGATAACATCAAAAACAGTACAGAGATTAGAGATATAAGCCACCGCAGATGATTTGGCAGCTATTTTAATTTTAATTTTAGTGATGTGGTAAACGAGTGTATTCTCTACGGTTCAAATACTCGTCTAGTAAATCAATAATAATAGAATAGAAAACAACCATCTCCAGTCTCGAGTGTGATTTAAGTGACGTTGGAATTGGCCAAGTTCTTTCTAATTATTGTCAGCAAGAAACGAATAACATTTCAGTTTGTGCAGTGGATAAAAACCTTCAGGAGAATAAACACTAAAATTCATTGTGATATTTGAACTACAGATATATAACTTATCGTTTAAAACATCCCTAAGAGAGATTTATTTCGTCAATGGAACGCTTATCCTATTAATTAATCGTCATGAGTGAATCTTCGAATGGTTCGTCTAATGAAAATGGAAAACATGATACGAAGTCACTAGCAGATATTGACAAGGAAACTATTTTACCACGATTTGCTGATTATTTTGTTATTTGTGGTCTAGATTTCAACACAGGATTAGAACCAGATCGTTTCTCAGGTAATTTTTACAATTTTCTCACTTATGGCCAACAAAAATAGATTTCTTTCATTTCCATGTTCAATTTGATTGTGTAGTTTTTAGCTTATGTGTGTGATGTTACTTTAGTTTTATTAGAGATATCTATGAAAAGCGTAATAGATGGAATTCTATTTGTTGGTATTGAGAGAGAAAGTTTATTTTACCATTTAACACTTGTTGTTTGTGTTATTCGCATACTCAATTACAACCGGATTGTACAACAATAGACCGTGTCTAGATAATTGGCCAATTCACATACATTGAACTTGAATTAGTTCGCTAAAGATAACCCGATATTTGTTTGATTTGATTATCCAAAAAACACAAAATACTCTAGAATATAAACGTTCTTATTAGAAGTATCTACGCATTATATGTATAGATTCATAAATGATTGGCTGGACACAATGAATGCCATTCTTAACCAATTGAAATTTTTAGTATGGCTAAAACATTAAGAATTTTATGCTGGAAACATACATTCCGTCACAATACTCATACTCCGCATTCGTTCGTACTCAAATTAAATAATTAATTAATTATTCAGGCTGGTACATTCAGTTAATTGATTTCAATTGGAGCATACACTTTTACAATGAACTTATTTGAATTTCATAATTGATATGGTAAAGTGTGTTAAGTCTATAATATTGAGATCCACATTATAGGGTCATTAGTCTTTCCTAATCATAATTATAAGACTTTATGTAAACTGTCCATGGTGTTTCGTTGATTTTCCTGTTTCATAATTATTTATTCATATTTTCAATTCTCGTTATTGCTATTACTATTAGGTGATAATTTGCAATGTTCTCCATTGGAGCGCACTTATAAAAGTAAACCGTTGGCACATTATCCCGAACATGTACCTTGGAATCCATTTGATGCCCATGGCATTTGTATGCTGTCCTTACCACAAGGATTACGTTTTCGTACCCAGAAAAATGATATTGAAACGAAGTTTCATTCATTTGCAACGACACGTGAGGATGGTAAACGATGTCATGGATTCAGTTTAGTATTTTATGAGGAAATTAGGAATCACAATATATGCAATGCAATGCACACGTTGCAGGTAAGAATAAAATTTAACATGTTACAATTTAAAATTGTTTATTGAATAATTATATCACGTTTTCAGTCCATGTTCATCACTGAATTGTCCAGTGGCCAAATGATACCAGACATCAGACGTGTTAAACAGAATCCAGTTAGTAAATCCTTGCCACGACATTTTAAACTAAATACTCAAGCACCGGCATCGGCATTAAGTTATTATGATATCAGTAAGGATAAGTTGTATGTGGCCAAAAGTATATCGCTTGTATGCCAGTATGCCTATGTTCATGTGGCCCAAATGTTCTTGGTCAATTTGTACAAGTAATTATGCTTTTTGTACACCGTAAATGCTTATAACTGTAATTTGTTTTTTTTTTTTTTTCATATTTTTTATATGTTTAATGGGGGTAATTTAGATGTCTTCCTAGACAACCAGGAGCCGGGTTGAGCTTAGAGAGTTATGTGTACAATATATTATATGAAGTGAGCATACCAGAACCGGGACGTTCACTTCGCATCTATTTACCACCGGAAGAACCTCATTTACCTCCATTGCCAACAATTTTACAGCGCCCTGATTTATATAATGAGCTGCCGTTACTAGACTTTCCACTTCGTTTATTATTCACGTATTTAGGTATTGAATGTGTAATTGAATTATTTACTTGCGTCCTACTTGAGAATCAAGTGCTTTTGCGATCGTCTGGTGAGTTTTAATGTGCATCTAATTCCGTTACATATAAATTTATTATAAACTCTTTTTTTAGATTATCAAAAATTAATGATTGTTGGCGAAACAATAACATCACTACTCTTCCCGTTTACATGGCCTCATGTTTATGCACCAATATTACCGACAGCATTACATCATTTTCTCGATGCTCCCGTTCCATTCGTGATGGGGTTACATGCAGATAGCGAAAGTAATACAAAGATAGGTAGTGAAGCAACTCTATGTTATGTCGATATTGATCATAAGTCGATTCAGTTGCCCGAAGAATTACCTACATTTCCACATAAGAATGATTTCAAGGCAGAAATTGCTGCCGTTTTAGATAAATTTAATGTACCATATGAGCGAATTATTAATCAACCAGTTACATCAACAATTATAAATGTACGAAATCTCCAGCAAAGATTTGAATATGAGCATTTGTTCAACACAACGAGCAGTACTCTTCCGTCCGGTGTTCATATTCGAAAGAAACAACCTATGCATGAATCACTTGATTTACGTGATCATTCTAATATATTAGATACCAATCAATATAACGGGCTGCATAATGGCCCACCACGATCGGAAGCATTGCAGAAAATAGTTGATGTTGTTCGGCGGTCTGGTGTTGCATTAGATAATTTGGATAGTTGTAGCAAGGATGTGATGCCAGCAAAACGACGTGGACCATTGTCGCCGCATGAACAATATTTGGAAGATTTAAGATTTAACAATGCTATACGCGAAATTTTTTTAAATCGTTTTGTACAAATGTTTGCTGCTTATGAGCATTTTGTGATTCAACCCAATCAGGGTAAAGAAGAATGGTTGACAAATCGTGAATCTCTACAGAACTTCGATAAGGCATCGTTTTTATCTGATCAGCCTCAACAACATAGACCATTTCTATCTAGTTTCCTGGAAAGTCAAATGTTTGCTACACTCATCGATAATAAGATAATATCAAATTGGCAAACGGATTTAGAAATGGATAATAATTTAAGATTATTTGAGCAGCGGATTAAGTTATTGAGGTAAGAGCTGATATTTAAATTTTTGGATATTAGTAATATTTAATTATCTATTTAAGGAAACGTTATGGTGGAGAGAGTATGATACGGGCCACCAATTATGAACCTTGTATATTGGCATGCGAAACTTTGCGACTACTCGATAAGCGTCTTAAGACAACAGATATGGAGGTGTCACCACCAAGTGAAATATTACCAAACCGTGCGGCATATTTTCGTGGCTTTCCACTTCTTGAAAAATCAGTTTTAGATCATGAATCTGCTTCGAGGTAACAACGTGTGACGTTTTCAAAAAAAATTATTCGTTTTTATTTTAAATTAACTCAAAAAAAATTTAACTTTTGATTTGATTTCGGCATGGAACTGAAATTATTGCTTGGTAACAGTAGTACGAATGTCTTTATTTACGATTACAATTTCTTTTTGACTGAAATATATTTTTGTTGGCTGATGCACGAATTTAAGAAATTGCTGGGTCATCCATTTACTAGACACATTTATTTTAATTCAATGATAATTTTATTGATCCGATTAATAGATTTTTTATTTTATAATTAATTTACTTTTTATTATATCAAAATATATAAATGTGAATTTAGATATCATAATAATATGTGGTTATTTTTGTTCCCATTTGTACCGTTTATTTGAGGTTCCACCTTTAAATTCATTTGATTTCATCTCTTACTCACTCATGATTCTTATTGTTATATTTTAGAGTGAACAGTCTTAGACAGGTGAAAAATGGCACAAAATGGAAAACGAAGGACATAAATATTGATGGTAAACCACCGGTATTTAGTTCTTTTTCGGCCGCAGCCTCACGTAATGCCTCATCCAATATTGTAAAACCATCAGAGAAAAATCCAGCTGCAATGGCACAAGCGAATTGGTCATTTGTTGAAAAGCTCCTAAAGGTATAACTAATTTATTTGAAACCAAAATATCATAGTACTACTATTATCAAATTATTATTTTAGGATTGCAAAACGAAAACAAAGAGAATGCTTTTGGAGAAGATGGGAAATGAAGCTCTTACATTGGGCTTGAGTGGTGAGGTGTCCGTAGGCGGTGTTGAAGAAAACACAATGATTGCATCTCTTTGTGATTTATTGGAAAAAGTTTGGTCCCACGGTATACAAAATAAACAAGGAAAATCTTCGTTGTGGTCTCACTTACAAGCATATTTGGAATTACATGACACAGGCAATCCTGCCTCAAAAGCAGATAATGCTTTTCTATCTCCAGGTGAAATAATTTAATTATATTAATTTTTTCTTCAAAACTTCAGGAAATAACATGCATTTTGATATTTCCCAGTTTAAAATGAAATCGCAACAGCGGTTATTAATATTATAATTGATTTCTCATTTAAAAAATATTTATACGACTATAATTTTTGAAATTGCCAACACAATTGGAATAGCACTCGCCTGGTGTGTTATGAGGAAACGAATGGACTGTATGTGACAAATTCCTAATTCTCAGAATTCGATTTATTCATTGATTTTATTAAATATTTTATATTCTATTATTTTGATCATAGAGAGAGTAATGAGCAATTTTTTATGTTTGCATTATCTGTTCACAAGTTGCATTATATATGTAGATCTTTTTTATTTCCGTTCAATTTAATTTATGTTTAATTTTATCAATTTAATATTCTTATATACTCATAATAATGTGTGACTAAAATTTTGAATTCGTAATTAATAATTTATAGATAATCTGTGAACTAATAAGTTTATTGCTTGATTTCTAGATATGAGTTCGTTGGCAATCAAAGCAGAAACACCGCCGCCAAGTCAATCTGGGACGTTAGGCAGAAGCAGATCAAAATCAAGGGACCGAAAAAGTCTTGGTCCAGAACAACTGAAGCCATTACCTGAGTCATTAGAGTTTGATATCAAGTAAACCAAATTCAAACAGTTTCTTTTAATTTGATTACTCAAATCCAACGTATTTTTTGATATTTAGAAACATTCTGGGTATGACCGACATAAAAACACAGATTGGTTATGCAAGAGCTTGGGTACGTTTGGCACTAGAAAAGAAGATGCTATCAAGACATTTTCGCACCCTACTCACGGATACTGGTTTGCTTCGAACAATGTATAAACGTCATGCTTTTCTGCGTTGCGATGATGAAAAAGATCAATTTCTTTATCATTTGCTGACATTAAATGCAGTTGATTATTTTTGTTTCACGAATACGTATCCAACGACAAGTAATGCAATATAATTAATGTTTGTATAATATCTTGATTACCTAATTCATATTTTTGGTTTATTTACAGAGCTTCCTTATCGTGTTGTAATATTTCCATCAAGGAAATCAAACGTAACAACAACTGCAAATGTTTGGGTGGCAATATCTGGTACTTTAATGGAGACGCAACAAGTTACAATACCACAATCAGCACTTGAATTTGTATTTCATGTAAGTCCCATATTACTTAAATTGTTCAAAAACATAAATTAATATCAATTGATTTTGATTCAAACAATTTTAGCACAAGAATTTGGGTATATTGACGACTCTTCGAATTGGTCATGATAATTATGGGACGTCACCCAAGTGGATGATTGAACACGTTGTGGTGCGTAATGAAGTGACGGGCCACACATATAAGTTCCCGTGTGGTCGTTGGTTGGGCCGTGATGTTGATGATGGTTCTACTGAACGTTTATTGGTTGGACAATTGGTACCACGTACCGTTGATAGTGAAGAATTGCTTGAAGCTTGTAGAACACCGCCAAGAGCGCGTAGCCCCAGTGCACATAGGACATCTGAAATACGACCATCGGAAATCCAAAATATGTTAGGTGATTGTGTGAATGCAATTGTTAAATGGCACTATCGACCTAGTAGAGATCGTGATGCAAGCTCATTGACTAATTTGTTATGTGGTGAGCAAGGATTGGTCAAATGTTTGGAACAAGCTTTTCTTTATGGTTTCAAATCAACCCGCTTATTTGGAAAGAATCTTTATATTTGGGATTTCTTTGGTAAAATGTTTATCAAAATAAATTGAATATAAAAAGTTTAATCGTAAATTTCGTTATAGAAAAAGTGAAAGAACAGTTCGAACAAAATTTATCTGAAGATTCGGGAATGAGTCAAAGCACCACGTCATTAGATATGTCGAGCAGTCAATGTAGTTTAACACCAGCAGTTAGACAAGAATATTCAGCAGTGTGGCGATGTTACATCCACCTAATGAATGAGATTAATAATGTGACGCAATCATTAGGAAAAGACGGAAAATTTCAATTATTTATTTGCTTAAGTTTACGGTATGCGTACAATGACCAGTTAAATGTTATTAAACAGATAAAAACGTTTGATTTTTATTTTTAGAGAACATTTACTACAGCGAATGTTGATACCAATCACGCTGAGTCGTATTACACAGGATATGTATGAGGAACAAAGTTTTATGCGTAAGAAGGGGCTCCTTACATTTTTAAGACAAATCTTAGAGCCACTTGATGAATTTCATATTGTACTTGAGAATTCCATAACACATGGAATACCTTCGCACTGTTGAGATCTCAAATCAATTAATTTACTCATGATTCAATACCACGGAATCGTTTAATCAAATGGTACTTTTAACTTGCCGTCTATCTTACTGTGTTTAATTTTATAGCAATTAATAATTAATTATAAGAAGATTGTAGTAAAATGTTTCCTCTCCCTTGTAGTTTTACCTTGATGATATTAAAAATGACTAAAATAATAACAAGATTCCATTCAAATACCAAAGAAAAGAAGGTTCTTGATAAAATGATAACGTAGAATTGTGTTAAAAACTAAAAAGAGAATATAGTTTTAGTGATAAGAATGCGTATAGATGTACTTGCCAACGAGTAATTTAACTGATTGAAAATTAGGCAATCAATGCCAAATGAATAATAGATGTTCTGTTTTAATCATTATGCAGTCATTGAAACGAATTGATAATTATTTGATGGTATTCAAATAGCATTTATTGAATGTGATAAAGCCACGTTAGAATATGTCTAGTAACTGAATACTCACTATAATTTTATTTATTAATTTATCCCCTGATATTTCGAGATTATGAATGGATTACTGATTTATTTAACCAAATACCAATGATTAATTTCAATAGAACTGTAATACTGTTGTACCTAAATGATGTTTATGATAATATACATAAAAATAAAAGTAATTGAAATGAAACAGAATTGTTGAATAATTTGATAGTCCTGAAAGTAAGATATTGATTGATTAGAAGAAATTAATGATTATCCCATTTAATATTAATCTGTTTATTTATTGAAAAAATTATTACACGTTTGGAGTGTGCCATTCTTACAATCTGGAATTCATATATATATAATTAATAATAATTATGCATAGTTTGTTTTTTTTTTATTTTTCGCGTCCTGTTCTTTTTTCTCCTCATCCTCGAAAAAGAAAAAAAAACTAAAGTGTTATCCTATGAAGTTTCGTTTTACTTTCAGTTACTTTAAATGTAATCTTTTTTTTTTAAATATTCTCATAGCATTGTGAAGTAATTAAAATCTCTTACAATCTTGATTGGTTGATGATCATTATTCTATTTATATGTCGCAAAAAGAATTAATTTTATCTGTATGATTCAATAATAAACTGTAATGGATTTATTTTTCCTTGTTGAAATATTTTTTTATCAGTTTTCTCATTCTTGTTTTTTTATTTTTTTTTTTTTGCGTTATATTAATCTTATTTAACGATTTGCGTTCTTAAGTTGATTGGATAGCCAATCAAGTCCTTCATATAGACCGTCACCACTTGTGGCGCAGGTTGCTTGAATGTACCAATTTCGATTGCGTAAGGAATGAAGACCTAACTTATCAGTTATCTCTGCTGCATTCATTGCGTTTGGTAAATCCTAGAATTAAGAATGTTTTATTATATAATAAATCCGTTAGATTTATTTATAGATACAATGAATATGGTGTTTAAAAGATTTTATTTTACCTGTTTGTTGGCGAATATCAGTAATACTGCATCTCTTAGTTCATCTTCAGCAAGCATTCGCATCAATTCTTCACGCGCTTCACCAATACGTTCTCTATCGTTACTGTCCACAACGAAAATTAACCCCTTTGAAATGCAAAATAATATCCAATTAGCATACGTATATTAATAATATAAAAAACCGTGTAATGGTCTCAACAATGTATACCTGCGTGTTTTGGAAATAGTGCCTCCACAATGGACGAATTTTATCTTGACCACCTACGTCCCATACTGTAAAGCTAATATTCTTGTATTCTACAGTTTCAACATTAAATCCTGAAAATTTAATCATGAATTTCATTCATTAGCTGGTGCCACAACATCAAAAAAAAAAAAAAAAAAAAAAAACGCATCAACANCAATGGACGAATTTTATCTTGACCACCTACGTCCCATACTGTAAAGCTAATATTCTTGTATTCTACAGTTTCAACATTAAATCCTGAAAATTTAATCATGAATTTCATTCATTAGCTGGTGCCACAACATCAAAAAAAAAAAAAAAAAAACAACGCATCAACACTTACCAATGGTTGGTATCGTTGTAACAATTTCTCCTAATTTAAGTTTGTATAAAATTGTTGTTTTACCAGCTGCATCGAGTCCAACCATCAATATTCTCATTTCCTTTTTGCCAAACAGCCCTTTAAATAAGTTCGCGAATACATTACCCATCTTGCCGTTTTTGAACTCTCACAATAATACAAAATTCCGTCTCAAAAACAACTTCTTTTAAATAGAACGTATGCTTTCTATCTGATGCATTAGTTCAACCCAAACGATGATGATCAGTCACACAAATTAATATGGAATAAAGAAAAGAGAAGAAAAAAATTTCAGATGATTACTATTTGAGACAAATAAATCCACGTTAGCAAATCAATGTTTTATTATGGAATTATAATATGAGGCTCATCGAGCGTAGCATTCAACTCGTACGGGAAGACAAAATCTCTTTTCTTTCAAATGGAAACTCATTCGGTGGATACTGTTGGCTGTGATGTGTCGTATTCAGATGCCGCGGCCACTCAGTTTTCTTGCAGAGTCCGGTCGGTATTTATGTATTCTAGAACATGATACGCGGATTGCTGTAATCAGTGGCACTACGATTATTTGTTGGACGACTATCACCACGGAATCCAATTCAATTCAAAGCACAGTGCTCGGTGTGAATCATGAATTTTTGATGGCACACTACACGATGAGTCGGTCACCACCCCATAAATAAAAAGAAAAATTGCTCCCATACGTGAAATGCTACACTCTTTTCACCGACAAATACACGTCGTGGATCTTTTGATTTACATGTCTTCGAATCACCACTTTCTGCCTAACAATTCACACTTTTGTATATGCCAACTTACTTTTCAGATGCAATAAATTTCAATCGAAGCAAGCTGGTACTCTTTTCAAATTTTATTTGAATCACTTTTCATTGAAAATGGCCGACTATGACTATGACAGTCGTCAAAAGATGCCAACATGTCGCTGTCAATAATACAGATTCTATTCGTTCATATTCTGTAGATGGCACTACCTCCAGCATGTTTAACAAAATTTGCCACCGCAATGAGTTACGACCCGT